>CM042989.1:29872682-30325545 GCA_023678885.1 Pogostemon cablin
ATTAAAAAATAAGTTTAGGGGCTTATTTGATCTCACATGATTAGATTGAGGGTTAGATTGACCCTTTGTCCTATCGTGTTTCTTCCGCCACTGGAAAATGTCCGCAATGCGCGGCAACTCGATGGTTGTGTCGTCGGAGTCGCTGCTATCGGTGGTGAAGAGATTAGAACTCTTGATCGCTATGGAGACATCCTCGCCGTTGAGTCGCCTCAAAAACCTCCGTCGGACTTCCACTTGAGGGTTTTTGACGGCATTAACGGTGAGTCCATTAGTAGCTTGGCAATGGTGGCCCACTTGTACTAATGGTGCGCCTGCAGAAGAATGTCGTCCTTGTTGGCGTAAACGAGCGTTGCTCCATCTTCGGAGATTATGAAAATTTGAATTTTAATAAAATAAAACGAACAGAAAAAGTAAATTAAATAGGTGTCTTTAGAAATTTTGGGTGTGAGCTTTGTTGAGAGTGGAATTTCACGTATTTTAGGTCTCACATTACACAGTTTTTGATAGAATGTGGCCATGATTTTGTATAAAATGACATGGTTTTCATATCTTGCATAATTAAGATGCTACTAAGGTGTTTTGTTGAGTTTTGAAGGGTAAAACATGATCAAAAGTTCAAAGTTGGAATGAGGAGTGAAAGTGAGAAGGAATGCTAAAAAATACAGTCCATGTTGCACAAATTTCTGTATTCTTATAGAAGTCCAAATTGATCATATGATATATGGTTGGAAAGCCACAGAAGAGAGGGTCGTTTTGACGTAAAGAACACCTCAATTGGATTTCAAACGAGAAAGTTATGATCAAAGTGCTAACATCGCGCATGCTGTACCGAGGAGCCAATTTGCATGACTTTTTACATATTCAAATATTAGAGTTTCTGAGATTTATTTATATGGATAGAAAGCCAATGAAGATAGGAATACGTGAGCATAAAAATCACTCAATTTGAAGTCCGTATGAATAAGTTATGCTCAAAACGGTGAGATCGCGCAGTGCAGTTTCTGCAGCTCGGCGGGTAGCGAGCGGCGAGCGGCACTTCCACGTGACCAAAAGCTGCCGAGCTAGTGTCCCACGGAGGTTACACGACGTCCAGGTGTCACCCATATGATGCTCGGCAGATTGGGGGCCGCTCGGCCATGAGTTCGGCTCGAGCAAGGTGCCGAGCGGCCCAGTTCAGGGCCCAGACAGGTCCTGTTCGATGCAGCAGTGTATATATACCCTCAAATCGCGATTCGAAAGCAGTTTTGGTCTCAAAAACAGCCCTGCAACAGTCCAAGAAACAATTGGGGAGATCGAGACGTCAATCGGAGAGAGCCCAGCCATAAACCATCATCAATCCACACTCCTTTCACACCCATATCAGATCACAATCTGATTTCATCTTCCATCCAATTCCACAAGGGTTTCAAGTGCTAATTGAGGGAAAATCAAGCAATTGAAGAGACGGAGAAGGAACGTGAGATTGCTCCTACACTAGGGTTTCACCATTCCTATCTATTTCTTTCTATTACTTTGATTATTGTTATGAATTGCTTAGCCATGAGTGTTGCTTGTGACCTCATGGGCTAATTTTATATACAGTTCTAGGGTTTGATGGATTGATTTAATTGATTTGGGGATTTAGACCAAAGATTGAGATTTTATGCAGTTGAGCTTTTGATTTTACTTATTTTATTAAGACATGCTTTTCTGCTTCGTAACGTCTTCATAATATATTCATGACATCCGCTATAATGCTTGGATTATTGTGTTAGCTTGTGTGCGTTCATGATTGGTATTGTCTATCTGTTAGGGATTAGAGTAGCTCCGCTATAAGCACTTTAATTTCATGAACTGGTGAATCAAATACTTGATTAGTTTAGTGGAACAATGCAATTAGACAATCAAGTAGGAAGTGAATAGAACCTTGTAGTAATTCCAGAAAATATCTTGTTAGTCGAACTTACCATCCGGAGGTATTGTTGTTCGCTGGATTAGTATCTAGGAATAAGGCTTGGTAATATTTGCGCACCTTAGGATTTAAACCAGATTATACTGTTAGCTTAGAATCGAATCATATTCGGTGGGATAACAGGGATATGCGGTGTATTTTCAGTGAAACTGCATGAATGAACAATCGTAAGTTTAATAACCCAAATTGATTGGTCTCTACCTGATCCCTTAGAACTGTTCGTCATCTCTTGATTAGAAACTTGCTTTTATTTTTATTGCTTTTTAATAATTCAGTTATTTAATATTTCGTTATTTAGATTAATTCACAACAAAACATTGGAAATTATACTCAATTCTGATTAATTAGTAATTTATAGTAAAATAAATAATTAGCTGTCTCAGTGGGATCGATAATTTAACTTGGGTGCTTGCTGCTACAATTGATATCCTTATACTTGAGGATTAAATTATAGTGCGTAGAAAAACCCTATCAAGTTTTTGGCGCCGTTGTGCCGGGGACAGTTTTAATTATTTATTTTCTTTTATTACTTAGTTAATTAGAATATTTTCTTTGGGATTTAATTGTTTTACTTTGGATTTTTCTTGAAGTTGCATGCAAACTAGGTCAAAGACGAGAGCACAAGATCTTGAATTTGATCCGGAAATTGAAGCTTCTGCGAGGAAAAGAAGAGTAAAATCAAAGAATACCAAAGCAACTCCTAAAGCAATTTTAGAGGAGGAAGAAGTGCAGATTGAGAACCAGGCTATACTAGAAGAGGCTGAATCGGAGTTTGAATCAGAATCTGAGACAGAACCTGAAACAGCATCAATGGGAGAAAGAGTCGATGAGGATGACATCGTCATCCGAGAAACATTCAAGTCCACCAATCTAGGAGGATCAGGCGTAGTTGGAGCCATTCAAGCTGATGAAACGAACGACATAAGGCCAGCCCTGATTCATATGGTGGAGAAAAACCCCTTTGCCGGAGCCGTTTTTGATGAGCCCTATGGCCATCTTAAGCGTTTCAACAGCTACATGGATACAGTGAAAGCTGCTGATGCTACTAATGATAGATGGAAGATGAGGCTTTTTCAGTTTTCATTGGTTGATAAGGCAAGGGAGTGGTATGATAAGCTAAAGGGAGACAGTTGCTCAAACTGGACTGAGTTGCAGCAGTTGTTCGTGGATCGATTTATGCCACCAGGAAAGGTTCTTTTATTGAAACAGGAGATCAATCAATTCAAGCAGCGGAGAGATGAGTCGTTTGGAGAGGCCTGGGAAAGGTTTACTGATGCGTTGAGGAGATGCCCACAGCATGGATTCAAAAAGTCTCAACTCATCAGTGTCTTCTATAATGGCCTTGACAACGAATCTAGAGTGTTGGTTGATACTTCTGCGGGAGGAACAATTTTTGGCAAAACATCCAATGCCGTAGAGAAATTATTTGATGATATCTCTTTGAACTCAAGGGATTGGCCATCTGAGAGGATCCGAGGGACTTACATACTTGGTAAAGTTGCAAAGGTTGAAGAGAAATTTTCTGAAGCTGATAAGAATGATAAGGTTGTCGCTCAATTGGAACAGATGAATAAGAACCTGATTACTCTGATATCAGGTAATAATGGGGGAGGCAACCGAGGGTCTGTAAGTGATGATGTGGTGATGAACCTTCAAGAGGTCGAGGATGATAATTGGGCTATGGGACAGAGTCTTCAAGGTTTGAGAGCTCCTCAAAATTGGCAAGGAAATAGGTACCCTCAAGGTAATTCGAACCAGAGGAATATCCAAGGGGGAGGTCCTAATAATCAAGGAGGCAATTGGCAGAATCAGAGGCATGAGAACTTCTCTTATTCAAATCCGAATAATGCAGTTCCATATCCTCCTAATTTTGATCATGGAGCTAAGACTGAAGAAGGGAAGTCCAGTATTGACGATGTGTTAGCAAGATACATGAAGAAGAATGATGCCGACATAAACAAGATCAATAACTGCATTGTTCTCATGGACTCGAATATGACCAAACAGAATGAGGAAGTGAACAAGCAGTTGAAGAGTTTGTCATATAACATAGGGCAGATCTCCACTACAGTAAATCAGCAGCAAGTGCAGTTGCAGAAAGGAAAGTTTCCTTCGGATACAGAAATCAACCCAAAGGAGAGTGTTAATGCGATCACGTTGAGATCCGAGAAGCATTGTAAAGGTCCAAAACTGATGCAGGACGTCACAGAACTTGTACAGAATAAAGCAGAACAGAAGCAGTACGAAACAGGGATGGAGCAGGACCGATTAGACGCCGTTCGGCTACCGGCTCGGCCCGAGCAGACTGCCGAGCAGGTTCAGATGCTGCCGAGCGGGACTCTGGCTAGTTCCAACGTGTCTTCCAGTTCAGGTGGGACCCAGCTCGGCACCGCTCGACTTCTGCTCGAGCCGAGTGAGCCGGCGAGCTGCCCTCCAGGGTTTTCTGTGCGTCCGAATTCTCTACAGAGTCAATCTGATCTGGAAATTTCTGATAAAAAGTGGCAGAGAGCGAAGAAACTGAGAGAAGCGGAACAGGTATTCGAGAGAGACAGTTTGGGACTTCCAATTACAAAGGTACCAATTCCTTTCCCTCAGAGATTCTTGTCGAAGAGCCTTGATGAGAAGTTTCGTAAGTTCGCTGATGTTATGAGGGATGTCCAAGTCATTATTCCTTTCTCGGAAGCATTGGAAGAGATGCCACATTATTCAAGGTTCATCAAGGAACTTATCTCCAGAAAGAGGAAGCTTAACAGTGTGGAGACAGTGAATTTGACAGAGAACTGCAGCTCTATTATTCAGAAAAAGCTTCCAGAAAAATTGAAGGATCCAGAGAGCTTCATCATTCCCTGTAAGATTGGAAAATAACCATCTAAGAGAGCACTGTGTGATTTAGGAGCCAGTATAAATTTGATGTCTTTATCAGTGTTCAAGAAGCTTGGTTTGGGGGAGTTGAAACCTGCGTCTGTTGCCCTACAATTAGCAGATCGATCGTTGACATACCCCGAGGGAGTGATTGAAGATGTGCTAGTGAAGGTGTCGAATTTGACTTTTCCTGTGGATTTCCTTGTACTTGACATGGAGGATGAAAAGGATGGTGCACCTCTGATCTTGGGGCGTCCATTCCTTGCAACTGGAAGGGCTCTGATTGATGTGTTCAAAGGAGAGTTGAGGCTTAGGGCTGATGATAAGGAGATTGTCTTTTCTTTGAATAAGGAGATGCAGTGGCCCACGAATCAGCAGCAGTGCAAGTCTGTGGATGTAGTGGACACAGAGCATGATGAGAACTTTATCCTTTCTGATGCAGAGTTTGAGAATTTGTCTAATGATGCATGTATTGATTATCTTGAGAAGCTATTTGCATTGGGCGATGCTAGTGTGAATCGGAATAAGAGGTCCACTGTTGAAGTGGGGATGAAGCCTGCTGCTAAGGAAGAGAAGCAAAAGAGCCAAAGCATTGAAGTGGTAGAAGAGATCGCAGGACCAGGCGTATCTCTTACTTTTCCTACTACTAACTCTAATGTGATATTTGATAATCTTTTAGTTCCAATAAAGATGGATGATCCATATCTGAAGCCTCCGAACATACCTCCGGATTTTTATTCTTATATTGATGTTGAAAATTCTAACTTGTTTGATCCTTATTTTGCTACGCAGGTTGAGCCTACAATTGAATGGAAGATTGACAAGAAGGAATCAAGCCAGTCATGGGAGGAAAAGAATTTAAAGAGTCATATTTCAGTGACAAAGAAGGGTGAGATGGTTAGTACAGAAAATAAGAGATGATGGAAGTACTTGAAAGTAAAGATGAGAGAAGACTATCCTCCGATCCAGTAGTTGAAAAGAGGTATCCCGTCGTGACTCTCCGACGTTAAACATGAGCGCCTGTTGGGGGCTGTCCCTCCCGGTTTAATTACTTTTCTATGTCTGTGTTGGCGTAATAATTTTATTAGGTATTGCTCGACTACGGTATATACTTCTTTGCAAACTTAGTTTCTCACTTTGTTTGATCTAAGTTTGGGGGGAGGTTACGTACATACCTTGTCTTGTAGTACCGAAGTAAAATTTTTGCATTGTGTTGTTGCTTGGAGGGTCGATTTTTTGCGGATTTTTAATATTTTCAATTTATTTGATGATGTTGAGGGTTTGATTTTTTTGCGATTTTCCAGGTTTCGTGTTGTTTTTGTTTGTGTTTATTTGTTTTGTGTTAATCCTAGTGTTGGTATAGTTGATTTTTGGTTCTCTATGATGATTTTCTGATTTTTCTTAGCACTTGATTATATGTGTGATTGTTGAGAAGCAATTTGAGATTGTGCTTTGATATTGAGATGCTTGAAATTTGATTATGTGCAAGGAAGATTAGCTATGTAGCTTTATTAGGTTTGCTCGTTCATTCGTATAGCCATGTGAGATTTTGAGCCTTTTAAAATCATGAGAAATTTCATGATTCAGTTTTTTCTTGTGAGTGTCGTTCATACACACGTATTTTAGAACTTGGCTTTTTATCTTGCTTGAAGCTACGTGTTTGACTAGACGATAGGAAATGATCTTAGGCCATCTTTGTTATTTATTAGTCACTAGCTAAATTATTATCCTACCAATTGAAATTATCCGTAGTTAACCCTTTTTGAGCCTAAAAGCCTTATTTGTTGGAAGCCTACGTGATTAGCCAATTGATCCCTTTGTTAGCCTTTAAAAATCCCTACCTAGTAGAGAGTTGAAGGAGTCAATTTGGTGTCTTGAGAAGAAACATAAAAGGAGAATAAGTTAGAAGTGATGAAAATTATTGAAAAGAGTGGTCAAATTATTGCATAAAGGGGTAGTGCCCGAAACTGGTACCCCATGAAAAGGGTAGTGCCTGAAACTGGTACCCTTATTTGGAAAAAAAAGGGAAAGAAAAGAAGAAAATGAAAAAATTCAAGTAAGGAAGTTGTGCTTGAAAGTGAAGGAGGAAATCAAGTTGCGAGAGAATTGAAGAGCATTGAAGAAGGGAGAAGAAATTGAAGTTGTTTGTTGAAAAGCTGTAAGTCTTCTTTGATTCTTTACTAGTGAATTTGTCACTTTATCCATATATTCCCTACCTTTACCAAAGAGCCAACATTACAACCTAATGCAAGACCTTTGTGATCCTATTGTTGAAATTATTCCTTTAGTCGAGAGTTGAGATGATTGCCAAGCTTATGGTTACGCGTGTGTTTGAATTGACTTTGAGTGTAAACGCCTTATCCTGAAGTGTATATATCTCACACTTGAGCGATGAGCGTAAATACTACCCGTGAGAATGGGTGGATGAGCATTCCGAATGAGTGAAATAGTTGATTTGAATTGTATGTTCTTAGATGGATGATTATTTTGCATCTGAAGTATGATCTCTGAATTGTTATATTGACTTGGATGTCTCCTGCTGTGAAATTTCCTCTCAATTAATCTATTGGTTTTTAAGGTCGTTGCCTCGGGACGAGCAACATGTAAGTTTGGGGGTTTGTTGAGAGTGAAATTTCACGTATTTTAGGTCTCACATTACACCGTTTTTGATAGAATGTGGCCATGATTTTGTATAAAATGACATAATTTTCATATCTTGCATAATTAAGATGCTAATAAGGTGTTTTGTTGAGTTTTGAAGGGTAAAACATGATCAAAAGTTCAAAGTTGGAATGAGGAGTGAAAGTGAGAAGGAATGCTGAAAAATACAGTCCATGTTGCACAAATTTCTGTATTCTTATAGAAGTCCAAATTGATCATATGATATATGGTTGGAAAGCCACAGAAGAGAGGGTCGTTTTGACATAAAGAACACCTCAATTGGATTTCAAACAAGAAAGTTATGATCAAAGTGCTAACATCGCGCACGCTGTACCGAGGAGCCAATTTGCATGACTTTTTACATATTCAAATATTAGAGTTTCTGAGATTTATTTATATGGATAGAAAGCCAAGGAAGATAGAAATATGTGAGCACAAAAATCACTCAATTTGAAGTCCGTATGAATAAGTTATGTTCAAAACGGTGAGATCGTGCAGTGCAGTTTCTGCAGCTCGGCGGGTAGCTCGCGGCGAGCGGCACTTCCACGTGACCAAAAGCTGCCGAGCTAGTGTCCCACGGAGGTTACACGACGTCCAGGTGTCACCCATATGATGCTCGGCAGATTGGAGGCCGCTCGGCCATGAGCTCGGCTCGAGCAAGGTGCCGAGCGGCCCAGTTCAGGGCCCAGACGGGGCCTGTTCGATGCAGCAGTGTATATATACCCTCAAATCGCGATTCGGAAGCAGTTTTGGTCGCGAAAACAGCCCTGCAACAGTCCAAGAAACAATTGGGGAGATCGAGACGTCAATCGGAGAGAGCCCAGCCATAAACCATCATCAATCCACACTCCTTTCACACCCATATCAGATCACAATCTGATTTCATCTTCCATCCAATTCCACAAGGGTTTCAAGTGCTAATTGAGGGAAAATAAAGCAATTGAAGAGACGGAGAAGGAACGTGAGATTGCTCCTACACTAGGGTTTCACCATTCCTATCTATTCCTTTCTATTACTTTGATTATTGTTATGAATTGCTTAGCCATGAGTGTTGCTTGTGACCTCATGGGCTAATTTTATATACAGTTCTAGGGTTTGATGGATTGATTTAATTGATTTGGGGATTTAGACCAAAGATTGAGATTTTATGCAGTTGAGCTTTTGATTTTACTTATTTTATTAAGACATGCTTTTCTGCTTCGTAACGTCTTCATAATATATTCATGACATCCGCTATAATGCTTGGATTATTGTGTTAGCTTGTGTGCGTTCATGATTGGTATTGTCTATCTGTTAGGGATTAGAGTAGCTCCGCTATAAGCACTTTAATTTCATGAACTGGTGAATCAAATACTTGATTAGTTTAGTGGAACAATGCAATTAGACAATCAAGTAGGAAGTGAATAGAACCTTGTAGTAATTCCAGAAAATATCTTGTTAGTCGAACTTACCATCCGGAGGTATTGTTGTTCGCTGGATTAGTATCTAGGAATAAGGCTTGGTAATATTTGCGCACCTTAGGATTTAAACCAGATTATACTGTTAGCTTAGAATCGAATCATATTCGGTGGGATAACAGGGATATGTGGTGTATTTTCAGTGAAACTGTATGAATGAACAATCGTAAGTTTAATAACCCAAATTGATTGGTCTCTACCTGATCCCTTAGAACTGTTCGTCATCTCTTGATTAGAAACTTGCTTTTATTTTTATTGCTTTTTAATAATTCAGTTATTTAATATTTCGTTATTTAGATTAATTCACAACAAAACATTGGAAATTGGTTACTCAATTCTGATTAATTAGTAATTTATAGTAAAATAAATAATTAGCTGTCTCAGTGGGATCGATAATTTAACTTGGGTGCTTGCTGCTACAATTGATATCCTTATACTTGAGGATTAAATTATAGTGCGTAGAAAAACCCTATCAAGCTTAAATTTAGGTTTTGGGGATATAAGTGTATTTTCACTCTATGAGTTTTTAGAATTTGGGTGCGCTTTGTTTCGGTGGCAATAGTGCCACCCCAACATTAATTGAAGAGCCCAAAGTTATTTTAAAATGATAATTTCTCACGTGTGGAGAGATCAGAAGGCAAATGTTGATTGAAAGTTGAAACTCGCATTTTCTCTCTCTATCATATCTCCCCCTTCCCAAGGTCAAGAGTAGATAGGGGTGTCAACGGCCCCCCGCCCGCGGGTACCCGACCCGCCCCGCACGTTTTGGACTGGCTCAGACCCGGGCCGTAGGAAAAATGGGACGGCCCGGCCCGGACCCGTACATATACGGGGCGGGTTCAGGTATTAACTTAGTCCCGACCCGCCCCGACCCGCCCCATATATAATATATTAAAAATTAATTTATATTATATATATATATAATTAGATTTTATGTTAATATATATATATTTATATTATACAATTATTTTATATTTTATACATAAAAATTATTTATAACTATATGATATATATAATTTTTAAATTATAATTATATTTAATATTCTTATGATTATTTATTTAAATATATGAATAATTTTTGTATGATTTAAAATTTTTTAGGATTAATTATTTAAAAAAAAAAAATGGGGTGGGGCGGGGCGGACCCACCCCGTATGGGTCTGGGCACGGGTCCTATTATATAGGACCCGTACGCGGATCCGGGGCAGGTCCTCCAGAAACGGGCCGGGTCCTGGTTGTTAACTACCCGGCCTGTTGACACCCCTAAGAGTAGAGAAGAATGAAATATCCTTCCCTTCCCAAACAGCAACTGTTTCTTGCCGTCCCCTCCAGCCTGAAATTGCGTCGCCGTCTTGAATCCAGTCAGAGTTGCGCCATATTTATTTATTATTTTTTTTTTGCAAAGAAAATTTATTTATTGATAGAGTACTCAAACCCAAACAAATGATGCAAGTCGCGCCATATGCCAACCGCACTTCGTGTCCGGAGTCCGCATCGTTATTTCCAGAATCGCGACGGCCTCCAAAAATTGCAAATCTGATGAAGGGTTTGGGATCGGAGATCGTAGAAGCATCGACAAACCGCGCTACTACTGCCGGAGTCGCAACGGCATCCGGAGATCGTAGATCTGGTGAAGGGTTGAGTTGCAGATTGTATGGAAAAAATAAGTGTAACCGGCTATTTCCGGTTCGACCGGCCCATCCGATTTTGGCCGGTCCGAACTGGATTTTCCCGGTTTAACTCTAAATGCGATTTAGGGGGTAATCAGACCGGTTTCAGGTCCAGTTTCTGATTGAACCGGTTGAACCGAGTGGTTATGAAAACATTGGTGGAAATAATGAATGTGAGATGAAGGCGGAAGTGGGAGTTGAGAGGTAAAAGAAATAAAAGTAAGTTTAGTTTTTGAATGATGTGAGGAAAGCAATAGCATATGCAAACTTAATTTGAATCTTCTACTCTTCCCTAAACTGACGCCCTAAACAAAACACACTTGACGCAATTCGCCTCCCTAATTAATCCATCTTCTTCTCTTGGAGAAGGACAAGGACAAGGACAAACCTTATCTGCAACTCTCTCAACTCTTTAATGAAGTAGTACTTGTGCTCATATCCATCCATCATGGTGTTCCTTGCAATTTGTGGTGCCATTCTTGTTACTCTTTCCTCAGCACCCACACAAGCCACAAAGCTGGCAATAGCAAAGCCCAACTGCCAGGATCATTGTGGTGATGTAACAATCCTATTCCCTTTCGGCACAACCCCGGGTTGCTACCTCGACGATGCCTTCTTCATCAACTGCAACACATCTTTCAATCCACCCAGATCATTCCTCAGGACAAGCACTATACAGATCACCAACATCTCTCTCCAGGCCGCCCAACTAACTGCCCTGCACTCCATCGCCTCCGACTGCTACCATCTTAATCAGACAATCCGTGATGGCTTCTGGATAAGCTTGGGCTTATTCATAGTCAGCAACGTCGCCAACAAGTTCACTGTCGTGGGCTGCGACACTTTCGGCTTTATTTTTGGGTGACGCCGTCCCGACAGGTACTTTCAGACAGGATGTACTGCCATGTGCGGTGCCATGGATGATCTGGAGAACGGGATGGGTTGCTGTCAGACGTCGTTCCCTAAGAATGTGCAGAAAGTTGATCTTCGATTCAGTAGCTATGACAACTATAGTAAAGTGCTGGAGCTCAATGATTGTTGGTTCGCTTTTGTGGCCAAGAAAGGTGCTTTTACCTTCTCTCCAGATTGCTTTGCCAACCTCAAGAACCTGGATAAGCTACCGGTGGTGATTGATTGGGACGTTGGAAATGTAACGAGTTGCGATGAGGCAAACAAGGACCTGGCTAGTTATGCTTGCGCAAGTGCGAATTCTGAGTGTGTTAAGCCTGATAATGGTGATGGCTACAGGTGTTCTTGCCAGAAGGGCTATCAGGGAAATCCTTATCTTGATCAGGGCTGTCAAGGTGCTTAATGTTTCATTGATGACAATAGATGCATGCATGAAAGGGTTCGACCACGACACTAATGGTTTGACCTGTTTAGAAGGTCGAACCATGGTCGAACCAAAGCACCAGGAGATAGGTTCGATCACGACACTAGTGGTTCGACCTGATCAAACTGATCGAACCAAGGTCGAACCAATGCTGATAATGTTCAAATAGAGTGTTTAGCTTTGTCTATCACTTGGATGAGCTGATATACACGTGGATAGTGTTCATTGGAGACTAAAGGATGATCACAACGTGTTGCATGACAGCTGGAAGCTTAAAGGGACGATTGGAACTAATTCAACAACATAACTACCATAACTGTCAGTTTAGGCAGTTATGATCAGCTGATAGGTGAGGCGGTTTTAAGAGCAGTTATCAAGCTACATGGAACCGGCTAGATGGCTGTATCTCATCTACTAAGTGAGGGCTATCAAGTAGAGGTTTAACCGGATCAAAAGGTTGAAGGAGTAGCATGATATAAGGGCTCAAAGTCACCTTGTTGAAAGTGTACAACACTTAGGGTTTTCACAGTTTCACAAAAGTTCCTTTCTGGCTTTGTTCTTCGATTCAATCTGTTCTTAGGTGTATTGTATCATCAATAATAAAGTTTTTTCTCCCCAAAGTGGATGTAGGTTATTCATAACCGAACCACTATACATCTTTGTGCAAAACTTTACATTTTCTTTTAAGTTTCCATATCAAAGTGTGTGTGTTTCTTGAGTGTTTGAGAGGTATTATGTGATCGAATCATGATAATTGTCGCCGTCTATTGGAAACAAACACACAGAAGTATTCAAGATGAACACCACAAGGTTTGATGTTGAAAAGCTCACAGAGAAATCAGATTTCAATCTATGGAAAATCAAGATGAAGGCAGTTCTTATGCAGCAAGGTTTGATGGATGCATTGAAGCCTCCTCCACCGGTGAAAACTGAAATCATCAAGGACCCTCAGGCTGCAGCAGGTCCTGTAAGAACTCCAGTGGATGATCAGGTACTTCAAAAGGCCTATTCTACAATAATTCTGTGTCTTAGTGATAAGATACTTAGAGAAGTATCAAAGGAGACAACAGCTATTAAAGTATGGAATAGATTGGAGGCTTTGTTCATGGTAAGAACATCTACCAATAAGATGCATCTCAGGCAAAGACTTCATGCTTTCAAGATGACTGATGAAAGGTCTCTGATGGAACAAGCTGATGAATTCTGCAAGATCACAGATGATCTGGAAAGTGTGGATTTCAAGCTATCCAGTGAAGACAAGGCCATCATGTTGCTGTCAGCATTGCCAAGATCACAAAGGCACTTCAAGGATGCTGTTCTTTATGGAGGTAAGGATTTTGTACTGCTTGAAGATGTGCTGAGGGCACTTAGATCAAAAGATCTAGAAGAAGAAACTGATAGAAAAGAAAAATCAGGGGCAGAAGGACTCTTTGCCAAGAAAGGAAATCAGAACAAGAAGTGGAACAAAGGTGGAAACACTGATCAAAAGAAAGGTGCATCAGGACAGTCTAATGGCAAGAGGTGTTACTTTTATCATGAACCTGGGCACTTCAAGAAACAGTGTGCAAAGTGGAAGGCTAGCAAGTCCAAGAAAACTGAAACACCTGCTGGAAATCAAAAGAACCAAGTCAATCAGGTTGGTGAAGTACAAAACAATGCTGGTATGGAAGGTATTGAAGCTCTGTCCATCACTACTTCAGATGTATCTGTTGAGTGGGTATTGGATTCAGGGTGTACATTCCATATGACACCTATGAAGCATTGGTTTGAAGAATTCAAGCATCAGGAAGGAGGATCAGTGCTTTTAGGTGATGATCACTCTTGTGAGATAAAGGGAGTAGGATCCATCAGATTGCTTATGTTTGATGGAGTTCAGAGGCTTCTTAGGAATGTAAGATATGTTCCTGGATTAAGAAGGAACCTCATCTCCCTTGGGATGCTTGATACTCAAGGTTGTGATTCAAACCTGAGAAAGGGAATCCTCACAGTGACTAAGGATGATAAGATTGTCATGAGAGGGACCAGGAGATCAGACTTGTATTTCTTGGATGGGAGTGTTGTTGTAGGACAGATACACAACACTGGTCAGCAGGATGATGCCAAGCTTTGGCATGGCAGGTTGGGACATGTTAGTGAAAGAGGAATGCAAGAATTGGCAAAACAACAGCTGATCAAGTTCAGTGAAGGTGATAAGATCAGACAGTGTGAGCATTGCATTCTTGGTAAGTCCAAGAGACTTAAGTTTGGTGATTCAGAACATACAACCAAAGCAAGAATGGATTATGTTCATTCAGATCTCTGGGGACCTTCAAGAACTGTAACCAGAGGTGGAGGGAGATACATCATGACCATAATTGATGATTACTCAAGGAAGTTATGGGTATATGTTCTGAAATCAAAGGATGAAGCATTCACAACCTTTAAAGGCTGGTTGACAGAAACTGAGAACATCACAGGGAGTAGTTTGAAGTATTTAAGGACAGACAATGGATTGGAATTTGTGTCTGAAGAGTTCAATTCATATTGCAAGGAAAATGGGATTAAAAGACACAAAACTGTCCCTGGTACTCCTCAACAAAATGGCATTGTAGAGAGGATGAATCAGACACTTTTGCAAAGGGTCAGATGTATGTTGAGCAGTACAGGGTTGAGCAAGGTGTTTTGGGGAGAGTTAGCTGCAACTGCAGCTTATCAAATCAACTTGTGTCCTTCAACAGCTCTAAACTTCAAAACTCCAGATGAAGTATGGTCTGGTAAGGTCCCTAATTACTTATACCTTAGAGTTATAGGTTACCAAGCTTATGCACATGTTACACAAGATAAATTGGAACCTAGAGCACTCAAATGTGTTATGATAGGTTATCCTAAGGGAGTAAAGGGGTACAAACTGTGGTGTTATGATGAGAACAGGCTCATGGTCAGTAGAGATGTTATCTTTGTTGAAGATAAGATGCCATTGATCAAGGATGATCAAAGAAGAGAGTCTGAGCTTGAGGTGGAGCCTCAAGATATGGACAGATCAGGAGAAAGTGAAGAGAACTCCACTGACAGAGGTACAGATGAAGTACCAAGGGTTAAAGAACAACCTAATACTTATCAACTTGCAAGAGATAGACAGAAGAGGACTATAGTACCACCTGCAAGGTATGTACAGGCTGATATAGTGTCTTTTGCTCTATATACAGCTGTTGATGTTGAAGCTTATGAACCAAGAAACTATACTGAGGCATTGGCTAGTCAAGATAGTAATAAGTGGCTTATAGCCATGGAAGAAGAATTGTTGTCTCTTAACAAGAATGGGACATGGAAAATTGTTGACAAGCTAAAATCTCAAAAGCTAGTTGGATGTAAGTGAATTTTCAAGAGAAAACCAGCATTTGCAGCTGAAGGTGGAGTCAGATACAAGGCTAGACTAGTTGCTAGGGGGTTTTCACAGAAAGAAGGGATAGATTACAATGAGATCTTCTCACCTGTGGTTAAATATTGTTCAATTAGAGTATTACTAGCACTAGTAGCTCAGTATGATCTTGAGCTTCATCATATGGATGTAACTACTGCATTTCTGCATGGGAAGTTGGAGGAGAGCATCTATATGAAGATACCAGAAGGTGTTACAGTTGAGAGAGCTGATTTAAAGGCTTGTTTGTTACTCAAGTCTCTATATGGACTTAAACAAAGTCCAAGGCAGTGGTACTTGAGATTTGATGAGTACATTGTTGCCAATGGTTTTCAAAGAAGCCATTATGACAGCTGTGTATACATCAAGGAAGAAAACAGCTGTTACACTTACCTACTTCTCTATGTGGATGATATTTTGATAGCTTGTAAGAGCATTCAAGGGATTGATGCAGTAAAGGAAGTTCTCAAGTCTGAATTTGAGATGAAGGACCTTGGTGAAGCTAAGATGATCTTAGGGATGGAAATAAGCAGAGACAGATCAGCTGGAACACTTGTATTGAAACAACAATCCTATCTTGTTAAAGTACTCAAAAGGTACAATATGGATCAGTGCAAGTCGGTTACAACACCTGTCAAGCAAGGATTGAGTCTGTCACTGCTTAATGGAGCAAAATCAGACATTGAGATAGCTGAAATGAGCAGGATTCCATATGCAAGTTCAGTGGGCAGTCTTATGTATGCTATGGTGTGTAGTAGGCCTGATCTTGCTTATGTAATGAGCTTGATTAGTAGATTCTTAAGTTGTCCAGGGAAGCATCATTGGAAAGCAGTCAAATGGGCATTGAGGTATGTAAAGGGGACTGAACCTGTTGGTTTGAAATTTCAGAGAAGGGAAGCAAAGTCAGAAGTTGTCACTGGTTTTGTTGATGCTGATTTTGCAGCAAATCTGGATTCTAGAAAGTCTCTTACAGGATATGTATTCAATATGTTTGGTACTTCAGTAAGTTGGAAAGCAAGTCATCAGTCTGTAGTAGCTCTATCAACTACAGAGGCTGAATTCATTGCATTAACAGAAGCAATCAAGGAAGGAGTATGGCTTGTTGGTTTACTGAAAGAATTGGGAGAATATCAAGATACTGTGGTGGTGTATTGTGATAATCAAAGTGCAATACACTTAGCTAAGCATCAGAGATATCATGAGAGGACCAAACACATTGATGTAAAGTTATACTTTGTCAGAGACATGGTAGACAGTGGATTTGTGGAAGTGAGGAAGATTGACACAGCTGTGAATCCAGCTGATTCACTTACTAAAGCATTGCCAGCTGCAAAGTTTGAGCTGTGCAAGGCTTTGGTTGGAATGTGTGGAGACAAAGAGGTTGCTGCTCCTTAAAAGCAGCAAAGGTGGGGAGAAAAGATGAAGTTGTTCATGCATACATCTAAGGTGGAGATTGATGACAATAGATGCATGCATGAAAGGGTTCGACCACGACACTAATGGTTCGACCTGTTTAGAAGGTCGAACCATGGTCGAACCAAAGCACTAGGAGATATGTTCGATCAAGACACTAGTGGTTCGACCTGATCAAACTGATCGAACCAAGGTCGAACCAATGCTGATAATGTTCAAATAGAGTGTTTAGCTTTGTCTATCACTTGGATGAGCTGATATACACGTGGATAGTGTTCATTGGAGACTAAAGGATGATCACAACGTGTTGCATGGCAGCTGGAAGCTTAAAGGGACGATTGGAACTAATTCAACAACATAACTACCATAACTGTCAGTTTAGGCAGTTATGATCAGCTGATAGGTGAGGCGGTTTTAAAAGCAGTTATCAAGCTACATGGAACCGGCTAGATGGCTGTATCTCATCTACTAAGTGAGGGCTATCAAGTAGAGGTTTAACCGGATCAAAAGGTTGAAGGAGTAGCATGATATAAGGGCTCAAAGTCACCTTGTTGAAAGTGTACAACACTTAGGGTTTTCACAGTTTCACAAAAGTTCCTTTCTGGCTTTGTTCTTCGATTCAATCTGTTCTTAGGTGTATTGTATCATCAATAATAAAGTTTCTTCTCCCCAAAGTGGATGTAGGTTATTCATAACCGAACCACTATACATCTTTGTGCAAAACTTTACATTTTCTTTTAAGTTTCCATATCAAAGTGTGTGTGTTTCTTGAGTGTTTGAGAGGTATTGTGTGATCGAATCACGACACATTTCAAGCCCATTAATGTTGAACTCTACTTAATTTGTTTTAATTCACAGACATAGATGAATGCCAATATCCAGACAACGAGTGTGAAGAGCATCGTTGCAGGAACACATTAGGGAGTTATGAATGCTTTTGCCCAGAAGGGCACACTGGCGATGGGAAAAGAGATGGAAAAGGTTGTGTTCCTGGCGAATCACTTGTGATCAGAATTGTAGCAGGTCAGAATTAATCACTCTTTAATAATATATATATGCTACAGATCAGATCAGTAAATAAGAATATCTAATATATACATTCTGTTTTTGTTTCCCTGTTGAAAAATGGAAAAAAGGGGTTGCTTTGGGAGTGATTGTTGTTTTACTATTAGCTTGCTGGTTGTACTTGGATATGAAGAGAAGGAGACATATGAAGATGAGACGGCATTACTTTCTTCAGAATGGTGGTCAATTGCTGCAAGAAAAACTCAATGGAAGGCAGAGCTCATCAAATTCTGTGAGAATTTTCAGTGCAACGGAGCTACAAAAGGCGACCAACAGCTTCCATTAGGATATGATCATCGGACAAGGAGGGCATGGCACTGTGTACAAAGGCGTGTTGCCAGATGATAACAGCATAGTTGCCATCAAGAAGTCTAAAATAGTTGACGCCAGTGAGATCGATCAGTTCATAAATGAGGTAATTGTTCTGTCCCAAATCAACCACAGGAATGTTGTGAAGCTCCTAGGCTGTTGTTTGGAAACAGAAGCACCTCTGCTCGTGTACGAATACATCAGCAACGGCACCCTTTATGAACACCTACATCAGAAGCACTCTCTGTCGTGGGACATGCGTTTGAGAATAGCTGCAGAAACAGCAGGAGTGCTGTCATACTTGCACTCAGCAGCTTCTGTTCCCATCATGCATAGAGATGTGAAGACGGCAAATATTCTGTTGGACCATACTATGACAGCCAAAGTGTCTGATTTTGGAGCTTCAAGATTTGTTCCTCTGGATCAAACACAATTGAGTACATTGGTGCAGGGGACGTTCAGGTACTTGGATCCGGAGTACATGCAAACGCAGCAGTTGACAGAGAAGAGCGACGTGTATAGCTTTGGAGTGGTCCTGGTAGAGCTGCTGACGGGGAAGAAGGCAGTGAGGAGAGATGGACCGAAGGAGGAGAGGAGTTTAGCTAACTTTTTCCTTAAAGTGATGAAGGAAGGAAGGGTGTTCCAAGTTGTGGAGGAGAGTGTGATGAGTGGGGGAGATGAGGAGGTGGTGATGAGGGTTGGTGATGTTGCCAAAAGATGTGTGAATGTGAAAGGGGAGGAGAGGCCATTGATGAAGGAAGTAGCAATGGAGCTAGAGGGACTACTTCAGCTAACTGTGGGAGAGAAACATTCATGGATTCAGACAGCAGATACAAGCATGGTTGGTATGGGTGAGGGAAAGAATACAAGCATGGTTGGGTTTGAAGATCACATTATTCATTTCATCCTGATTGAAGGGGTTATGATCGATGTTTAATGTGAAATCAGTACAAGTTGGTGGTTAAGTGCTTGCGAGTGCATTCATTTGATTTAGTTTTACAATGAAAAGCAAGCATTGCACAATGGTGTTGCTTGCTATGAAATCAAATGTAATAATGTGAAAAGTTATGTAAAAAGAAAGAAGAACAAACACTTTGAAAAAAGATCAACCATAGAAAGATTATGATTAATTTAATTTAACTTAATTCTTGAAAATAAAAATGTATATGCACCATTTGTGTCGATTTTAAATTCATGCAACTCGATTAATCTTATTTGAATTTCAACTTGAAAGAAAAAAATTTTATCCGTGTATCTGATACTAAAAATATAAATTTCTAGACATTTATATTTTGAATTAATTATACCCCACTCTTAAATAATAAGCTCAAGTGTTCAGATTTGCAAAAAAAAAAAAAAAAAAAAGACGTAATATTAAAATATAATAGAAGATACAAACCTCTATTAACCAACACTACAAGATTGAGATCAAGGGATTCATTCATTTCTAAAATTTTATTAACAAGTTGAATGTAGACAAGGATATGTATTTGTAATTTAATTGGCATCGGAGTTTATGGATGTTAAACGAGCTAATATTAATTCATTAGGATCAATTTTATTGCGCTTCATGCTAATTGGACGGTTCGGATCTTCTGTTACATTTGGTGTTACATCTCATATTACAAACCGTTGGATGATTGACACGTAGGATATATTAATCTATACCCTAACTATCATCCCTAACGAGAAATGTTGAGATTAATCTCCCTGCACACGTGTCGCTCATCTAACACGTGTAACAAGAGATGTAACACCAAAATGTAACAGGACATCCGACGCCCTAATCGAGTTTGTTTAAACAAACCATTAAAAAGTAAATTTAATCATAACAGTATCGGGTTTCGAACTAGTCAGCCCTACCGTCTATATAAAATAAAAATTAAAAAAATGTAATAAACATGAATTTAGAATTTAAATAAATAATACATGACACAATAAATATAAAATTAATTTATTAAATCTTTTGATTTAAAACAATTATTAGAAAAACACGACTCTAACCCAATTTATTTAAGGGCTTACTGAAACTTGTTATAGATATTATATCTCTCATGCCAGACGGGCCGGAAGCCCAACTACTAATATACTGCATGGAAGAAGCCCAACCAAGAAGAGGTCCAGGAACAAAAATGAACTGTAAAATAGTGGGATAATAGCAGCCCAAGAAGAAGATCCAGGCCCAAAAGACACACTCCGAAGAAGAATCAGGAAGAGGTCCGAAGCTGAGGGAGACATCCAGGAGTTCGGACGAATAGCATAGCCTCGGAAACCGACCCATGCGGCGACTGGAAGGATTATTAGAGCTGCTGGGCAAAGTACAGACACGACTGTGAGAACTGCTAGTAGCGGCAGGCTAAAAGGCAAGGATAACGGTAAGAAGGTATGTCTTGGGCAGCACTGTCAACTAGAAGACAACACACGACAGACACGTCCCCTTTGTCCACCAATAGGAAGCAAACAAAGGACAGAGGAAAACCTGCTATACTCTGCAAGACATCTGGTGGCTCCCTGCACCAGCTCCCAAAAGTCGTGGATGTACCAGCAGTCCCCATTTATGGCTGCTTGTCTTCGTCCAGGTGGCATCACGGGATTGGACGATCGTTAGAGTTTTCTTGGTAGTATAAATAGCTTCTCTCACAAGAGAGAAGCAGGTTACTCATTCTCACATTAGACATTACACTTGTTTTGGAAGGTTTATGAGAATTGTTCTTGAGGAGAGTAATAAAATCGGTTAAGAACTTTGGTTGGATTTCCTATCTCTCACATATTTACTTGTTTATTGTGTTTGATTGTGCTCGTTCTTAGCTCAGTTACACAACTCCATCATCTCCCTTAATCCTAAAATCAACTATCAACAAAACTTATCCTACGGACATCCGCCTTTTTAACAATATTGTATTCAAAATAAATTAATATAATTAAATGATTTATAAATTGATGAATACTTATTTTCTAGAAAATAAGAAAAAAAAAGAAGTTAGAAATGGAGACAGTAGGATTGAAGAGTGGAGACAAGGTCTTGAGAAAATATCTTGCGCGGTGTGATCGAGGATGACCCACTCTTATGATTAAGTCTCCAAATTATTAATCATCAACACAACTCTTGTGACCAATTCTAAGGTGTTTTGCTGTTGAATGAAGGGTTTGGTCCTGCCATGAGAAGTGATTTTAAGGAAATTAAGAATAAAAGTCATTCCACGCACCCATTTCAATTTCTTTCCTTTTAAACATCCCTCTGCTCTTCTCTACAATACGCATTACCCTTGTGCTCCATTCCAACTTCAAATTAATCTTGTTTCCCACCATGCCAATATCTCTTGTCATAATTCTTGCCAATATCATTGCATTGCTTGCAGCTTCAGTTGATCCACCAATAGCCAAGCCCAACTGCGACGATCATTGTGGTGACCTAAGAATCCCATTCCCTTTTGCTGTTTCCTCAACGACGACTTCTTCGTTCACTGCAACCAATCTAAAGCCGTGGCCAGAGGCAGATCATAGACATCTCACTGGATGGCCAGATGAGAATCTTACAACCCATTGCAAAGGACTGCTACGGTCGGAATCACACGCTTGCCTGTATAGACTTGCTCGCATTTACGGTCAACAACACCGCCAATAAGTTCCTTGTCTCCGGCCACCACCGGCTGCACTGCCATGTGTGACTCCAAGGATGATCTGGAAAACGGCAGCTGTACTGGCTTGGGTTGCTGCCAAACCTCGTTTCCTAGGCAGGTTCGTAAAGTTGATCTCAAGTTGAGGAGCTATGACAATTATAGTAGGGTAGGGGAGTTCAACGATTGCGGGTATGCTTTTGTTGCTGAGGTAGCTGCTTTTACTTTCTCTCCGGATAACATAACCAACCTCAAGAACCAGGACAAGCTTCCTGTCTTGATTGATTGGGAGATTGGAAATGTAACCAGCTGCGATGAGGCGAAGAAGAACGTTGAATTCAGAGTGCTATAAGGTGATGGCTACAGGTGTTCTTGCTTACCAGGTTATCAAGGAAATCCCTATCTTGATCAGGGGTGTCAAGGTACAATAATAATAATAATCTCATATTTCATTACACTAGCTTGTCTTATATTCTCACAGATGTAGATGAATGCCAAGATCCAAACAATGACTGCCAAGAGGAGCGCTGCAAGAACACATTGGGGAGTTATGAGTGTTTTTGCCCCAAAGGGTATCACGGCGACGGGAAGAGAGATGGAAAAGGATGCAATCGTGGTGATTCGGTTTTGCTCAGAGTTGTAGCAGGTCAGTTTGAGTTTATAAACATGTTACAAATGAGAGTAGAAGCAATAGGTATTTATATATGTTCTGTTTTCCTTCTTGTAAAAACAGGAGTTTCATTAGGAGTGGTTGTTGTGTTGCTATCAGCATGCTGGTTGCACTTGGAAATGCAGAGAAGAAAACACGTGAAGCACCTCTGCTCGTGTACGAATACATCCCTTTACGAACACCTACACAACAAGCCAAGGCCGCACGAATAGCTGCAGAAACTGCCGGCATGCTCTCATACTTACACTCTGCAGCTTCTGTTCCCATCATACATAGAGACGTGAAGACGGCGAATATTCTGTTGGACCATACTTTACAGCCAAAGTGCCTGATTTCGGAGCTTCAAGATTTGTTCCTCTGGATCAAACACAATTGAGTACATTGGTGCAGGGGACGTTCGGGTACTTGGATCCATAGTACATGCAAACACAGCAGTTGACAGAGAAGAGCGATGTGTATAGCTTTGGAGTAGTCCTGGTGGAGCTGCTGACAGGGAGGAAGGCAGTGAGGAGAGATGGACCAGAGGAAGAGAGGAGTTTAGCCAACTTTTTCCTTAATGTAATGAAGGAAGAAGGGTTGTTCCAAATTGTGGAAGAAAATATGATGAGAGGGAGTGATAAGGAGGTGGTGATGAAGGTTGCAGTTCTGGCAGAACGATGTGTGAATGTGAAAGGAGAGGAGAGGCCATTGATGAAGGAAGCAGCAATGGAGCTAGAGGGACTAATCGTCGGAGAAAATCACTCGTCGATGCAGACAAATAGTATTGCAAGGGAGGAGCAGTTGTTTGTCAGCAACAGCAACACAGGAAGTAGTATTAGTACTATTGGTTTTGATAGCGTCAAAGATCATATTATTATGTCAGTGGGTGGTGGGAGATAATTAATTATTGCAATCAAGAATTTCATAGTTGTATTCATATATTTGTAATTAGAATCTGTTATTCATGAACAAAAATAATCACCACTGTCACCCATCTAACATTCTTTAGAACTTGACTTGATCCTGACCATAATGATCATCTCACTTACCTCCCAACAGATAAAAAACTATGACTAATTTTATTATGAGAGCCAATGCTACATCCCTCACCATTAATGAACTCCATCATATTGTTCCGAAGCAAGACCTCGTCTTCGCCTGGGTTACTATGTTGTATGTGCAACACTGATGAATGTTTATCTCCCACCAACAGTCCATCTAGCTCCATGGCTACCTCCTTCATAAAAGGCCTTTCATATCCTTTAACTTTCAAACAACTTTGTGCAACTAAAGCTACCTTCATTAACTGCTCTCTATTCTCCTCTCCCAAGAAACTAGTTTCAACAACTTGGAACAGTCGATCTTGCTTCATCTCCGCAAGGAAGAAATGGGCTAAACACCTCTCCTCATCAGGCCCATCATTGCACACCGCCTTCCTTCCCGTTAGCAGCTCCACGAGGACCACTCCAAAGCTATAAACGTCGCTCTTCTCAGTCAGTTGGCTCGTCTGCATGTATTCAGGATCCAAGTACCCAAAAGTCCCCTGCACTATAGTAGTTAGCTGCGTCTGATCCAGAGGGAACAATCTTGAAGCTCCAAAATCTGACACCTTTGCAGTGAAGTTATGGTCTAATAGGATATTTGAGGACTTAACATCTCTATGTATGATGGGAGTAGAAGCTGCAGAGTGTAGATAAGAGAGCACACCAGCTGTTTCAACAGCGATTCGTAGGCGTACGGGCCATGATAAAGAAGGTGTGTGATGTATGTGTTGGGAAAGGGTGCCGCTGTCGATGAACTCATACACCAGCAGAGGGGCTTGTGTTTCCAGACAACAACCTAAGAGCTTGACTACATTCCTATGGTTGATTTGGGAGAGAACAATAACTTCATTGACAAACTGATCAATTTGGCGTGGAAAGACTTCGATGGACTTCTTGATGGCAACCACTTCATGATCTGGCAGTATGCCTTTGTAGACAGTGCCGAAGCCTCCTCGGCCGATGATGTTAGAGTTGTGGAAGTTGTTGGTTGCCTTTCGCAGCTCTGCTTCAGTGAATATTTTAGCTGAAACAGATGAGTTCACCCCTGTTATATTGAGTTTTTGTTGCAATAAAACGCCACCGTTCTGGATGAAGTACTTTTGCCTCATCTTCTCCGCCCTTCTTAGCTTCACTCTCCTGCGCAACCAACAACTGGGCACTAGCAGAACAATGACTCCTAAAGAAGCCCCTGCAACAAGTCTGAATATGTGGGACTCGTGGGGAACGCATCCTCGTCCATCTCTCCTACCATCGCCACCATAGCCTTGGGGGCAAATGCACTCAAAACCTCCACGTGTGTTCACACAATGTTTTTCGCACTTGTTCAGTCTTTCATCTTCGCATTCGTCTATATCTATCATTAAATATCAAAATATATATATGATGACAGGTAGTGTAGGGCTAATAAAGTTGAAATTAGCTTGTATATATGATGAGTAAAAAGGTAGGTACCTTTGCAACCATGAATAAGATAAGGATTTCCTTGATACCCATGTTGGCAAGAACATCGATAACCATAGCCATCACTAGAAGTAGGGTGATAGCACACAGAATTGAGGCTTTGGCAGGCAGTGGCATCCCGGCAAGTTCCATTTCCGATAATTGTCCAATCGACTACCATGGGAAAGCCCCCACCGGGGCCTGGGCCTGCCAAGTTGGTAAGATTCTGCAGATAAAAACTGAAAGAATCTTCCTCTGCTACAAAAGCATATCCGCAGTCATTGAAGTCCCACACCTTGGTATGATGCTCGTGGGTTCCCAGCGTTATGACAGGCGTCGAAACCCCTTCCGGGATGGGTATCTCGCAGCATCCGGGGCCCTTGCAGGACCCCTGCTGCAGCTCATCCGTGGTGGCGCACATGGCACAGCAGGTGGGGTGCACCATGTGCCCTGCCCCCCACCTGACGTAGCCATAGGTGTCGCAGCCCACCACGGTGAGCTTGTTGGCGGTGGTGTTGAGGGTGAAGGGGAAGACGTTGATCCAGGTGGAGCTCTCGTTGTAGAAGCTGCTGCTCATTGTGCCGTCGCGGCGGAAGCAGTAGTGCGCCATGGGGTTGAACACCTTCATCTGTCCATCCAGTGATATGTGTGTGGTGATCTCTGTGTTGGACGCACCCAAGAATGGTTTGGGAGGGTGGAAGGAGGTGTTGCAGGTGATGAGGAAGTGGTTGCTCAGGGCACAGCCAGGTGTTTGTCCGAACGGGAAGGGAATTCTTACACCCCCACATTGGTCCGAGCAGTTGGGCTTCGCTATAGGGAATGGGAAGCTGTTTTCTACTTCTGGAATTGTGAATGAGGCAAATAGTGTCACTAGAATTGCACTACACAAGTAGTGATGACCAACAAAACCCATGTATGCCATTCCCACCAACTCTCTCTTTCTTCTTTGCAGATCTAGTGCATGCAAGTAAGTTGAGTACATAGATAACAAGGCTAGCTTTTGTTCATGTTGCCTAGTTTGTGTGGACGGAAATATACATCATGGATGTCCCCACATTCAACAATACTAAGATTCAAAACAACCTTAAATTATGCACCGTAAAAAATGCAAAAGATTGGAATAAACATAACCTAAATCTGTGTAATTATCATATTTTTATTTTGGAACTGGTGTAAGAAACGATACCATATTAAAAAAAATTAATACAAAAATCTCACATCCTACACATAATACTACAAAAAACACGGCTAAGGTAATAAAAAAGAACACTGTTGCATTCTAATCATGCTATTTTAAATTATTTATAACAACTTATAATAATCATACTTATATACAATTTTAAATTTATAATGTGGTATAAACTCAATATTCATCAAAAAATATGTATAACTTTATATATATTACTACTTTAATTAAATTGTACATTTTTTTACTGAGTCTTAATTTGCAGTACTTGTACATGAGTTAACATATGAAGTAAAAGATGTGGCGAAATAAATTTGATATTGCAGAAGAAAAAGATTAAAAAAAAATTGAAGGTGAAGGATGAAATTCAATTATTTGTAATAGAGTCAACCTTGGAAATGGATATTTAAGGGATTAGGTTCTTGTGGCTTAGACATGATTGAATTGTGTTAATTAGTTATGTGTTAGAGTTTGCTACGATGATAACGAGTTGCAAACTCAATTCTCACACTTACATACTTATGTCATACATTACATACACATACGGACCTACCTATTTTACATATGTGACAGACACAGCTAGCTTATTGCATGGTTTTCACATGGAGTATTTAATATTTAATTAATATTTTTTTATACTCCCTCCGATACATTCGCGTATTCTCTAGCACGGAGCTTAAGAAAAATAACTTTTTGTTAGTGTGATGTAAGAAAGAGAGGAGTATTTTGGGTATAGGAATGACAGTTTCGCGGGTTTTCCCAGGTACCCGACTTGACCAAACCCTAATGGGACGGGTTCGGATACCTATAATCGGGTTTGGGACGGGTTTAGAAAAAATAAAAATTTCCATTAGGATTCAGGTAGGGTTCGGATTCACCCCCTCGGATACCCGCTACCCGAATAAATAATCGGATAAGGATAGCGGGTACCCGCATATACCCATCCCATTTACTTGTATGTATGTGTTTTTTAGAGGGTTCGAACACTTAACCTCATATTAAAAAAATTTCGTTCACCGTTTAGACACAAGTAATTCTTGTTATATGTTTCAATATTTAAATAAATTTATAAATTATTAATTTAACCTATCATTTTATTTTATTTGTATGTTATTTAAAGTTTGAATTGAAGATCTTTAAACTTGTGTGGTGATTTTATGTCATGTTTTAATTATTATTGTTTAATGTTAAGACCAAGAATGTTTAATGTTGGAAATATATTTATTTAAATGTTTGAGACTTGAAATTTAATATTTTAAGTTAAAAAAAAAAATTTGACGGGTGCGGGTACCCACTGGTAGGAACAATCGGGTTCGGGATGAATACGAGTATTGCAAATAGTATTTTAAACGGGTAATGAAACGGATACGGGTAGTGATATTTTTAACGGATACGGGTTCGGGTACCCCAAAAAATGTGGGTACCCTATGATTAGCCATAATATAGTGGGCATGACCAATTAAAGAAATTATCGAACCACAGGGAGGAAGGTACTAGGGTCTAAGCGATCTCGTGTTTGTCATAGTATTATAGAGATGAACGAGAAGGGGAGATAATCAAGAAATGACAATAAAATAAAAGGATAGATGAATGGAAGATGGATGAATGAGCCAAGTAGATAGAGATGAGATTAGCAATACTTAAAGCATGGAAAATCTAGGTATCATGCAATGAATTCATATGTGTCATGGGTAAGAGACTAAGGGCCAACACTAAGATCACCTAAACTCCCTCTCGGAATGAATAGGATATGGTTCTAAACATAGCTCAATGGATTGGTTCTCACTTAAACAATTCCAACTAGGTACTAAGCTTAAATGAGAGTCCCTTCACACAATTAATCAACCTCTCGATCAAACCAAATACATGTCCTACCAAAGGGTTCTAAACTATAAAGGACTTCTCAATCTCTTCACAATTTATAATGCACATGAGGTGTTTGATGAAATGATTCACTCAATTATCCTAAGCATGTAATTGATTTCTCAATCTAATCACATATCTAGAACAACTAAACACACACATCAACAAAACAAATCAAGCAATTAATAATCAATGATAGAAAATCAATTAACACATTCAACATAATCATTCAATTGCAAAATACCCAAAATTATCCAATACAATTCATATTGCTAATCTCACAAGGGAGATTAGCCTCTCATGTTCATAAGAAAATTAACATAGACATTAAAATCCTTACAAAACATGATAAACAATAGGTTTCAATACAAAGTGTAGATGAAAACTCCCTTGGATGTCTCCAATGGTGATCTTCTTCTCCCCCTTGCAATTCACCTCTCTTCCTTGCTTCTCTAATTACTTGGATGAAGGATTTGATGGTTGGATGAAGGTAGATCCAAAGGGTGAAGAATGGATGAAGGTGAAGGTGAAAAATGGAGGAAATGGTGTGTGAGGTGTGTGTGGAAGGGTGGAATTTCAGATCTTCTATCAATTGTTGAATAAAGGGGTATTTATACCCCTTGGGAAGCTTCTAGAAGGATTCTGATTTTTTTCTGATCCCAGACACGATACGAGTCGTGCGACGCAACACGGCCATAAGGTGGCCGTGTTGTGTCTTCTGTTGCTCTTACACGGCCATTCTGGACAGGGCCGTGTTACGCAACACGTCTCGTGTGCTGCAACACTGCTCGTGTGCTGTAACACGAGCACAGGGTGGTCGTGTTGGATCTTCTGATGTCGGCACACGACCACTTATTACAGGGCCGTGCGCTGTACACGGCTCGTGTTCTTGCTGCCCTGCTTCCTCTTTCACTGTTTAGTCCAAGCCTCACATAAGATATAAATTTCACTCAACACTCTTTTAAGTAGGGTAAAACAATACTTATCAATCGATTGACTCGACTCGCTATAAGCTTGCTCGTGGACTACATTCACAAACCACCAAAGTTTCCATTAGTGATCAAAAAGGTCTTTCATTAAGGATGTAATGATAGGCTCTTTAGTAAGGTAGGAAGAATATGGTAATAGTGACTTAAACAAGTGTAAGTAATCGAAGAGATGATCTGTTGGATTGTATACTAAAAGTCTAGCTTTAGTATGAACAATGTCAAAACAATATTTGAAATGAGAATCATTGATCAAATGATTGCATCTTATAATTATTTTATATGCATGATGCAATAGTCCATTTACTTTATACTGTAGATAATATGTTGTGCGACAACACGCAGAAGATCATATTATCGGTTTCCTTATAAAGTATAAATAGATGCTCACAACTGAGATAGACGGGGACTCTCTATCGGTATGGTTTTAGTGTGGTTTGGTATTAGCTTGTCTTGGCTATAGAATCACATTAGTGCACTTCTGTGTATTGAGCAGGACCGCCTGAGATCGTTCGACTTATACTGACTTATAGAAGAACTTGATCTCTGTTATTATGGGAGTTCGTGCTCTTAATCCCTATACAATAACCTCGACACGTAGGGCAGTATGTATTTCTTTGATTCATCAATGGGTGAGATTTATAGTATTAAATCAACAAACTCGGTGAGTTGGGAAGTAGTGCTGTATCTATGGTGTGCTGTTGATTGTAGAAGGAATCCATGTCCGTCATAGGTTGATGATGTCCCCTTGAGGAGCTCATAAGGTTTATCATGTAAATCTTGCAAGTGGATTAATTTCCGGCATGATAAAAAGGTTGAGTGGTACTACTCTCGGATGAGATATTAATTAATTTGAGTTGTCAGTAACTTAATTAATTAATGGACATTGTATATCTTAAACATGGGGAGACTATCGGGCTCATAATGAGAAGGAGCCCAGAACATAATTTTGGGATTGGACGGGTAGTGTAGTAATAATATTTTAGTGGACTATATTATTATTATTGGATTTAATTAAAAGCTTTGGGCTAAGCTTGGTTAATTAAATTCAATTGAGGCCCAGCCCAATTTCTCCTCCTGGTCCCTGCTGTAGCCCAACTATATAAGTCATCTCAGCTCCTGTTAACCCTAAGTCAGTGCCTCATTTGACAGTTAGAAAGAACAGGAGCAGATTGAGAGAATCCTACGGATTGTTGCCCACACAACAGCAGGATTCGACTTGGGACATACAGCAGAAGATTGAGAGGTGGTTTTCTGCAACGGTTCATCCTCTAATAAATCCAGAAGTACGGTAAATATTATTTTTACTTCCGCTGATTTGTTTGCCTGTTAATGCCAACATGATCAACTTCCTCAACTCTCCACTTTTCTTTCTTCCTTTTTTGTCTTTGGTACTCACAAGCTCTACTCATCAACTTTCCTTGGATTTCTTGAGCTTCTTATGATTCATGCTTCCTTCTTTGGATTTTTAAGTACTTGAGCATATTATTGTTGCTTTGCTCATATTTCTTGTTTTGAGGTTGCATGTGCATTCTTCATTTTGTTCTTTTCATCCATTTTCTTATTTATTTACCATTTTCTTTCCTTTCTTTGTTTTGTTATCTCATCAAACCTTACTAGCTACCATCTCCTCAATCACCCACACAAAGGGTATATATATAAGGGTTAAGAGGGTAATCAAGGCTTGTAGTGTGCTAAATTCACAATAAAATGGCTTAAAGGCTCAAAATGGTTAACTAGGGATGATGTACATGGTAGGAAAATATATGGCAATGACTATGAATAACAAGGATGGCCTAAGATCATTTCACTAATCTCCACAAATCGGGCTCATTCCTTTAGTCCTTGAGCAAGTTCTAGCTTATCAAACTCAATCGATCCACTCATGAAGGAAAAACCATGTATGCACGGTTGAGGCTCAAATGCTCACAAGCTTATGCATTGGACCTTAACAAACTTATTACACCACATTCATCTCAAAATTGAACAAGTTAAGTAAAACATGTCACAATTCGAAAGTGTAGAGATTCTTAATCATAACTTGTCATCACCTACCGCCACAACATATCATCACTCATATTCAAAAATGACTCACAACATCCCAAAACAAACCACCAAACATACCAAGACAAAAATAAGAAAACACACAAAACATAAAATAAAGACTCAACGAATAAGAAACAAAACAAAAACACATAACATGTAAGAATAAAAATCACCATCATTGAAAAATAAAGCACACATTCAAATCATTCATAACAATGTAAGCTCACAATCATCCCAACCTTGATTGAAAAGGAAACCTCCCAAATATAACAAATGAAGTAGCATGCAATCACATCAATTCACATCAAAATATGTCAAGCAACTAGAAGTGATAAGGTGTAGAGTACTCCCTCAATAGGCATTTGGTAAGGAAAGCATTAACTTCAAGCTCCATTCGTGCTTCCAATACCCTTCATTCATACTCAAAACTCATACAACACCATTAGTTCAACAATTTCATTAAAAATATGGATTCACATGCACTTCAACACAACCAATCATACCAAAATCCAACCAAACTCATGAGAAAAATTTTAAAATTGCCCCAAAAATACGAAAAGCATATGCTTTCAAGACAAAGTATGTCACACCACGCCATATCCCCCCAAACTTAAATTGAAACAAGAGTTTCGAGGTAAGTTTGCAAAAAGTGGTGTGACTTACTTTCACACTTCAAATCAAGCACTTATCGTTTGTCCAATACGCATTCTCCTCACAAGCACAATCAACATACATACCAAAAATGCAAAACAAGTAAATCCACCATCCTTATTGAAAGCAATAAATAAAGCAATAAAGATAATGATGGGTTGCCTCCCATCTAGCGCTAAGTTTAACGTCTTCAAGCCAGATGGGATATGGAGAACTCATCGAAATGGCCACGGATATCTTTCGTCCTTGCCATCAAATTTTAAACGTTGTGCTTCTTCCTCTATTAGGCATTTGTGACAAGTGACGACCTCCGTTACATCCTTCGAGCATGGCTTTAAAAATTCGACTCTCTTGAGCTTACACTCCATTGCCCTCTCCATTCTTGAAAACCACTTATTCCTCCTTACCAAATAGACCCCCAACATCTCTTCGAGTTCTCTTTTGTTTCTAAGGATATGAGAAAAATCAATGGGTAAGACAAAGTCAATGTAAACAATAATATCAAATTCAAAGCAACTTAAAGAGTTTAAAGGTTTAGAAATGCTCATTTCACTCTTCAAGTCATCATCATTTGCTTCTTGACTTTGTTCCTTCTCTTCAACATCATTTGCCTCAATACGCTCTTCAAATACCTCTTTTGATTCTTCATCTCCCAAATTCTTTTCTTCCTCAAACTCTTCTTCAAATTTACTCTCCTCTTAAAGCTCTTCAACTTGTTAAAAATTGGTCAAAGCACTTACAATTTGGCTCACTTGATGCTCCAAGGCTTTGAATCTTTGATCAATAGCTTCCTCAATAGCTTTGAATCTTCTTTCATTAGCTTCAAAATCTTTCTCCTTGTTTCATCTCGAGCTTTATTAGATTCAATCAACTTCTCAGTCAATACTTCTAAAGATGATTTTTGTTCTTTGACTTGTTGAAAGTCTCCTCCCTCTTGGTTGTCACAATTCCATTCTTGAATTGGTGGATAATTCCTATGAAAACTTCCTTCATAGTTATGTTGAAAATTTCCTTGGAAATCATTCACTCCCATGAAAGAAACATCTCCTACTTGATGCGTAGGCATCCTCCACTCTTCTTGCTCCATAGGACTAGGAATCGACACACCTTGCACATTTTGAGCACCCTCCAAACTTGAATTAGACAAGACTTGACCATAAGCACCTTGATTCATCATCCTTATTTGTCTTGTCACTTCCAAAGTAACTTGGGTAATTATCTCGGAGGATTCATTTTGAAGAAAACTTGATTGAGGATCTTGACCTTCATCACTTCCTTGAGCACTTCTTCTATATAATTCAAGTAAGGCGTAGTTTTGAAACGGAGGAGAAGTGTTGGTGTTGGGATTTGGTGGAGAATAAATGTATGCTTGATACGGATGGAATGTATTTGCATTATAAGCTTGTTGCCATTCTCCATTTCTTCCTTGATTGTAGTATTGAGAGCTATCTTGATTCATTTGGAAGTTGTACCCATAGTTGCTCTCATTCATGTAGCCTCTTGATTGTGGAGGTGGAACCCTTGCAAATTGATCCCCAAAGACATTTGTGAATTGGTTCCAACCATCCATTTAAATGCTCTTCTCAAGGCTTACTACAATTCTTCTCAAACTTGCTATTTTTGGCTTTGATCCTCCTTTCTCTTCTCTGAAGGTAGTTTCACGTACCTATCAAAACGAAAAAATGAGATCAAAAATTTTCCAAAACAAATAATAAAAAGCAATAAAAATATCTCTATTAATACCAATCGAAACACTCATTCGTTAAACCACTAGCAACCGTTACCTCCCCGGCAATGTCGCCATTTGATTAGCCATAATATAGTGGGTATGACCAATTAAAAAAATTATCGAACTACAGGGAGGAAGGTACTAGGGTCTAAGCGATCTCGTGTTTGTCATAGTATTATAGAGATGAACGAGAAGGGGAGATAATCAAGAAATGACAATAAAATAAAAGAATAGATGAATGGAAGATGGATGAATGAGCCAAGTAGATAGAGATGAGATTAGCAACACTTAAAGCATGGAAAATCTAGGTATCATGCAATGAATTCATATGTGTCATGGGTAAGAGACTAAGGGCCAACACTAAGATCACCTAAACTCCCTCTCGGAATGAATAGGATATGGTTCTAAACATAGCTCAATGGATTGGTTCTCACTTAAACAATTCCAACTAGGTACTAAGCTTAAATGAGAGTCCCTTCACACAATTAATCAACCTCTCGATCAAACCAATTACATGTCCTACCAAAGGGTTCTAAACTATGAAGGACTTCTCAATCTCTTCACAATTTATAATGCACATGAGGTGTTTGATGAAATGATTCACTCAATTATCCTAAGCATGTAATTGATTTCTCAATCTAATCACATATCTAGAACAACTAAACACACACATCAACAAAACAAATCAAGCAATTAATAATCAATGATAGAAAATCAATTAACACATTCAACATAATCATTCAATTGCAAAATACCCAAAATTATCCAATACAATTCATATTGCTAATCTCACAAGGGAGATTAGCCTCTCATGTTCATAAAAAAATTAACATAGACATTAAAATCCTTACAAAACATGATAAACAATAGGTTTCAATACAAAGTGTAGATGAAAACTCCCTTGGATGTCTCCAATGGTGATCTTCTTCTCCCCCTTGCAATTCACCTCTCTTCCTTGCTTCTCTAATTACTTGGATGAAGGATTTGATGGTTGGATGAAGGTAGATCCAAAGGGTGAAGAATGGATGAAGGTGAAGGTGAAAAATGGAGGAAATGGTGTGTGAGGTGTGTGTGGAAGGGTGGAATTTCAGATCTTCTATCAATTGTTGAATAAAGGGGTATTTATACCCCTTGGGAAGCTTCTAGAAGGATTCTGATTTTTTTCTGATCCCAGACACGATACGAGTCGTGCGACGCAACACGGCCATAAGGTGGCCGTGTTGTGTCTTCTGTTGCTCTTACACGGCCATTCTGGACAGGGCCGTGTTACGCAACACGTCTCGTGTGCTGCAACACTGCTCGTGTGCTGTAACACGAGCACAGGGTGGTCGTGTTGGATCTTCTGATGTCGGCACACGGCCACTTCTTACAGGGCCGTGCGCTGTACACGGCTCGTGTTCTTGCTGCCCTGCTTCCTCTTTCACTGTTTAGTCCAAGCCTCACATAAGATATAAATTTCACTCAACACTCTTTTAAGTAGGGTAAAACAATACTCATCAATCGATTGGCTCGACTCGCTATAAGCTTGCTCGTGGACTACATTCACAAACCACCAAAGTTTCCATTAGTGATCAAAAAGGTCTTTCATTAAGGATGTAATGATAGGCTCTTTGGTAAGGTAGGAAGAATATGGTAATAGTGACTTAAACAAGTGTAAGTAATCGAAGAGATGATCTGTTGGATTGTATACTAAAAGTCTAGCTTTAGTATGAACAATGTCAAAACAATATTTGAAATGAGAATCATTGATCAAATGATTGCATCTTATAATTATTTTATATGTATGATGCAATAGTCCATTTACTTTATACTGTAGATAATATGTTGTGCGACAACACGCAGAAGATCATATTATCGGTTTCCTTATAAAGTATAAATAGATGCTCACAACTGAGATAGACGGGGACTCTCTATCGGTATGGTTGTAGTGTGGTTTGGTATTAGCTTGTCTTGGCTATAGAATCACATTAGTGCACTTCTGTGTATTGAGCAGGACCGCCTGAGATCGTTCGACTTATACTGACTTATAGAAGAACTTGATCTCTGTTATTATAGGAGTTCGTGCTCTTAATCCCTATACAATAACCTCGACACGTAGGGCAGTATGTATTTCTTTGATTCATCAATGGGTGAGATTTATAGTATTAAATCAACAAACTCGGTGAGTTGGGAAGTAGTGCTGTATCTATGGTGTGCTGTTGATTGTAGAAGGAATCCATGTCCGTCATAGGTTGATGATGTCCCCTTGAGGAGCTCATAAGGTTTATCATGTAAATCTTGCAAGTGGATTAATTTCCGGCATGATAAAAAGGTTGAGTGGTACTACTCTCGGATGAGATATTAATTAATTTGAGTTGTCAGTAACTTAATTAATTAATGGACATTGTATATCTTAAACATGGGGAGACTATCGGGCTCATAATGAGAAGGAGCCCAGAACATAATTTTGGGATTGGACGGGTAGTGCAGTAATAATATTTTAGTGGACTATATTATTATTATTGGATTTAATTAAAAGCTTTGGGCTAAGCTTGGTTAATTAAATTCAATTGAGGCCCAGCCCAATTTCTCCTCCTGGTCCCTGCTGTAGCCCAACTATATAAGTCATCTCAGCTCCTGTTAACCCTAAGTCAGTGCCTCATTTGACAGTTAGAAAGAACAGGAGCAGATTGAGAGAATCCTACGGATTGTTGCCCACACAACAGCAGGATTCGACTTGGGACATACAGCAGAAGATTGAGAGGTGGTTTTCTGCAACGGTTCATCCTCTAATAAATCCAGAAGTACGGTAAATATTATTTTTACTTCCGCTGATTTGTTTGCCTGTTAATGCCAACATGATCAACTTCCTCAACTCTCCACTTTTCTTTCTTCCTTTTTTGTCTTTGGTACTCACAAGCTCTACTCATCAACTTTCCTTGGATTTCTTGAGCTTCTTATGATTCATGCTTCCTTCTTTGGATTTTTAAGTACTTGAGCATATTATTGTTGCTTTGCTCATATTTCTTGTTTTGAGGTTGCATGTGCATTCTTCATTTTGTTCTTTTCATCCTTTTTCTTATTTATTTACCATTTTCTTTCCTTTCTTTGTTTTGTTATCTCATCAAACCTTACTAGCTACCATCTCCTCAATCACCCACACAAAGGGTATATATATAAGGTTTAAGAGGGTAATCAAGGCTTGTAGTGTGCTAAATTCACAATAAAATGGCTTAAAGGCTCAAAATGGTTAACTAGGGATGATGTACATGGTAGGAAAATATATGGTAATGACTATGAATAACAAGGATGGCCTAAGATCATTTCACTAATCTCCACAAATCGGGCTCATTCCTATAGTCCTTGAGCAAGTTCTAGCTTATCAAACTCAATCGATCCACTCATGAAGGAAAAACCATGTATGCACGGTTGAGGCTCAAATGCTCACAAGCTTATGCATTGGACCTTAACAAACTTATTACACCACATTCATCTCAAAATTGAACAAGTTAAGTAAAACATGTCACAATTCGAAAGTGTAGAGATTCTTAATCATAACTTGTCATCACCTACCGCCACAACATATCATCACTCATATTCAAAAATGACTCACAACATCCCAAAACAAACCACCAAACATACCAAGACAAAAATAAGAAAACACACAAAACATAAAATAAAGACTCAACGAATAAGAAACAAAACAAAAACACATAACATGTAAGAATAAAAATCACCATCATTGAAAAATAAAGCACACATTCAAATCATCCATAACAATGTAAGCTCACAATCATCCCAACCTTGATTGAAAAGGAAACCTCCCAAATATAACAAATGAAGTAGCATGCAATCACATCAATTCACATCAAAATATGTCAAGCAACTAGAAGTGATAAGGTGTAGAGTACTCCCTCAATAGGCATTTGGTAAGGAAAGCATTAACTTCAAGCTCCATTCGTGCTTCCAATACCCTTCATTCATACTCAAAACTCATACAACACCATTAGTTCAACAATTTCATTAAAAATATGGATTCACATGCACTTCAACACAACCAATCATACCAAAATCCAACCAAACTCATGAGAAAAATTTTAAAATTGCCCCAAAAATACGAAAAGCATATGCTTTCAAGACAAAGTATGTCACACCACGCCATATCCCCCCAAACTTAAATTGAAACAAGAGTTTCGAGGTAAGTTTGCAAAAAGTGGTGTGACTTACTTTCACACTTCAAATCAAGCACTTATCGTTTGTCCAATACGCATTCTCCTCACAAGCACAATCAACATACATACCAAAAATGCAAAACAAGTAAATCCACCATCCTTATTGAAAGCAATAAATAAAGCAATAAAGATAATGATGGGTTGCCTCCCATCTAGCGCTAAGTTTAACGTCTTCAAGCCAGATGGGATATGGAGAACTCATCGAAATGGCCACGGATATCTTTCGTCCTTGCCATCAAATTTTAAACGTTGTGCTTCTTCCTCTATTAGGCATTTGTGACAAGTGACGACCTCCGTTACATCCTTCGAGCATGGCTTTAAAAATTCGACTCTCTTGAGCTTACACTCCATTGCCCTCTCCATTCTTGAAAACCACTTATTCCTCCTTACCAAATAGACCCCCAACATCTCTTCGAGTTCTCTTTTGTTTCTAAGGATATGAGAAAAATCAATGGGTAAGACAAAGTCAATGTAAACAATATTATCAAATTCAAAGCAACTTAAAGAGTTTAAAGGTTTAGAAATGCTCATTTCACTCTTCAAGTCATCATCATTTGCTTCTTGACTTTGTTCCTTCTCTTCAACATCATTTGCCTCAATACGCTCTTCAAATACCTCTTTTGATTCTTCATCTCCCAAATTCTTTTCTTCCTCAAACTCTTCTTCAAATTTACTCTCCTCTTAAAGCTCTTCAACTTGTTAAAAATTGGTCAAAGCACTTACAATTTGGCTCACTTGATGCTCCAAGGCTTTGAATCTTTGATCAATAGCTTCCTCAATAGCTTTGAATCTTCTTTCATTAGCTTCATCAATCTTTCTCCTTGTTTCATCTCGAGCTTTATTAGATTCAATCAACTTCTCAATCAATACTTCTAAAGATGATTTTTGTTCTTCGACTTGTTGAAAGTCTCCTCCCTCTTGGTTGTCACAATTCCATTCTTGAATTGGTGGATAATTCCTATGAAAACTTCCTTCATAGCTATGTTGAAAATTTCCTTGGAAATCATTCACTCCCATGAAAGAAACATCTCCTACTTGATGCGTAGGCATCCTCCACTCTTCTTGCTCCATAGGACTAGGAATCGACACACCTTACACATTTTGAGCACCCTCCAAACTTGAATTAGACAAGACTTGACCATAAGCACCTTGATTCATCATCTTTATTTGTCTTGTCACTTCCAAAGTAACTTGGGTAATTATCTCGGAGGATTCATTTTGAAGAAAACTTGATTGAGGATCTTGACCTTCATCACTTCCTTGAGCACTTCTTCTATATAATTCAAGTAAGGCGTAGTTTTGAAACGGAGGAGAAGTGTTGGTGTTGGGATTTGGTGGAGAATAAATGTATGTTTGATACGGATGGAATGTATTTGCATTATAAGCTTGTTGCCATTCTCCATTTCTTCCTTGATTGTAGTATTGAGAGCTATCTTGATTCATTTGGAAGTTGTACCCATAGTTGCTCTCATTCATGTAGCCTCTTGATTGTGGAGGTGGAACCCTTGCAAATTGATCCCCAAAGACATTTGTGAATTGGTTCCAACCATCCATTTAAATGCTCTTCTCAAGGCTTACTACAATTCTTCTCAAACTTGATATTTTTGGCTTTGATCCCCCTTTCTCTTCTCTCAAGGTAGTTTCACGTACCTATCAAAACGAAAAAATGAGATCAAAAATTTTCCAAAACAAATAATAAAAAGCAATAAAAATATCTCTATTAATACCAATCGAAACACTCCTTCGTTAAACCACTAGCAACCGTTACCTCCCCGGCAATGGCGCCATTTGATTAGCCATAATATAGTGGGTATGACCAATTAAAAAAATTATCGAACCACAGGGAGGAAGGTACTAGGGTCTAAGCGATCTCGTGTTTGTCATAGTATTATAGAGATGAACGAGAAGGGGAGATAATCAAGAAATGACAATAAAATAAAAGGATAGATGAATGGAAGATGGATGAATGAGCCAAGTAGATAGAGATGAGATTAGCAACACTTAAAGCATGGAAAATCTAGGTATCATGCAATGAATTCATATGTGTCATGGGTAAGAGACTAAGGGCCAACACTAAGATCACCTAAACTCCCTCTCAGAATGAATAGGATATGGTTCTAAACATAGCTCAATGGATTGGTTCTCACATAAACAATTCCAACTAGGTACTAAGCTTAAATGAGAGTCCCTTCACACAATTAATCAACCTCTCGATCAAACCAATTACATGTCCTACCAAAGGGTTCTAAACTATGAAGGACTTCTCAATCTCTTCACAATTTATAATGCACATGAGGTGTTTGATGAAATGATTCACTCAATTATCCTAAGCATGTAATTGATTTCTCAATCTAATCACATATCTAGAACAACTAAACACACACATCAACAAAACAAATCAAGCAATTAATAATCAATGATAGAAAATCAATTAACACATTCAACATAATCATTCAATTGCAAAATACCCAAAATTATCCAATACAATTCATATTGCTAATCTCACAAGGGAGATTAGCCCTCATGTTCATAAGAAAATTAACATAGACATTAAAATCCTTACAAAACATGATAAACAATAGGTTTCAATACAAAGTGTAGATGAAAACTCCCTTGGATGTCTCCAATGGTGATCTTCTTCTCCCCCTTGCAATTCACCTCTCTTCCTTGCTTCTCTAATTACTTGGATGAAGGATTTGATGGTTGGATGAAGGTAGATCCAAAGGGTGAAGAATGGATGAAGGTGAAGGTGAAAAATGGAGGAAATGGTGTGTGAGGTGTGTGTGGAAGGGTGGAATTTCAGATCTTCTATCAATTGTTGAATAAAGGGGTATTTATACCCCTTGGGAAGCTTCTAGAAGGATTCTGATTTTTTTCTGATCCCAGACACGATACGAGTCGTGCGACGCAACATGGCCATAAGGTGGCCGTGTTGTGTCTTCTGTTGCTCTTACACGGTCATTCTGGACAGGGCCGTGTTACGCAACACGTCTCGTGTGCTGCAACACTGCTCGTGTGCTGTAACACGGGCACAGGGTGGTCGTGTTGGATCTTCTGATGTCGGCACACGGCCACTTCTTACAGGGCCATGCGCTGTACACGGCTCGTGTTCTTGCTGCCCTGCTTCCTCTTTCACTGTTTTGGCTCGTTCTTCCTCGTTTCAACTCCGAATTGAGATCCGCTTTTTCCTACGTCTTTCTTATCATATCTAGCATCCAATAAAAACACAAAATACAACCAAAAAACATACAAATACGGATAAAAATATATGAAAACTCACATAAAAAGATACTAAAATCTAGGTAAAAATATCACTCATCACACCCCCAAACTTAAAGTGTTGTGCGTCCCCGCACAACGAAAATGATAAACCAAAGAGAGTAATTTTCACCTAGGAAAAGACTAAACGAACATACGTAATAACACATCGATAGCAATAAGAATTACAATTTATGCTAAGTCATCCTACAACATTAGATTCATGACATGAGAAATTAACAAGTTCAATCACAAGAAAATAAAGTGTAATATAGTCCCTTTTAGTCCAAGCCTCACATAAGATATAAATTTCACTCAACACTCTTTTAAGTAGGGTAAAACAATACTCATCAATCGATTGGCTCGACTCGCTATAAGCTTGCTCGTGGACTACATTCACAAACCACCAAAGTTTCCATTAGTGATCAAAAAGGTCTTTCATTAAGGATGTAATGATATGCTCTTTGGTAAGGTAGGAAGAATATGGTAATAGTGACTTAAACAAGTGTAAGTAATCGAAGAGATGATCTGTTGGATTGTATACTAAAAGTCTAGCTTTAGTATGAACAATGTCAAAATAATATTTGAAATAAGAATCATTGATCAAATGATTGCATCTTATAATTTATTTTATATACATGATGCAATAGTCCATTTACTTTATACTGTAGATAATATGTTGTGCGACAACACGCAGAAGATCAAATTATCGGTTTCCTTATAAAGTATAAACAGATGCTCACAACTGAGATAGACGGGGACTCTCTATCGGTATGGTTGTAGTGTGGTTTGGTATTAGCTTGTCTTGGCTATAGAATCACATTAGTGCACTTCTGTGTATTGAGCAGGACCGCTTGAGATCGTTCGACTTATACTGACTTATAGAAGAACTTGATCTCTGTTATTATGGGAGTTCGTGCTCTTAATCCCTATACAATAACCTCAACACGTAGGGCATTATGTATTTCTTTGATTCATCAATGGGTGAGATTTATAGTATTAAATCAATAAACTCGGTGAGTTGGGAAGTAGTGCTGTATCTATGGTGTGCTGTTGATTGTAGAAGGAATCCATGTCCGTCATAGATTGATGATGTCCCCTTGAGGAGCTCATAAGGTTTATCATATAAATCTTGCAAGTGGATTAATTTCCGGCATGATAAAAAGGTTGAGTGGTACTACTCTCGGATAAGATATTAATTAATTTGAGTTGTCAGTAACTTAATTAATTAATGGACATTGTATATCTTAAACATGGGGAGACTATCGGGCTCATAATGAGAAGGAGCCCAGAACATAATTTTGGGATTGGACGGGTAGTGCAGTAATAATATTTTAGTGGACTATATTATTATTATTGGATTTAATTAAAAGCTTTGGGCTAAGCTTGGTTAATTAAATTCAATTGAGGCCCAGCCCAATTTCTCCTCCTGGTCCCTGCTGTAGCCCAACTATATAAGTCATCTCAGCTCCTGTTAACCCTAAGTCAGTGCCTCATTTGACAGTTAGAAAGAACAGGAGCAGATTGAGAGAATCCTGCGGATTGTTGCCCACACAACAGCAGGATTCGACTTGGGACATACAGCAGAAGATTGAGAGGTGGTTTTCTGCAACGGTTCATCCTCTACATCAATCCAGAAGTACGGTAAATATTATTTTTACTTCCGCTGATTTGTTTGCCTGTTAATCCTAACGGATCACGTTGAACCGCACGATCCAATTGCCAACATGATCAACTTCCTCAACTCTCCACTTTTCTTTCTTCCTTTTTTGTCTTTGGTACTCACAAGCTCTACTCATCAACTTTTCTTGGATTTCTTGAGCTTCTTATGATTCATGCTTCCTTCTTTGGATTTTTAAGTACTTGAGCATATTATTGTTGCTTTGCTCATATTTCTTGTTTTGAGGTTGCATGTGCATTCTTCATTTTGCTCTTGAGCATATTATTGTGTATTATTTCCATTTTTAGGGTGTGAAAGTATTATTGGGACGAACCATAATAGAAAGTGCGAATGTATTCTTGGGACGGAGGGAGTATCATTTTTACACTTTTCTTATCTGTTTATTTGATTACTTCATAATTTCCATGTCTTGTTTGCATTATTTCACTTTTCACGTTCTATAAATAATAGTTTTAGAACAAATATCTCATTATATTAAAAATAAGATACCCTATTGTAAGAATAATATATGTGAGAGGTTGTATAAATTAGTAGGTTTATTATATAGTAAAGTATGCATATTGGTATTTAAAATATATTTTTAGTTAATCATATTACAAGACACAAGAATCGTATTTTAGTGCATCATTCATCATATTTTAAAAAGTACTCCCTCCATCCGGTTCTAAGGTATCCATTTGTTTTTTGCACGTGTTCGGTTCTATGGTATCAATTTACTTTTTGCATGTGGATTAAGGAGTATTATTATTATATGTAAAGTGAATAGTTGTATTAGAGGGAAGTGGTGGGCCATATTATGTATTTTTTTACTAAATAGGAGAAATAGATACCTTTGAAGTGGACGCCAAAAATAGTAAAATGGATACCTTAGAAGCGGACGGAGGGAGTATATGTTAATAATTATCAATAAATATATTATACCAATATAACAATCATACTTTTATACGTCTCACAGACCATCTCATATAAACACCGTCTTATAAAAGACGTTGTCTTTTAAAAATATCACCCTCGCGCGCGTAAGAAATCATTAATTTGCTACTTAAAAGAACATATATTTTAATAAAAGTCATTAAAGTAAATAAAAAAACAACTTTAATTCAATTTCGTGAGCATAGTTGTTGTGAGTGGAAATTCACGTAATTTGAGCTCTGATTTCGATGATAATTGTGTATGATTTGGTCTTAAATCGAGGCAAATTGGGATATGTATGGAAAAGTCATGAATCATATATTACTGAGGTTCTTTGAGCATAGCTTCGTAGGAAAATAGGACAGAAGTGCTCAGAATCGGAAAATCCGAGTTTCGAGGTCCTGTTCGAGCAAACAGGAGTTGTTCGATCAAGACCATTCTGGTCGAACAATGGTTGAACGATAAGGAGAAGTTGATTGATCAGTGCATAGGCATGTTATTCGACCACTATTAGACAAAAGTTGAGTTGTTCGACCAGAACTAACTTGGTCGAATGCCGTCGCTGATCGATGTCATTTTTACCTAAATTTTAGTGTCTTTTTATTATGTATTTTCGTGTATTTTTATTCATTTTGTATATCTTTTGGTCGTGTTATATGAAGATATGGAGATTTGTGCTTTGAAATGATAAATGTGTGATTTGCATGAATAAGTGCCTTAATTGCGTGATATTTGTAAATATTTAAAAAATTATAACTTTGATGTAATTTATGTGATTTTTAGGTAAAAATGGATTCTAGACACGATAAGGAAGACGTGGGACAAAACAGAGCTAAATTCGGAGTTGAAACGAGGGAGAACGAGCCAAAGCAAAATGCTGAAAAATGCACGTTCAACTTATGTAATTTTTCTATATTTGTGTGGAGCTCAAAACTAGACGTGTGATACATGGTTGGAAAGCCATAGAAGAGAGAATCGCGTGAGCCCAAGAATCACTCGAATAGGGGTTCGGATGTGAATGTTATGCGCGAAACGGTAAGACTGCGCTGCACGCGCTGCACCTACGACCCGTGCTGCACCTACAAGACCCGTGTTTAGACAAAAGTTAGTTTTTTGTCTTACACATGTTCTAGAAACTTCCAAGGGGTACAAATACCCATTTTGAGTGTAAAATTCGGGAGGAACAATTTTGGATCAGTTTTCACACACGCTAGCCACCTAAATTCACACACATTCATCTCCATCTCTTCCATCCTTCATTTCATCCATCCAATCCACTTGATTTCCTTAAATCCATCCACCATTCCATCAATCCACCAATCTAAGAGGAGGAATTCATCATTGGTTGAAAATTTTAGCATGATCAAGGAGGAGGAAGTTCACCATCAAAGGGGAGTCAACTTACCTTTATTTTGTTATTTTCTTCATTATTTGGCTCAATTGGAGCATGCAATGAATTATAATGAATAGTATGATTTGTAGTGGCTAGTCCTCATGTGAGGCTAGCAATATGATTGATTAGAGATTATGTAGATTTTGTATACCACATGTTTGATGAAATGATTGTTATGAATATTTTCTATCATGAATGCTTATTCTCATTTTATGTATATGATTTGTGTGATTAAATTTTCTATTCATAGTGTTAGGATGGTCATTCTAATATTATGCTTAGTGATTTAATTGAATCATTGATTGCATGAGGTGACTATATTAATATGTGGGGAGTTTGGCCATAACCTTCATGTGCTTAGAATCTCATGATAGGACATTATTGATAATTACTTGTGAAAGTGTTTGAAATGATGAGGGGACCCAAGCCATGACTCACTTGACCTTAGAAAGGGAACACTAGGAAAACGTCCCTTCCTACTAGAGAAAATTCGTCGTGATAATATCTCTATATTGGTATATTAATATCCGTAAGTTCCTATAGGAATAGTGAGGATTGGAGATACTCTTCGAGTGCCCTTAATATCATAACATGATGTTCTTTGATGCATGTGTGTGTGTGAGTCTACATATACCTTTTCCATGATGTTGCTTGCCTTACATACTTCTTAGATTGCTCACCTTCATCCATCATCTACCTCATATGTACATTTTCTATCTTTACTTGCTTTATTAGTTAGTTTTTAGTGTTAAACAACCTCTCCTTTATTGATTAGTCCTTCTAGAGTGAAACATATCTCAAATACGGATACATTGACTTTCGCCCTTGAGTTTGATATTTTTAAATTTTGCACTTGGTCACTACGGTCTACTACGCGATAGAGTACACTTGCTCTAATCAATTTATACCAAAATTGAAACCAAGTTCAATTGCACAAGTCCAGATCAGTATGTTTTTACACCCCTAATGCTTTTATCTGCTTGTTTTCGTCTAAAAAGCCCATCAAAGGTTAATTGAAAGAGTTTACAAGTACAAAAGGGAAGCAGTTTACATCAGAAAAGACATTGAAGATACCACATCCATTCTACACAACATCCAAACCCTACCTTTCATACAGAGGAGCTGTAGAGATTCGTCTGTCGAATCAAGTAGAGAACTAAGAGTAAGATTCAAGACAGAAAGAGACGCGACGACTCCCATATCTAGGGTTTCCTTCATATCTTAATTTATCTTATGAGTAAGATCTATCCAAACACCATGATTGTTCTTCGCAACATCATGAGCTAGAACCGCTTTGGTAGTTCTAGGGTTTATGAAGGTTTTACAAGTTAATTGAACTTTTGTGTGTATCCTCCGTACAATACTACTGGTAGATTTATTTTATATATGATTGTGCTCTCTTAACTCATATTCACGGTCGTTTTGTGCATCTTCAATTGTTATATAGAGTTTGAATACATATCTTGATTATTGATTGAGTGCGTTCATCGCTGAACAAGGTTTAATATTATGATTCTAAGTGAGGGGACTCCGAAACTTCATTAGAACTATCATATATGAATACTTATTAATTGAATTGAATTCGGGTTGATAAGTAGGATAAATAGGGCAATTTTATAGTACCTATAAAGGGAGATCATACGAGTTAGAGTACCAATCGGCCGAGAAAATAATTAATACTGATAGTACCTAAAAGGGGGTGAAATTATATCTCTTGCTCCAAGGTTATTCACACGTGTTACACGCATGTTTACTTGTATCTATAGAGTAGATATGTATAGTTTCGTGATGCATCCATAGACCACAAGACAGAGAAGGACAATACACATAAGAGGGTGATTAATAAGTGAAACTGGATGATCCTAGAGCTACCTATTCTCTTACTTGATCCACTTTCGTTATTCTCTACTGCTTGTTTATTTTACTTGTTATTTTAATTAATTGTTTATTAGATTAATAATAATCCTACACTTGTATTGCCAACTTAAGTCTTAATTAATTTAGTTTATTTAAATTGATAATATTCCATCATTTAGGTTTGATAATATAATTTGGTCGCTTATCTAAACTACAATCACATCCTTCATACTTGGAGATTAATTGTGTGTAAAAAATGCTCAACAAGTTTCTGGCGCCGTTGCCGAGGACGTCATATATTATTAATTCATTATTTTTAGTTTAATTGAGATTATCCTATACTTCAATTTTTATTTTCTAAATTTAAATTTTTCTCAAGTGTATTCACACTAGATTGAAATGAGCCAATTTAGAGCTTCTTGATCTGGAAGTTGAAGCATCTGCGAGGAAGAGGAAAGGAAAGAAAAAAAAAGAATTAGAACGTGGGAACAACGGATACTCTTGATCTAGGAGTTGAAGTTGAAGAGTCGAACTTGAAAGTGACAGAAACTATAGCTGACTTAAACACAGAAATAGAAGCTGTCGATATGTCCGAAGATAGGCTAAATCCGGACAATGTTGCTATCCGCGAAGTTTTTCAAAAACAACGGGGGAGAAAATTTGGGCCTGTTAGGAGCAAGAGGAGCCGATTCTGATTTCGAACTTCACCCCACTCTTATCAGCATGGTAGATATGAACCCCTTCTCTGGAGCAACTTTGAAGATCCTCAGGAGCATCTCAATAAATTTCTGAGTTATGCGAGCACACAAAAGAGCGCATGAAATAAAGAGAATGCGAGAAAAATAATGCTATTTAAATTCTCGTTTACTGAAAGAGCGAAAGATTGGTATGACACTCTTAATACTGTAGACTGCACTACATGGGAACAACTGAAGATGAAATTCTTTGAGAGATACATGCCACCTTCGGAGGTGTTTAGAGGAAGATGAGACTATTGAGCACTTATTTTTTAGATGTGTATTTTCTTGGAGAATTTGGAGTAGAATCAATAATTGGATTGGTACAAGTATGGTGCCACATATTGAAACTATTGCACATTTTTTGCAACATGGTGAGATATTGGGCCAAAAAGAGAGTGATAAATGAATTGCTCAGTCATTGTGGGTTAGATTGATTTTGGTTATTTGGAAAATGAGAAATGATGTGATATTTAACAATGATAATCCGAGTGTTGATAAAGCAGTGGAAGAGGTTAAGGCAAGATTGTGGTCATGGATATTCAATAATACAAAAGGATAGACGAACATCTTCATTTTGAGAGTGGAGTAACAATATTCTTACATGTCTATATGGTTGACATTTGCAAGGAGCTGGTATGAACATGGTTATAATGTTAGGTTAAGATATGGTTCATATAATTTGTTTTTCTATAAATTGATGTATTTTTAAAAAAAATTAACTTTTTATCTTTGGTAATCTTTGGGATTGGAGTACCCATTGTACTCTAAGTTAATGCACTTAGATTTTGTCTGATAAAAAAATTTAATAATTAAGAAATAATTTATATACACAGAAATAATATAACATTCTTTAGAAACTTGACTTGATCCTGACCAAAATGATCATCTCACTGACCTCCCAATAGATAAAAAACTATGACTAATTTTATTATGAGAGCCAATGCTACATCCCTCACCATTGATGAACTCCATTATATTATTCCGGAGCAAGACCTCGTCTTCGCCTGGATTACTATGTTGTTTGTTCAATACTGATGAAAGTTTATCTCCCACCAACAGTCTGTCTAGCTCCATGGCTACCTCCTTCATAAAAGGCCTTTCATATCCTTTAACTTTCAAACAACTTTGTGCAACTAAAGCTACCTTCATAACTGCTCTCTATTCTCCTCTCCCAAGAAACTACTTTCAACAACTTGGAATAGTCGATCTTACTTCATCTCTACGAGGAAGAAATGGGCTAAACACCTCTCCTCGTCAGGCCCATCGTTGCACACCGCCTTCCTTCCCATTAGCAGCTCCACGAGGACCACTCCAAAGCTATAAACATCGCTCTTCTCAGTCAGTTGGCTCGTCTGTATGTATTCAGAATCCAAGTATCCAAAAGTCCCCTGCACTATAGTAGTTAGCTGCGTCTGATCCAAAGAGAACAATCTTGAAGCTCCAAAATCTGACACCTTTGCAGTGAAGTTATGGTCTAATAGGATATTTGAGGACTTAACATCTCTATGTATGATGGGAGTAGAAGCTGCAGAGTGTAGATATGAGAGAACACCAACTGTTTTAGCAGCGATTCGTCGGCGTACGTCCCATTATAAAGAAGACGTGTGATGTATGTGTTGGGAAAGTGTGCCATTGTTGATGAACTCATACACCAGTAGAGGGGCTTATGTTTCGAGACAACAACCTATGAGCTTGATAATATTCCTATGGTTGATATGGGAGAGAACAATAACTTTATTGATGAACTGATCAATTTGGCGTGGAAAGACTTCGATGAACTTCTTTATGGCAACCATTTCATGATCTGGTAGTATGCCTTTGTATACAGTGCCGAAGCATTCTCGGCCGATGATGTTAAAGTTGTGGAAGTTGTTGGTTGCCTTGCGCAACTCTGCTTCAGTGAATATTTTAGCTGAAAGGGATGAGTTCACCCCGGTTTTATAGAGTTTTTGTTGCAGTAAAATGCCACCGTTCTGGATGAAGAACTTTTGCCTCATCTTCTCGGTCCTTCTTCTCTTCACTCTCCTATGTAACCAACAACTGGGCACTAGTAGAAGAATGACTCCTGAAGAAACCCCTGTTTGTGTTGCATACATGGAGTTGAGTATTTCATCACAAATAATGGAATAGATAATTTAATTGGAAGTGACCTGCAACAAGTCTGAATAGGTGGGTGATGTGCAGCGAGAGGTTGGGTGGCGCAGCCTGGGCCGTTGTCGGTCTACCGCCGGCGGCGTCGGGATGGGCCGGCAGTGGCTTAGGAGATTCTATATTTTATTCTTAGTATTGTTATTATTTATTATTGTCGTGTTTTATCTAGTGTGGGCCTAACTGTGTGGGCTTAGGGTTAATTGCTATTTAAGTGTGTGGTGTAAACATTGTTGATCATTTTTTTCATTATTGAAGAAATAGAAGGGAGCCTTTTTGGTTATTTGGTAAATGCATTCGCGTTTGATTCTTTGAGTGCTAACAATTGATCTGACCTGTCGGATCACTCATCCAAGATGACGATCACATGCAGTGAACAGAGAATTAAGAATTTGGAGATGGGACAGGCGGAGATTAGGGCATACTTGAAAACAATGGCGGAAGATCAAACTAGGGTAACCGAGCAGCTGAAGGAGATCGCTCGTACCCTGGATGGGTTGATGGCATCCGTCCCTTCCATCACGGCATCACGCTCGATGATGGGCAATGCAGTTATGACGTCGACCACCCCGCGATGGTAGGTGGCCGATGATGAGGTAGACTCGGCCGTGATCGGTGCTGGGCGTGAGATCATGGCTGAAGTGAAGAAGGACCCGACACCCCCATCGCTGCCTTTTTTTGACGGTGCTGATCCGATCGGATGGTTGGCGAATGCCAATCAACAGTTCGAGATACACTGTATACCCGAGAAGATGAAATTGGCAGCTGCAATAGTGGCGATGGAGGAGTCGGCGCTATACTGGTTTTCGTGATACGATCCAGAAAATCGAACATGACTTAGGTGGAATTTTCACGGGCTTTGACCAACCATTTCGACGCTCGTTTTAAGGGAAGTCCCTTCGAGAGGTTGGCAGCGGTTGAGCAAATGAGCGTGGTGGAGAAGTATTCCAACTTGTTTGTTCAGTTGGCAAGTTAAGTTCCGGGGCTGAGTGATGAATATTATTTGGGTTACTTTATGAAGGGGTTATCGGATGAAGTTCGGGGTTCTCTCCATCTCCTGCGATTTGGATACGGCGATGGACTTAGCAAGGAATGTGGAGTCAAATTTGGCCATTGCAGGGAGGGCCGAAGTTGGATGACAGGGAGTAGTACGTCCGCGCGGTCTGCTTTCTATGGCCTATTTTCGTTGGGGTCAGAGTCTCTGGGCCGAGGCCTAGCACGCCTCCACAGATGGTGGCATCCACGGGGTCATCTGGCTCGAGACCACCACTGCATTTTCAGCCAGCACGATCATTCTCGGGGGTACAGTCGGCAACGCCAACATGCTTCTCCAGCATGTCTTCCCAGGAGATGGCGGAACTTCGAGCTAAAGGTTTATGCTTTCGCTGTAAGAAAATGTACATGCTAGGGCATCAATGGGGAGGACGATGATTTGGACCTATACTATTTCGAGTTTCATGGGGATTCTGATTGGCAAGAGGAGGAGGCAGCGGTAGTCTTGCCAGAGGATGGGGGGAAGGAGGAGGCCGTGTTACCAATGTACTCAATGGCGGGGTTTACTGGGCGCAGACCATGCCCTTTGAGGAAGAAATACTGGGGCTTCGAGTTATGGTTCTGGTAGATAGTGGTGCTAACCATAACTTTATCTCGAGTTCCTTGATGATGGAGCTCGATTTGAAGCCTGTGGAGTCGAGCCAGTTCGGGGTTCAGTTGTACGATGGGCAGCGCTTGGAGTCGGAGGGATTATGCCGCAGTGTCGGGATTTCAGTGGCCGGTCTCGAGCTAGCAACGGACTTTCACCTTTTTCCGCTAGAAGGAGTAGACGTTATCTTTGGGGTAGCGTGGTTGGCATTTGACGTTGCCAGCGTGATTTGGACCTATACTATTTTGAGTTTAATGGGGATTCTGATTGGCAAGAGGAGGAGGCAGCGGTAGTCTTGCCGGAGGATGGGGGGAAGGAGGAGACCGTGTTACCAATGTACTCAATGGCGGGGTTTACTGGGCCACAGACCATGCCCTTTGAGGGAGAAATACTGGGGTGTCGAGTTACAGTTCTGGTAGATAGTGGTGCTAACCATAACTTCATCTCGAGTTCCTTGATGATGGAGCTCGATTTGAAGCCTGTGGAGTCGAGCCGGTTCGGGGTTCAGTTGTGCGATGGGCAGCTCTTGGAGTCAGAGGGATTATGCCACAGCGTCGGGATTTCAGTGGCCAGTCTCGAGCTAGCAGCAGACTTTCACCTTTTTCCGCTAGAAGGAGTAGACGTTATCTTTGGGGTAGCGTGGTTGGCATTTGACGTTGCTAGCGTGATTTGGACATATACTATTTTGAGTTTTATGGGGATTCTGATCGGCAAGAGGAGGAGGCAGCAGTAGTCTTGCCGGAGGATGGGGGAAAGGAGGAGGCCATATTACCAATGTACTCAATGGCGGGGTTTACTGGGCCGCATACCATGCCCTTTGAGGGAGAAATACTGGGGCGTCGAGTTACGATTCTGGTAGATAGTGGTGCTAACCATAACTTTATCTCGAGTTCCTTGATGATGGAGCTCGATTTGAAGCCTGTGGAGTCGAGCCGGTTTGGGGTTCAGTTGTGCGATGGGCAGCGCTTGGAGTCGGAGGGATTATGCCGCAGCGTCGGGATTTCAGTGGCCAGTCTCGAGCTAGCAGCAGACTTTCACCTTTTTCCGCTAGAAGGAGTAGACGTTATCTTTGGGGTAGCGTGGTTGGCATTTGACGTTGCTAGCGTGATTTGGACCTATACTATTTCGAGTTTCATGGGGATTCTGATCGGCAAGAGGAGGAGGCAGCAGTAGTCTTGCTGGAGGATGGGGGAAAGGAGGAGTCCGTGTTACCAATGTACTCAATGGCGGGGTTTACAGGGCCGCAGACCATGCCCTTTGAGGGAGAAATACTAGGGCGTCAAGTTACAGTTCTGGTAGATAGTGGTGCTGACCATAACTTCATCTCGAGTTCCTTGATGATGGAGCTCGATTTGAAGCATGTGGAGTCGAGCCGGTTCGGGGTTCAGTTGTGCGATGGGTAGCGCTTGGAGTCGGAGGGATTATGCCGCAACGTCGGGATTTCAGTGGCCGGTCTCGAGCTAGCAGCGGACTTTCACCTTTTTCCAATAGAAGGAGTAGATGTTATCTTTGGGGTAGCGTGGTTGGCATTTGACGTTGCTAGCGTGATTTGGACCTATACTATTTCGAGTTTCATGGGGATTCTGATCGGCAAGAGGAGGAGGCAGTGGTAGTCTTGCCGGAGGATGGGGGGAAAGAGGAGGCCGTTTTACCAATGTACTCAATGGCGGGGTTTACTGGGCCGCAGACCATGCCCTTTGAGGGAGAAATACTGGGGCGTCGAGTTACGGTTCTGGTAGATAGTGGTGCTAACCATAACTTCATCTCGAGTTCCTTGATGATGGAGCTCGATTTGAAGCCTGTGGAGTCGAGCTAGTTCGGGTTCAATTGTGCGATAGGCAGCACTTGGAGTTGGAGGGATTATGCTGCAGCGTCGGGATTTCAGTGGCCGGTCTCGAGCTAGCAGCGGACTTTCACCTTTTTCCGCTAGAAGGAGTAGACGTTATCTTTGGGGTATCTTAACTTCTCCCATCTAAACTGGGTTAATTTGACATTGACATTTGATTATAAGGGGAGGCGAGTGGATTTAAGGGGAATACAACTCTGTGTTGGGCCGGGAGTTGGTTCGAATGGAGGAAGCGGAGTTGTTAGTTATGGTGGTAATGGGAGCACCGCCGGGAGTGTTGGAGCCGGCGACGGATGGTATCGCAAAGGATTTATCATAGTTTGAGGGGATATTTTGCGAGCCGGAGAGGCTCCCCCCAAGGCGCGGTACCGAGCACATGGTCGAGTTGGTGCCGGGTTCTGGGCTAGTATCGGTGAGGCCATATCGTTATGGTCAGGTGCAGATAGATGAGATAGAGCGATTGGTCTCGGATATGCTCCTAGCCGGGATCATTCAGCCCAGTTTCAGCCCATTCAGTAGCCCGGTGTTAATGGTCAAGAAAAATGATGGTAGCTGGCATTTCTGTGTGGACTATCGAAAGCTCAATAAGATGATAGTGCTGAACAAGTATCCCATTCCAGTCATACAGGAGTTGTTAGATGAGTTGTCGGGAGCAGTGATATTTTCAAAGATTGATCTGCGTTCCGATTATCACCAGATTCAAGTGGAGGATCGAGACGTCTATAAAATGACATTTCACACTTATAGTGGTCACTATGAGTTCCTGGTTATGCCGTTTGGGCTGACTAACGTGCCAGCAACCTTTCAGTCTGCAATGAATGATCTTTTTCGGCCTTATCTAAGGAAATTTGTGTTGGTTTTTTTGATGACATTCTTATTTACAGCAGGTCTTAGCAACAGCATAAGGAGCACCTGAAAGAGGTGCTGCAGATGTTGCAAGATAAACAGTATAAGGCGAATCGGAAGAAATGTTCCTTTGGTTGCTTGAAGTTGGAGTGTAATACCCGAGAATTTTTCTTATTTTATAATTTGTATTTTATGCATTTTATAATTATGTGATAATTATGTGGTAATTATTTCTGTATTTTATTTATCTTTATATTTTATTTGAGACATCCGTGATAAAAAATGGTGACAATATGTGCACAAATATTTACGTGCATTAATTTGAATAATAACAATAATAATATATAAATATGGTGAGTGCACGTGTGCGGTGAAGGAAGGAGGAAAGAAAGAAGAGAAAATGGGTGGTGGATTTGACGACCCCAAAGCCAACTTGACAACTTTTACCTATATATATATAAATAAATATATATATATATATATATATATATATATATATATATATATATATATATATATATATATATATATATATATATATATATATACAAGTTGCAGGGGTAATTGAAAATAGGTAGTAGAGGGTGACAACCCATTTGGAAAGAACTGAGTGCGAAAGAGAGAAAAGAAAGGTAGGAGAGAGAAGAAAAGAGAGAAAAGAAAAGGAGGAGAGAGGGAGAAAAAAGAGGAAGAAAAGGAGAAGAGAAAAAAAAGAGGAGAGAATGGGGGAAGAAAGGATGCGTGCCAGAACGTGCGTGTCAGAGCGGATTAATTACAATTCTTCACGAGGTCTATAATATTATTATTGTCGGAATTCAGGTAAGTAGAGGTCCAACTACAATGCATAAACATGTTGTTTGTGAATTATTTGTGATTATTATGTGATAATTATGTTACGAATTATTGTGATTAAATGTTGATATTAATGTCGTAAATGGTTTATGATCCATATTTAATTGCTCTGGTTGCATACCATGCATAATCATGAAAAGTATTTTCCCCAAAAATTAATAAGATACTAATGGTGTGTGCGGCCACTATATATGCATCTCTGTCAGGATTCGAAAAAATCATTCCCGACACTATATTCGGGGTTTGGAAAAATCATCCCCATTGATCTTATTTGGGGTGCATATCCTAAGTGTGTCGTGGGGATCCCGCAATGTGAACAGTTTTCAAGATAAAAGAGACCAACTAGAAAGATTAGAAAATAAATGCATTTTCATGCACTATCATGCATGATTTCTACTTACTGAGATTTTATCTCACTAGTTTATGCATTGTAGGTAAATTGCAGATGATGCTGGTGGTTGGAATTCCGTCAGATCCTGAGAGTTGTATACATGGATGACGACCTATTGGGCCGGTGTGATGCGCTGCTTCGTGAATGAAAGAAATATTTATTATTGATTATTATTGGTGAGAAAAAAATTGGGTCGTGATAGAATGGTATCAGAGCACGGTCATGGTCCTGTAGACTATCCATGTATACAATCTCGGAATCTGTCGTACACCACCAGACTAGTAAGTTCTATTTTATGTCAAATATGTGATTTTGTATGAATATAATTGTGGTTTCACTTATTTCAAAAGTGATGACTATAAAATATTGAAGTTGAGTGAGACTAAATTTCGAGGACGAAATTCTTATAAGGTGGGGAGTATGTAATACCCGAGAATTTTTTTATTTTATAATTTATATTTTACGCATTTTTATAATTATATGATAATTATGTGGTAATTATTTCTGTATTTTATTTATCTTTATATTTTATTTGAGAAATCCGTGATAAAAATAGTGACAATATGTGCATAAATATTTACGTGCATTAATTTGGATAATAATAATAATAATAATATGTAAATATGGTGATTGCACGTGTGTGGTGTAGGAAGGAGGAAAGAAAGAAGAGAAAAAGGGCGGTGGATTTGACTGACTCCAAAGCCAACTTGACAACTTCTACCTATATATATATATATATATATATATATATATATATATATATATATATATATATATATATATATACAAGTTACACGGGTAATTGAAAATAGGTAGTCGAGGGTGACAACCTATTTGGAAAGAACTGAGTGCGAAAGAGAGAAAAGAAGGGTAGGAGAGAGAAGAAAAGAGAGAAAAAGAAAAGGAGGAGAGAGGGGGAGAAAAGAGGAAGAAAAAGAGGAGAGAATGGGGAAAGAAAGGAGGCGTGCCAGAACGTGCATGTCGGAGCGGATTAATTATAATTCTTTACGAGGTCTATAATATTATTATTGTCGGAATTCAGGTAAGTAGATGTCCAACTACAATGCATAAACATGCTGTTTGTGAATTATTTGTGATTATTATGTGATAATTATATTACGAATTATTGTGATTAAATGTTGATATTAATATCGCAAATGGTTTATGATCCATATTTAATTGCTCTGGTTGCATACCATGCATAATCATGAAAAGTATTTTCCCAAAAAATTAATAAGATACTAATGGTGTGCGGCCACTATATATGCATCTCTGTCAGGGTTCAGAAAAATCATTCCCGGTACTATATTCAGGGTTCGAAAAAATTATCTCCATTGAGTTTGTTTGGGGTGCATATTATAAGTGTGTCGTGGGGATCCCGCAATGTGAACAGTTTTCAAGATAAAAGAGATCAACTAGAAAGATTAAAAAATAAATGCATTTTCATGCACTATCATGCATGATTTCTACTTACTGAGATTTTATCTCACTAGTTAATGCATTGTAGGTAAATTGCATATGATGCTGGTGGTTAGGATTCCGTCAGATCCTGAGAGTTGTATACATGGATGACGACCTGTTGGGCCGGTGTGATGCGCTGCTTCGTGAATGAAAGGAATATTTATTATTGATTATTATTGGTGAGAAAAAAATTGGGTCGTGACATGGAGTATTTGGGTCATGTAATATCAGCGGCAGGAGTGGAGATGGACCCAGAAAAGATACGGGCGGTAGTGGAGTGGCCGAGTCCCCGCAGTGTTTATTAAGTTATGGGCTTTTTGGGGCTTACTGATTATTATCACTGGTTCGTCCATGGATATGGGATTACACGACCCTTGACAGATTTGTTGAAGAAGACTGCCCCCATTCTGTTCGCTTGGTCGGAGGCAGGGCATTTCGGGCGCTAAAATCGGCCTTGATGATGGCTCCAGTTTTGGCGATGCCCGATTTCCTGAGGCAGTTTGTGATTGAGTGTGACGCCTCCAGGACTGGGGTTGGCGCTGTTCTTATGCAGGAAGGGAGTCCAATTGTGTACTTCAGTAAATCCTTGGCGAATAGAACCCTTACACGGTCGGCGTATGAGAGGGAGATGATGGGGTTGATTTTAGCAGTCTAACATTAGAGGCCGTATTTGGTGGGTCACCAGTTTACGGTGCAAACTGACCACAGCAGTTTGAAGCACCTCCTGTCACAGAAGATTGTTACGCCTTCTCAGCAAAATTGGGTGGCAAAATTGCTGGGGTATGATTTTGTTATTGAGTACAAGCCTGGTGCGGCTAACTCTGCAGTGGATGCACTTTCTCGAAGGGGTGATGAAGGCGTCTTGTTAGCACTCAGTAGTACAGTTTGGGGTGAGTTGGCAGATGTGCTGTCCGAGCAGACACGTGATGGCTTCGTTCAGGGCATTGTCGCAGATCTCCGTCGTGACCCGAGCAGTCGTCTGGGGTTTGAGATGGTAGAGGGGAAATTGTTTCATAATGGTCACATTGTGTTGGCCTCTGATTCGGTGTGGATTCCAAAACTACTTCAGGAATTCCTTTGGGATTTCATGCAGAAGTTTTATGGACCTATAAGAGAATCGCTGTTAGTGTTTATTGGAGAGGCATGTTCCGGGTAGTGCGGGACTAGTGGAAAAATGCTTGATTTGCCAGAAGGTAAAATATGAAGCTCTGTCACTGGCCGAGTTGCTGCAGTCATTACTAATTCCGGAACTGGTTTGGGAGGATGTTTCAATGGATTTCATTACAACAATGCCAAGGTCTCAGGGGTATAGCTTGGTGATAGTGGTGGTTGATCGCCTCTCCAAGTATGGTCATTTTATTACACTAAAGGGGAACCTCATGGCAAGGTCGGTGGCCAAGGCCTTCATGTGTGAGGTGGTTCGTTTGCATGGAATTCTGCGGTCCATTGTCAGTGAACGGGATCCATTATTTATGAGCGTGTTCTGGAAGAAGCTTTTTAGCATGTCGGGAACTCAGCTCAAGTTTAGTTCCGCATATCATTCGAAAATGAATGGTCAAACGGAGGTGCTTAACAAGATATTGGAGACTTATTTGCATTGTTTTGCAGGGGAATAACCAAAGCAGTGGGTGAACTAGCTACGTTGGGTGGAATATTCGTATAATACGGCATTCCAGACGACGACAAAATTAACACCATTCGAAGTTATGTACGGGCGACCACTCCCTACGCTCTGACGATACTTGCTCGGCGAGTATTGCACGGTGGTGGTGGCTAATATGCTTCAAAGCCAGGATTTAATGTTGGCATGTCTGCATGACAATTTGATGCGCGTGAGAGAGAGAATGGTGCTCTCGGCCAACCGTCACCGCCGTGATATCAATTATGAGGTGGGCGACTGGGTGTTTTTGAAGGTACGTCCCCATCGGCAGACGTCGCTGGTCGGCAAACACCACAAGCTCGCCACCAAGTTCTTTGGGCCGTTCGCGGTGGTGGCTCACATTGGTCCTACTGCCTACAAGTTGGGGCTGCCGGAGAACAGCCAAATTCATCTAGTTTTTCATGTATCGCAGCTCAAGAAAGTGATTGGTGACCATGCAGTAGAGGCTAACTTACCGAATTCTTTGGAGTTGCCTGAGGTTCCTGTGTTCGAATCCGAGGCTGTGTTGGCAAGACGGAGCGTGGAAGAGGATGGCGTTGAGGTGGATCAGTTGTTGGTTCGTTGGGTTGGTCAGCTGGAGGAGGATGCAAAGTGGATGAGCGCGCGTGAGTTCCAACAGCAATTTCCTTGGTTCAACCTTGAGGACAAGGTTATTTTCGAGGGTGAGGGAGTTGATGTGCAGCGAGAGGTTGGGGTGGTGCAGCCGGGGCTATCGTTGGTCTACCGCCGGCGGCGTCGGGATGGGCCAGCAGTGGCTTAGGAGATATTCTATATTTTATCCTTAGTATTGTTATTATTTGTTATTGTCATGTTTTATCTAGTGTGGGCCTAATGTTGAGAGTGAAAATAAGCGTATTTTAGTATCCAATTTAACACTTTTTTGATGAGAATTGTAGTCATATATTAGCACAAGTGTCTTATATTCAATATATGTGAGAAAAAAGTGCGTTTGAGGTGTTTTGTTGTGTTTTAGGTGAAAAAAGGTTCAAAAGTGCCAAGTTGGAGAAAATGTGCAATTTGTGCAATGATGCTGAAAAACGCACGTCCAACTTGTGTAATTTTCTGTATTCTTTAGGAGCTCTAATTTGAAAGTGTGATATATGGATGGAAAGCCATAGAAGAGAGGGTCATTTTGGCATAAAGAACACCTCAATCGGATTTCAAACGAGAAAATTATGATCAAAGTGGTGACATCGCGCAAGATGTGCCGAACAGAAAGGTTGTGCCACTTTGCATGACTTGTTATATATTCAAATATGGGATTTTATATGATTTCCTTATATGGATAGAAAGTCAAGGAAGAGATGGTCGCGTGAGTACAAGAATTACTCAAATCGGAGGTTGGATGTGGAAATTATGTGCAAAACGGCGCAAGCTTGATCGACCAGAGGAGATCCGTTCGACCAGAATCAATGGGAGAAGTTTGGTCGAACAAAATATCTAAATTCTTATAGAAAGATTGTTCGACCAGGGGGGACTTGTTCGATCAAAATTGATTTGATCGAACAGAATTACGCTTGTGATATTTTTGATAATTCTGGGTTTCCTTAGCCAAATTTGACGTATGTCTCAAGTAAAAGCCCATCAAAGGTCCATAAGGAGAGCTTACAAGTATAAAAGGGGGTGTAGATCACATCAAAAAGATCATTATTGAGATTGAATTGGAGAGAGGCCACAACAATACTACACCCTACAAGGGGGGATCACCCCCCAACCATCATCCACATCCTTTTCTCCATCCATCCATCACTTTGAAGATTCGTCTGTGGAATCAAGAGGAGAACCAAGAGGAGGATTCAAGACAGAGAAGGACGCGACGATGCCCCAATTGAGGGTTTTTATCATTTCCTAATTTATCTTGTATTTTTCAGACATCCGCGTAAGATCTATCCAACACCCATGATTATTTTTTATAACATCATGGGCTAGAACTATTTTGGTAGATTTAGGGTTTTGAAGATTTTATGAATTAATTAAACTCTCTTGTGTGTTCTTCGTACAACACTACTTGTGGATTAATTTTATATATGATTGTGCTTTCTTAATCTATATTCACGGTCGTTTTATGCATCTTCAATTGGTATATCGAGTCTGAATATATATCTTGATTGTAGATTGAGTGTGTTCACCGCTGAACAGGATTTCATGTTATGATTCTAAGTGAGTGGACTCCGAAATTTCATTAGAACTATCATATATGAATGTTTATCAATTGAATTGAATTCTGGTTAATAAGTAGGATAAAGAGGTTAATTTTATAGTACCTATAAAGGGAGATCATATCGAGTTAGAGTATCAATCCTAGGGGAAAATAATTGATACTGATAGTACCTAGAAAGGAGGGTGAAATTATATCTCTTGCTCCAAGGTTATTCACACATGTTACATGCATATTTACTTGTGTCTATAGAGTAGATTTGAATGGTTTAGTGATGCATCCATAGTCCACAAGGCAGAGTCGGCCTACACTTGAGAGGAAAGTTAAGTAGTAAAACTTGATTACCTTAGAGCTATTTATTCTCCATTCTTGAGCCACTTTCGTATTCTTCCAGTGTTATTTATTTTACTTGTTATTTAATTTAATTGTTTAGTAGTTGTTAATTAAATCCATAAACTTTATTGCCTTTCGTATTAATTAATTTAGTAAATAATTAAATTGATAATACGCCGTTCTTTGTGTTCGATATTTCACTTGGTCGCTTGCTTAAGCTGCAACTGATATCTTTAATACTTGGGGATTAATTTTGCGTGCAAAGAAAACGCTCATCACCTAACTGTATGGGCTTAGGGCTAATTGTTATTTAAGTGTGTGGTGTAAACATTGTTGATCATCTTTTTCATTATTGAAGAAATAGAAGGGAGTCTTTTTGGCTATTTGGTAAACACATTCGCATTTGATTCTTTGAGTGCTAACAGTGGGACTCGTGGGGAATGCAGCCTCGTTCATCTCTTCTCCCATCGCCACCGTACCCTTGGGGGCAAATGCACTCAAAACCTCCAGCTGTGTTCATACAATGTTTTTCGCACTTGTTCACTCTTTCATCTTCGCATTTGTCTATATCTGATCATTAAATATCAAATGATAAATATGTATAACTATCAAGTTAGGGAGGGATATATATATATGAATTATATGAATCTTCATTGTGTACAATACATCACTAGTGAAAACTTTATTGGTAGCAGGGTGTATCCTTGTGTAAGGATGAGGGGGATCTAGCCCTCCCTAACTTCGTGTTTATATATATATATATATATATATAGGCACGGTAATACAAATTTTTAGTGATTATTCTTTCTACTATTGGTTTTAAACTGTCTAAATTCTTGTAAGCACTTTAATTTTATAAAATAATTGCTGCTTTTACCATAAACTTTACAATATCTTATTTTGATCAATAAAAAAAATATGTTTCTCACTTTTTTTAGTCATAAATATTGAAATTTGTTTGAAAATAGTACTTCTAAATTCTTTATGCTAGCAAGTTATATTTTTATATTATACTATTTTGTGCTCCATCCATCTTATAAATATATGTATAATTTAAGAAAAAAAATGAGTTTTTTGAATTATTAGGTAAGAGGGAAATAAGACGTTTTGGATAATTTAATACTCTAAAATGTATGAGTTGATCAATAAGTGCGAAAATGTTATGACATTATTTTAGTATTATAAGAGTGCTAATATTATAAGTTATTGAATTAATTTTTGGAACATGCAAATTATTTTGGTATGGATAAAAAATTGTGCATGTGTAAAAAAGGTCGAAGAGAGTATATTATTTAATGTTCGAATATGAATAACGATTAGCCCCTAAAAAATTTGTCTAGCTCCGCCCCTGATTGGTAGTATAACAACACAAGAATAAATATTTGAGAGTTTGATAAGAATACAAAGCTACACCTCTTGCAATTTTGGTTATAAATATTTCTTGATTAGAGCTCATCTACTTATATGAATTTTTATAGTAGATGATACATCTTGGGAATTGCATATTCATCTAGGAAATGCTTTTCTTGAAAATATTAAGTCAAGAATGGTTTAGGAGGGTGGAAGGAGGTGTTGCAGTTGATGAGAAAGTGGTTGTTGAGAGCACAGGCGGGTGTTTGTCCGAATGGGAAGGGAATTCTTACACCCCCACATTCCTCAATGGGAACTGTTTTCTAATTCTGGAGCTGTGAATGAGTCTGAGGCAAATAGTGTCACAACAATTGCACTACACAAGTAGTGATGACCAACAAAACCCATGTATGCCATTGCCATCAACACTAGTATTACTCTCTCTCTCTCTCTCTTTCTTCTTCAACCTTCAAATATCTATGCATATATATTGTTGTGTAAGGGGGCCCTATCCCACTAGGATACACACAATGGAAATAAACTTCATGGATGTCGACATTCAACACTACTAATTAAAAACTATGCAGAAAACCTGATCAATGTGTTGTTGTGTAAGGGGAACCTATCCCCACTAGGATAGGTAATGGAAATAAACATCATGACATTCAACACTACTAAGATTGAATAAATCCGCCCTCTTGCTGCCAGCCTGACTTCATTCTCGACAGGAATTCATGCCATTGGAGTTCACTTAGCTAAATATACAACAGTGGTACCCGAGCCTAGAATTCCACTTATGCTAAGGAGAGTCTTGTCCACACTTATAAACTCATCGTCATCCCAACTTCTAATTGATGTGAGATTTTGATTGACACCCAACCAACATATGTGACAAGCCAAAAATACAAAAGATTGGAATAAACCTAAGATTTGCATAATTATCATATTCAAATTAAGAAAATATTACTTATTTTGTAATTGGTGTAAAAAACTATACCATATAAAAAAATTACCATAAAATATGATACAAAAAATCTCAAATCCTACACATATAATAATTACAAAAGCGACGTCACTACTACTATAAACACGACTAGGTAATAAAAAATTAAGCTCACTATTGCATTCTAATCATGATATTTTAAATTATTTATAACAACTTGTAATAATCATACTTATATGCACTTTTAAATTTATAATAATATGGGGTAATATTTTTGTTGGTATAAACTAAATATTCATGAAACAATGTGTATCAGTTATATATATTCACTATAATAAATATATGATACTACTTTAAATATTTGTACATCTTATTACTGAGTCTTAATTTGCAGTACTTGTACATGAGTTAACATATGAAGTAAAAGATGTGGCGAAATAAAATTGATATTGCATAAGAAAAAGATTTTAAAAAATTGAGGGTGAAGGATGACGTTCAAATTTTTTGTAAAAGAGTCAACCCGCTTGGAAATGGATATTTAAGGGATGAGGTTCTTGTGGCTTAGACAAAGGTATAGGTTGATTTCATTCCAGATGTTTCGATTGCTTTAATTAGTTACGTGTACGAGTTTGCTATGATGACAACGACTTGCATGCTCAATTCTCACACTTACATATTTATATATGTCATACTCTCTCCGTCCACCCCGACATTTGTTTTTTACGTGAATTAAGAAGTATTATTATTTAATGTGTATTTAGTAGTTGTATTAGTAAAGTGTATGAGTCCCATGTATTATTGTATTGATGATGTATGTGGGTCTCATGTGTTTAAAAAGGAAAATTTAGACCTTTAGCGCGGACGCTAAAATGACAAAATGTGGACCTATCTGGCGGATGGAGAGAGTACATTACATACACCTACGGACCTACCTAATTTACATATGTGACTGATACAGCTAGCTTATTGCATGGTTTTTATATGAGAGTATTTAAAACTTATACTTTTTTATATCATTTTCCACGTTTCAAATTTGTTTGTTTTATTAATTCATAATTTCTTATTTTACTTTCCACGTTAGATAAATATATAATAATACTTAAAGTTTTAGAACAAATATCTCAATACATTACATTTTTAAATGAGACATCGTCTAAGTGAAAAATGGTAGATTCATTATTTAAGAATATTTTTTAAAAAAAAGCATATTCATCCTATTTTAAAAAGCATATTTTAATAATTACTCATAAACATACTCTACTCATATAACAATCATACTTTAATGGCTAATTATACTGTGCACCCTAAGATACAGCGCACCCATTTTAAAAAACGTATACAAATATGAACAAAAACATATACAATTATGAATAAAATATATACAATTTAATTGTTAGTTTTTTTAATGAAAAATTGAGTGTAAAAAAATACACAATTATTAAAAAACATGTATACACTATTGAATAAAAAGTTATACATATATGGATGCTAATTTTTTTAATGAAAAACTTAGTGTAAAAAAAATATATAATTATTAATATATATATATATATATATAATAGAATAAAAACATATACAAAATAAAATAAAAAATTATACACATATGAGTGCATTCTTTCACCCGAGTGCATCTAATATCAATTCTACTTTAATACATCTCACATAAACACCGTATCAAAAAAAAATGTTTTTTAAAAATATATCACCCTCATGCGCATAAAAGAAATCATTAATTTGCTAATTAAAAGAACATACTACTATATATTATTAATAAAAGTCAATGAAGTAGATAAAATAACAACTCTACTTCAATTACGTGAGCATAATAAAGGTGAAGATTCAATTGGTAATACATATACTATATATAATTAAATAAATAAATAATAATAATTGGCCCAAATTAAACGTGGAAAGCCCAAATTGATTCTATATTTCGTAAGCCCAGATGAAGCCCAAAATCGCCCGAACTTTGGACCCATTTACACGTACAACACCATCCTTACTAGTAATTCCTTGCAACATTTTCCAAACTCAAAATTGGTGGTTTATGCTTGGAAAAGTTGAGAGTAATAAAAAGGTAATTTGTTTCTAAACCAGTGTGTTATTTCCAAATGCGAATTTTCAATTGATTAACTTTAAGTGAAAAACGTTATTTTCCTTGCTAAATTAATTATTCTTAATAAATTAAATAAAAACAATTGTAAAGAATTATGTTTTAATATTCATCATTAAATAAGAAATATATATTTTTTAAAAAAAAAGTACTCCATATTTGAATATCTAAAAATATATATATTCATAAAATATTTCTCCACGGCACGTGCTCTTTGATTATGAATGAATATGTTAAAACCATGGAGTATTTTATTAGTCCATGAACATGATAGATAGAAATAAGTTGAAGAATTTTAGGGGCAGGAAGGTGGACGGAATTATTGTTGAAAAACAGGCAATGTTTGGGTGTGTGTTGAAATGTATATAGTTGGTGGGTTTTATAATATTTTTACTTTGAGAGCACATGACTCCACCGCACCAAACCAACCATTAACAGCTAACCATCTATTTCTTCTTTTCCTAACATTTGATTTCATCATACTCTCTTTTACACACTAAAACAAGGTTGCCTACCATCCAAACATGTCACATGCTCTTTACCTCCTTCTTATATCTATTTAATTTGATTTTATATTTTATTCCAATATAAATTAAACTTGTTTTGGTTTTGGAAATTTAAGATAAAAGAATATGCATGTCACCTTAAAACAATATTTATTACCTTAAGATAGTGTGATTTTAAAAAATCATTCAAAATATGCATCCTTTTTATAAAGAAACGTCTTAATTAAAATCTATAAATACATACTCATTTCCAACAATTAAAAACAATTATGAAAACACAAAGGGAAACACTCCTTAAGTCACAAGGTAATTTGGATATTTAATTAAGTCAAGTGAGGTTGATTTGCCACTTAAACAATTTGTTGTGTATTCCTTAGTTACCTAGTATTCTTGAAAATGGATCAAATAGAAGAAATGAAAATGGAATGAATAGAGCAAAATGAAAGTAGACGAATAGAACAAAATGAAAAATAGACAAAATAGAACAAAATAAAAATGGAATGACTAGAACAAAACAAAGTTAATATGACCCCAACTTAAAGATATTTTTTAAAAAAATAAAAATTGATTTTCAGAGAATAGAAGTGAAAATCAAATCAAAGTACTCGACTCGAGATTAACGTTCTGCAAAAGCTCGTTTGAGCCTGGTTTATAAAGATATCAAATAAGTTTGAACAGACTTTTATATTCGATAAAATTAATAATTCGAGCTCGATTCATGAAAGCATGTAAAGTAAATGTAAAGTAATCAAAGTTCTTGAGATTGATCGGCTCGTGTTTAGCTCAATAAAAGCTCGTTCGGGCTCGACTCGATTGTTTATCAAATAAGATCAAAGATATATTTTGAATCTCGATAATACTTCAAACAAGTTCAAATATCTCTTTGTTTAGCTTGACTCAATTCATTTACATTCATAGAGAATTTTTTTTTTTAAGATACGTGAAAAAAGATAGGTTGAAAATTTGAGTGTGGGTATATAGGATTACGGCGAATATAAATAATATTAAAATGGAAAATTTACAATCATATCATCCCTGCCATTCTTATTAATTCCCAAAAAAAAAAAAATTAGGAGAAAAAATGAAGGGTAATGTTTTCGTGTGAAATTAGAAGTCAACGGCGGTGAACACTAATTATTGAAAATTGAAAGTGAGGAGTAGAATTATTGGTGGATTGGTAAACAGTGGTTGTAGCTAGTTAGGGTTAGGCCAAATATTTATCATTAAATTAATTACTTAGATTTCGTTACCAAGTCAAATACCTCTACGTACAAACATGCTCACATTTTCCTAATTTAAAAAACATGCGTATTAACCGCTCAAACTAACATACTTCAGGATGTTATTCCCTTCATATTGACTCATTTATCTCTACTTCTACCACTTAATTATTTTCTAACATTTGCAAATTTTTTTATTAAGTATTAGAGAAATTAATTTTGAGAATAAATAAAGAAATTTAATTAATTATTTAACGATCAATTTTACTCCATAAATTTTAGAATTAATTACTTTCTAGTACTATGTATAAAGAGATATTAGTGTAGGATGCAAATTTATTATCATTAGATAAAAAAGATTGAATGATATACCTAATAATATTAATTAAATATTTAAAAATTAAAATTTTATTCATAATCAACCTCATCTCTCCTATTTACGTGCCTAATTAATAGGCACACCACCAATTTAATACCCCCCCTGCAACGTGATCGCAGGAGTTTCTTTTCATCGAAGGCACCCACCGGAGTTTCTTTGCGTTGAGGGTGGTGTAGCAGCGGAATCGAAATAATCAAAATTGATAGTGCCAGAGCAGCGCGTTCGTGATCCGAAATATGCGTTTATTGATACTCCTTCATGTACTGTTGTTCATGATGTACACTGCATTCCATTGAGGAAGAGACAAGCTGAATGAATTGGCCAACTCGATTGAGGGAGGAAGAGCAACGTATTATGTCACAATCTGAAGAAGAGGATAAAAAAGTGAACCAGATTATGCAAAAAAGAATAAGGTTAAGGTTGGTGAAAAACGTGAGAAAATGAGGGCTGGCGGAACAACGGCTGCTTGTGAAACGAAAAAGATGGCTAGGGAAATTCATCAGACTCAGATTCGATCTGCGAATCGCGCTTTATTTGAAAGAAAACCATAAATACAATCTGCCTCCCGAAGATACTAATCTCGCTCGTGTGGCTGCCGGAATCGGAGTTCTGGTCAATTCTTCGCCAACCAAGTGATGGATGGGTATGAATTAGCCTATGATTTCAGTTGTTCTTATCCTCAATAAAAAATTTATAAGCTAGATCTTCTTATCTTCAATCAATCTTTGATTATTTTTAAAATATCACTAATTTATTGAACAACACCACATTCCTCTAACCTTCTCTATCTCCAACTTTAACAATCCATGTCCTCAAACCTTCTATCTCTCCGACTTTGACAATCGATGTCATCACACCTCAATTAACAACATTAATCTTGATTATTTTTGGTTGAAAGAGGAATATTATATTTCTTCAACAATAACAATACGGGAAGTATCTTAAAAAAGAATTATTACGAGGATCACAAGATTGACACTATGGCGGTCGAATTCGAACTTCAAACATGAACACTTGAATGTGTTTTTTATTTTCATTAAAATGAGTTGAATTATGTTGTGCAATATTATTAACGGGTTGCAAAATTATTAACTAGTTGTGCATAATTATTTATTAATGGTGCAAAATTATTCGTCACTATTCACTGAATAAATGTGTACATACATAATTGTGCAAAATTATATACTAATTGTGTAGTATTATTTGCCGGAGACGTAAATTGGATAATCCCACTATTTAACGGATTGATGAAAGATAAAAAATATTCCATATTTTTTAAGCTAATAAATTCCATAGTATTAATGGTGAAATGAATTTCTTAAATTGCTGAAATGAATTCTTGTAATTGTGCGCAGACAACAAAAAGAATAAGATAATATCTGTTGCAATTTTAATGGGTTGTGAAATGAATTATATTGGAAGGGTATATTTGGAATTGTACAATGTAATTTGGTATCTAATAGTATTTATTTTAGATTGACGTACCTAAAAGTAATAATAGGATATAATTTAAACCTACAAGTAAGTATCCCTAAATTTTATTTTGAAAATATTAAATGGTTAGAAGAAGAAGAAAAAATTATATGTATACACTGTTTCAACCGATCGTAATGAAATTATTTGCTATAAAAAAGAAAAAAAAATCATTATACGTTCTAATTTCATTTACCATTATTAGAAATTGATCTATATTCTTTTAAAAATACGCTCAAACTAGTATTTGTCTCAGTCAAGTCCCACCCACATCACAACACATGCAGAAGAAATATATATTTATGCACTATGACTTGCCTTTCTTGGATGACTTTCCAATCATATGAAAGGGTGAGATTTATTTAATAGACTATGAATTAATTGCGTCGATGTAAGAATATTTACTTCAGCAAAATATTGAATACTGATTACTTTATTCAAAATATGGAGTATTACTTTTTTTCTTTTTTTTAGGGTAACAATCTGTTATTTAATAGAATAATATTAATTATGATAAGAAAATAAATAGTTTGTTATATAAAAAGGTAGACATTTATCATATAAAGGAATAAAATGAGAAGGCGATATTTTTCATAAGATAGTTCGACCCTTCCAATATTAATCCATATAATGTTTTACGACCTATTGTTGGAAATTTTAGGTGAATGGAAAAGTCACCTTAAAATGGTGTCTATTAAATTAAAGTGTGTCTATGAAAATGTGTGATTAAGGTATGTGATTGTTGAATAATTGTGTCTTTTCATAGAAAGACATTTGAATTTAAATTCAAAATCAAATCTTATGATGGCATTGATTCACGAAAAGGCGCCTTGAAATCTATAAATACGCTCTCTCATTCCATAATTCTTCACTTCGAAAACTCAAATGACTTTCATACACTTGAAGAACTCGAATGTCACTTGAGTTACTTAAGCACTTGTCACAAAGTTGTGGATGTTCGAAAAAGTCCAATAAATTTGTGTCTTTGTAACTAAATCATAGTGTATTCTCAAGTCGTCCTACTCCTAAGGTGAGTTCATAATATCAGTTGGTTCGCCGTATCTTGTGATTTGTAGTGCTACTATCACAAGATGTGAGTCATTGTATCTTGGAGATGATTGTCATAGAACCATAAGCATCAAAGTGGGGCAATTTCATCTTAAGGAGAAAGAGTGTAACTCTTGACTCGACTCAAATTCTATTCTTATTATTTCTGTTATATTTTCTAGTTAACATATTATAACGAAATCCAAATTATACCCAACACCTATCATATATCATATGAAGTAACATTAATCCACTCATTAATTTATTTACATACATGCAATTAGCTTATTTTCTACCAAATATATATATATATATATATATATATCACTACTTCTCTTTAGGCTTTTGGTTCGACCACGGTTTGACCATTATGCCTAGTCGAACCACAATATCGCAAGAAAAGTATATAAGTTGAAGAAGCAGTTGTCAGAACGGTTCTCCATAAAGGATCTTGGACCAAAGTGGTCTGGTCGAACAACAGTGGTATGGTCGAACGAAGGCTCTGTGAGTTGGTTCCATTTGGAATAAATATGTTAAGAAATTTGAAAAAATTCAGAAAATGTCATCAAAGAAGAATAGAGAGGTACAAGCTCTTCACCACACCTATCTGAATCTCAAAAGTTCTTTATAGATGAAAGACTCCATAAATATGTGATAATGTGTCGAGGAGCTTTTTTCTTATATATTTCCTTCGTTTCGATGCACATTAACGTCATTTTGATGCATATTTACTTCATTACAATCAATATTTTCTTCGTTTTGATGCATATTTACTTCATTTTAGTTGATGTCGCTATGTCAATCTTCAATTTTGCAAGTTCATCATTTAACTCTTTTTTATCAGAAATTTTGTAAGGCGAACATCCTTTCCCCTTTCTGCTGAGTGCATCAGCTACCACATTTGCTCTTAACCTCCATCGCTCTTCTCAGATTTGCAGCACCGCCTCCTTTTCCACTGATCTAAACCTTCGGTGGTCTTCTCCGATCTCAACCTCCGCCACTCTATCTCCTCATATCTCACAAATCGAAGGTAAGTTGACTTTCCTTTCAAGCGTCTGTATACACTTGCATAGTACATAGTCTAGACGATCTAGTCCTCCATTCTCTCTATCCCGCGTATTACGCGGATTTTAAAGTTATAATTTAAAAAAATATATATGAATATACACTCTATAAATATTTATAAATGTTAATAAAATGTATTATATATTTTAATCAAACTAAATAAAAATAAATAAAATAAAAAAACTAAATATTTTATGATTTTATTTTATTCGATCACAAATATTCAAATATTAAAGTAAATCTATGTATATATCTATCTACATTAACAATTAATTAATAATAATTTTGATTTGATAGTATCAAAAATATTCAAATTTAAAATAAATATATGTATTTATCTACATTAAATTTTAATTAATAACTAAAATATACTAATAGACAATAATTTTGGAGATTCAACATGAAATAAAAAATATAAAAAAATACTCTTATTGTTCATATTTATAAAATCTTCAATATCTTTAATATACTAAATTCTTTAAAATTTGGGAGAAAATTTTCTTGGGAGAAAATTTTCTAATGGTGTAGTGAATAAATCGACGTGGGAGAAAAATTTTTGTGACCTTATTTATAGGCGGTGAAAATTAAATACGGAGTACTTTTTTATTTCCTCCGTCCCCTTGATAAGTGTCTGTTTATTTTTTGCACGTGGATTAAGGAGTATAATATTTTAAAGTATAATGAGGTGAGAGAAAGAATATTTTAATATGTAGTGGGTAGTTGTATTAGTGTTGAGTGTGGAGCCATGTGTAGTGGGTTGAGTATTATAATATTATTGTGTGTGTCACAATATCAATTCAAAAAGAAAATTGATACTTTGTATTGGGACGGACAAAAATGACAAAATTGACACTTATCAGAGGGACGAAGGGAGTATTAAGTTTTTATATTAAATTTAAAATAATTATATGTATTTATCTTAAAATAAATATGTATTTATCTATATTAAATATTAATTAAGAATTAATTTTAATTATTTGGTAATAAAAATATGAATTTATCTTTATTAAATTATAATAAATAATTAAAATAATTGAGAAAAATACTGACGACGACACCTCATTAAAATAAAACTCTTTTTTAGTATATTACTAGTGTGGATCCTGTGTATTACACTGGTTGTAAAGTTACAATTTTAAAAAATATAAGAGTGAGGCTTGCGTGCGCCCGGGTGCACGGGAACACATTCCGTGCGCCTTTAGAAATTTAGTATTATGGATAAGGGTATATTGCTTTGATCTAAATGATATACACTTTAATTAATAAAAGGTACACCATTTTGTTCTAAGGGTATACACTTTTCATTAATATTTTTTTCTTTAGAAAGTAAAGGGTACACATTTTTATACTAAAGGGTATACAATTTAACACAAAATTCTAAAGGCGCACGGAGTGTTATTCATGCGCCCAGATACACACAATAATTTTCTTTAGAAAATAAAGGGCACGTATCTGTATACTAAAGGGTATATAATTTAATACAAAATTCTAAAGGCCCACGGAATGTGGTCCGTGCGCCCGGGTGCACAGGAGTTTTTGCCTAAATATAATTCAAATTTAATATAACTATTTATTCAACAATTTAAATAAAATATAATTTAATTTTAAGAGTGTATATTAGGTGCACTCGGGTGCATCCTTGCACCCATATTTATATAACTTTTATTCTATTTTGTATACATGTTATTCTCTTTTGTATACGTGTTTTGTAATAATTGTATACTTTTTTCACACTAAATTTTTCATTAAAAAAACAAACATTCATATGTGTATAACTTTTTATTCAATAGTGTATACATGTATTTTAATAATTGGATATTTTTTACACTCAATTTTTCATTAAAAAAATTAACAATTAAATTGTATACGTTTTTACTCACAATTGTATATGTTTTTGCTTATATTTGTATGTGGGTGCACACTATATTTAGCCTAATTTTAATATAATTATTTTTTCAATTATAATCTAATATAAGTTTATATTGAAGAGTAAAATTCAATTTATATATAATCAAATATGAATTTTTGCATTTTAATTTCGTTGTAAATTGATTTTCCCAAAATTTAAAATTATAATAATTATTGAATTTTTTATGATTGTAGTTGCAGAATTAAATTAATCAAAAATTTTTAAAATATGTTAATTTAATCATTGAAGAAATAAATTTATAATAAAGTTAATTAATAAAAAAATTCAATATAAATGATGAAATAAATAAAAAAAGAAATTTTAAGAAAATTAATTAAAAAAATTATACTATTAACCGTGAAAAAAAATTAATAAAAAAATTTAAAAGAAAAACATAATTAAAAATAATTTTTAAAAAAATATTAATTTTTTTTTGAAAAATATAAAAGAGTATGTTGAAATTTTAAAAGTAATAATAAAAAAATAATTGGATATATTTTTTCAGAATTTTGAATAGAATTTGAAGAAAACTTTTTGTTATTTATGCGTGTATAATGAATGAATAAAGACTTTTATTTATAAGAGGATGGTATATTATTTTTAAAAAATTCACATGAAAAACTCAAAAAATAAATTAAATAAAAAAAAAATTAAAAGAGAATTTAAAATATATAAAAGAAATAGTAAAAATAAATCAATAAAAAAAATGGGAAGCTTTCTTCAGAGAGTGAAAGGTACTTTTTGTTCGTCATAATGTACAATTTATATGAACGAATGAATAAAAAGTCTTGTTATATAGGTGGAAAGGGATAATTATTTATTTATTTTTATTTTTAAATATGATTTGATTTGATTTGATTTTTATTTGAATCAAACAATCATATAAATATTCGAATGTTAAAGAAAAATTATAAGAAATATTATGTATTTATTACAAAATTAATTTGATTTATTATAATTAAATTAATTCAGGTGACGACACATCATTAAAATTTAAAAAATCTTGTAAATTTAATCATGAAAAAATTTAATAATGTAAAAAATCAAAAGATTAATTACTAATAAAAAATAATTTTAAAAACTTTAAAAAAATATAAAAAAATTATAATTAAATTAAAATATAATATTAAAATTTTATTATAAATAATATATTCGAAGAAATAATAAAAGAAAATAAAATCATAAAAAATTTAATTAAATAAATTTGTACGTAAAACCATGAAAAATAAATAAATAACGTAAAAAATTAAAATTTACATACTAATAATATTTACAAAAAAACATAATTAAAACCAAATTAAAAGAAATTTTAAATAAAAATATATAATCAAAATTGAAACCATAACAAAATTTATTAAAAAAATTGTAAATTAACCATGAAAAAATAGTTAATTACATAAACAAATTAAAAGTTTAAAAATTACATACTAACAATTAAAAAACATATAGAACTAAAAAGAAAGTTAAATAAAAAAATTAAGAGAACATAAAAAATATTAAAGAAATAAACTATAATCAAAAGTGAAATCATAAAAAAATTAAAAAATATTAAGAGAACATAAAAAATATAAAAGAAACAGTAAGTAAACTAAAGTGAAATCATAAAAAATTAATAAAAAATAAATAAAATTAAATTTATAAAAAAGTTAATTACGTAAAAAAAAATTAAAAGATTATAAAACTACATACTAATAATAAAACAAAAAAAAGAAAAATCAAAATAAAAATAAAATAAATTTTATAATAAATTAAAAATTTTAAATGAAACAACATAAAACAATCAATAATAATAATAATAATAATAATAATAATAATAATAATAATAATAATAATAATAATAATAATAATAATAATAATAATACAATTGGATACCTTTCAATATATAAAAAAGACAGAATAAAACAAAAAACAATTAAAAAAATAAAACAAAAAACAAAAATTAATCAATAATAATAAAAAATGATACCTTTCTTTAGAATTCTAAGAAATCTTTTGTTTGTCATGATGAACAAATTATGCATGTAGAACGAATGAATATAGAGTCTTATTTATAGGTGGAGAGGGGATAAATTTTTTAAATCTTAAATTAAATATATGTATTTATCTAAAATAATTAAAATAATTGGGATTTTTAATTTTAATTAAAAATTAAAATAATTGAGATTAATTATGGTGACGACACATCATCAAAATAAAATTCTCCTTTAGTATATTAAAGAAGATATATAATATAATATAATATTATATATATATATATATATATATATATATATATATATATATATATATATATATTCAGAATTTCACGTGATTAAAAAATAAATCAGCTGATTATTTTCACATGTACATATGTATATATATATATGATAATATCAGGATTTTAAATTAATTCAAAAACTTAACATCAGTTAAAAATATAATAATCCCGGTAATTTATTCTCCAAACAACTAGAATGTAACAACTTATATATTCAATTTTTTTCTTTCTTTTTTTGTTTCTTGGGGGATGGGACTGGAAGGTGGAGTGGAGGGGATCTAAAAAATGATTTATTGATGAAGTCAATCAAAATAATTAAACACGTTGTTTACATATTTGATTGACATGTCACCAAATTAAATTAAAAGGCTTCATTTCCGAATAGAATAGTCACATAAGTATATTTTTACATAAATGTCAAACATCTGGAGTTTGATGTTACGTTTCGTAACAAACACCATTTCTATATATTTATCTATTTATATAAATCCATGATTTATTAATTAAGGTACTTCTTACTTAATTTTAAAAAATAATTATAGAAATAATATATATCTTTGATTTGCATTTTTAAAATTGAGTTGGTCTCCCGTGTCCCGGGGACACACCGTATCCTATAGGAATATAAGAATTTAATAATAAATTCTTATGTTTTCATGAAGGTAAGGTGTAGGGGTCCGAATTTTCTGTGACTCTTTGGTGTGATATTTCTTGTGTCACTTCATTAAATGAGCGACACATAGGAGAGATGAGAGATATTATACCCTAACCAATAAACCCTTAGGGGTAAGGATTGATTCAACCTGCCACGTGTCATTCTATTAAGAGATGTCACAAGAGATGTCACATCAAAGTGTCACAGGACATCTCATCCCGTGTCGCAGGGCCCACAAGTTTTTGGCTACAAAATTACTGGCTGGAAGATAGTTTCTATTGTTCAACGCCAACTGTGAAGGGGTAGTCTGTGACTTGATGGAGGTGGGTGCAGCGATGCCAAAAACATGCCTACCTTAATTAATTATGAATTTATGATTATATATCATGCATATGCTTTAGTTATAAATGTAAATAATGTTATGAGTGCGAGAAAGATCAAGTGACAAATTTGAAATTAAGTTAAGTTTTGATGTTATTTGATAATTGTAAGCAATTAAAATTTACGGTCCAATTAAATGGCGACACGTGAATTTTATTGATTAAATATTAGTTTATTTTGGAATTTAAATAAATTAATTCCTAAAGTAAATTAATAAATAATTTGAGCCCAATACAATAAATAGGCTTAAATTAAATGAGGCCTGACCCAAGTCAACTAAGCCCAAGTCAAATGAGGCCTGACCCAAGTCAAACAAGCCCATATAAATTAAAGCAGGCCCAAATCAAATAGGTTCAATTATGGTTCAGTCAGGCTGAAGCCCAAGCCCGCTAAGTGAGGCCCAAAGGTGGCCTGGACCTCCTTTTTCACCTATAAAAAGGGGTCTCCACCATTCATTTGAAAAACACACAGACACAGACAGAGACAGACATTCAAGTACTCAAAGACGACGCACTTGAAGAGATCGAGAACACGAGTAAAGCTCCCTCCAGATCTTCAAGCGAAGAACAAGCGAAGAACGATCTTCAAATCTTCAAAGCTTCAAGCGAAGAACGTTCGAGGATCTTCAAGCCTTCAAGCGATCTTCAAAGCGTCTTCAAACCTTCAAAGCTTCGAGCGAAGAACGTTCGAGGATCTTCAAGCTTTCAAGCGATCTTCAAAGCGTCTTCAAATCTTCAAAGCTTCAAGTCTTCAAGCTCAAGATCTTCAAGTCTTCAAGCCTCCAAAGCTTCAAGCTCAAGATCTTCAACAAAGCTTCAAGCTCAAGATCTTCAAGTTTTCAAGCCTCTAAAGCTTCAAGTTCAAGATCTTCAACAAAGCTTCAAGCCTTCAAGCCTCTAAAGCTTCAAGTCTCAAAGCATCTTCAAGCTTCAAATCAAGAACAGCTACTAATCCTGGATCAAGGCTCCAAGTCCCCAGATCAAGTGTTCTTCGTAGAAAGCTCTCAGTCAACGTTTAATCCGAGCAAAGGTTCAACGCCTCCGGGTCAACGTTCAAGACTACACACTCGAGCTCGGACAAGCTTCGTTTGAAGATCCGACTCAACACACAAGTCAAGTCAACACAAGCTGTCAACACAGTCAGCATACACTTCGTCAAAGAAGTCAAAGTTCAAGAATCACAAGTCAAGTCAAAGGCAAGACAAAGCCAAATTGGTTCGAGAGAAGAATCAGAGGATTGATTGAGATTATAACCCGCTTATATCTTCTTCAAATTACATCCATCAAGAAATTATCTTTGTACTCAATATAGTATTTATTTTATTATAAATACAAAATTTGTTGTTACAAATTTTGGCACGCCCAGTGGGACGGTCTCTACCTCTCATCTCTTCTCTCTACAAGCTCGAAGATACAAAGCATGACTCCTCTCAGGATTGCAATAAGAAGACCTTCTACCTTGAAGCATTCAGAGCTGCAAACTGAAGAGATTCAAAAGATAACTCCACTCAAGATTGCGATACGGAGGCCTACTGCATCAAAGCCTCCATAGTTGCAAACTGAAAAGGTTGGAGTCGTTACAAGAAGTATTCCCGAAGGCTCCGTAGAGGCAAACCATATGGTGGGGATTACTCTCAACAAGCCATTGCACGGAGACAAGAGTGGTGAAAATGTTTCTACTTGCTCAACTCCTCGCTCCACGCCAAGCTCATCATCTACCTCAACTGAAGTTGCAGTGATGACGACAAGTGCTATGACCATTGAGGATCAACTCGCAAATATGATGAGAGCCATTGAAGGACTCAACAAGCACATGGAAGCTCAAGACGTAAAGATCTCCATACTTATGAAGAAAATGGAGAATGTGGAGACAAGTCATACAAATGAAAAACAAGTTGAGGATGAGCGCGAGGAAGTAGACTCAGCGAAACACCATCCTTTTGAAAAGAAGCCAGTTGAAGAAAAAATACAAGTTTCAACTGACAAAATGCTTCATGTGAACCAACTGAAGAACATCATTTTAGAAACAATAAAAGACAAGTTTGAAGGGAGCTCAAAATCCCTTGTTGCCTACAAGAAGCCATATACAAAGAGAATTGACAACTTGAGGATGCCAGCTGACTATCAACCTCCCAATTTTCAACAATTTGACAGCAAAGGCAACCCAAGACAACATGTGGCGCATTTCGTCGAGACATGCAATGATGCTGGGACCTACGGAGATCACATGGTGAAACAGTTTGTTCGCTCTCTTAAAGGAAATGCATTCGATTGGTATATCAACTTAGAAGCCAACTCCATCGACAGTTGGGGGCAAATGGAAGAAGTGTTCCTCAACCGCTTCTACAGCACACGAAGAACTGTTAGCATGATAGAGCTAACAAATACTCGTCAAAGTGATGAAGAATATGTCATCGACTACATCAACAGATGGAGGAGCCTCAGCCTCAATTGCAAAGAGAAGATGTCAGTAACTTCAGCTATTGAAATGTGCATTCAAGGGATGCCATGGAATCTTCGCTACATACTTCAAGGAATTCAGCCAAAGACTTTTGAAGAGTTGGCTACAAGAGCTCACGACATGGAGTTGAGCTTGATATCAAATGATATTGAATGGCCATCTATTCAAGACTCCTACGAGTTTGAGGACATGCCTTCTGATGAGCTCGTGGAAGACGAACCACAAACAAAGACTGCAATTTCCATAAAGATTCATAGAAATGAAGTGGAAGCAAGAGAAAGCAATGCATCCCAGGATTGGGGGCAATGAACTGTTGATAAATCAAAGACAAAGCTCCTTGACATGAGCGAAAACTGTCCACATAACGCTCCTTGATATGAGCTTAAACTATCTAAAAGCCCTCAAGCCAAGGCTCCTCGATACGAGCGAAAACTATCCACATAAAGCTCCTTGACATGAGAGAAAACTGTCCACATTACGCTCCTTGATATGAGCTAAAACTGTCCACACAATACTCCTTGATATGAGTTTAAACTATCTAACACAAATAATGCAAGACTCCCTGACACGAGAGAAAACTGTCCGCACAATACTCCTCGACACGAGAGAAAACTGTCCACACAATACTCCTTGACACGAGTATAAATTGTCAACAAATTCAAAATTCATCGCTCCATGACGCACGAGCCTAAACTACATGTTACTCCTGGTCCGCATGAGTATAAACTGTGTACGACAAACTCCTGGTCCGCACGAGTATAAACTGTGTACGACAAACTCCTGGTCCACACGAGTAATAAACTGTGTACGACACACTCTTGGCCCACATAAGTATAAACTGTGCACGGCACCCCATCCAAATCTCACCATGTCCCTTTGAACTACGTAATGACTTGATTCTCTTTAAAGAGATACGTAGGCAGCTTAGTAGTTCACTAAGTTCAGTCATGATTCAAGTTATTCTTATCAAGCTTGTGAGAGAAATAAAGAGTCGAACCATACATGCCGTAAATAAAGTGCAAGGAAAAGAAGCAGAAGTGTCATCTCAAGAAAGAGTGTCGAGACTAATGTTATGTCGATTCCATTTCAAATGATGGAATAGTGGCGATGTTGATATGACTCTGTCTATTCCATCTCATTAAATAGTGGCGATGATGATGTTGCTGTCGATTCCATCTCATGGAATAATGGCGATGCTCATGGGAGGATCATGAAAACCAAATTCAAATTAATTTAAATTTATGAATTTAATTAATTAATTTCCCAAAATAAATTGATGGGACCAATTAATTATTAAATTCAAAATTATAAATTAAATATATGAAGGAACGAGTCCAAAATATTAAAGGTGGGCAATTAAAATTGATTCATGTTTAAAATAAATACATGAATTAATTTTGAGCTAAGCCTTTATTAAGAGTTAAAGCCCAAAAGTCGTGTTCCTCATAAGCAGTCCAAAAGGAAATTTGGTATAAGATTGCTTTTGCCTAATTTAATTTTGAATTAGAGAGAGGTCACGTGGGTATTATGCAAGATTGATTTGATATTAAATGGTCAAAATTATTTCCTTTTTCCAAGGAAGGAGAAAACGTGGGTGGTGGTTGAAAAAAAAAAAGGGGAAAGGAACATGAACGACTCACCTATCATATTTCTCTCTCATTTGGAAAAGAAAACATGATTGACTTTTCTCACTGCATTCTCCTCCTTCTCCAACATTGAGAGATTGAACACGCTGACTGCGAAGACGACCCACCAACCTGCACTATTCGCCATTTCCACGAACTGCCATTGCTCGAAGCACCACCACCAGCCTGATCATTGAGTCCTGATCTGCTGATGCACACCATTCTTGCCGGAAAGTAGCAGCCGCCAGCTGCTGCCTTCCTACACAAATCTCGCCACCCTCGTTGGGAATACTCCAGCCGCCGCCGTCGTTGCCATGCCGTAGGCCGCCGTTCGCCACATCTATCAAATTTGCCTTCACTCTACCCTCCGTTATCATCATCACGCGGATCTTCTCCATCTCCCGCCACACGCTGCTGCCGGGAATGAACGTCCGCCGGATCTGCCTCAGCGCTCCAGCTTCGCGACGCCGCTGCCGGATTTGAATTCGACCACCGCTCAACCCAACCACCTCGACGTCACCATGGGTGCGAACAGCCGCCGCTCTTCGCCACTTACAGCGATCAGTCAGCAGCCAATGCTACTCCCACTTCCAGTCGCTCAGCCATGCGAGACCGCCGTCCGCCGAGGTTTATCGCCACCATTTGATGCCCATCACCACCTTCACAGAACAGCAGCGTCGATGTTGAGCCACCATCCGCCATCACCAACGGTCACCGGATCTGTCGTGATCTCGCTGAGCCTCACCAACTCCGAGCCATCATTCAATCAGCCATGCTGCTCAATTTCCACTCAACCGTTCCCGCTGCTCGCCGCCTCTTACCATCGCATGCTGCTGGAGTCACGCACATCCTCACCGGATCGTCGACGCCAACCTCTCGCGGATCACAAAGCTCCTCCACCCTCGTCGGAGATGGTCCGCTTGAGGACTAGCTGATACTTCCATCACCATCATCGACCGCATTGCTGGAGAACATGAGCTCACCATCCACGGCTGCTGATTGTTGCATCTAGCGACAGATCTGCATGAAACCATCACCGACTGCTTTGTGTCCCTTAAGAATTCGAAAGTGGTGACACCCATCTCTTTTGTTGAAGTACCACACCACAACAGCCTTCATCGTCGGACTCGCCACTTCCAGCCATTCGTTTGCCGCGGCTGCTTATCCACCACGTTGGCCGTCTTCTTGCCGGAAGGAACTTCAACCACAGCAGATGTGCCCATGCCGCTGCCACCTCCGATAAAAATCCGTCCCTTGGCGTCAAGATCAACCAACATTCGTTCATTATCGACTGTCGACGCCATCACGACGCTGCCTCCGTCGATAGCAGGGTAATACAATCCCCAGTTGAACGCTGCTGGAAGTTGCTTCCAAACATTCAAGGCCCATCACACGGCTGTTGCTTTGCGCTATCAGCCCAAAACATCAAAATCAAACAGGGTGATCTTCCGAGGGAAAGCTGCAAGGGAAAAGAGGATGCGTTAGATGCAGTTAAAAAAAAAATTGAAGAAGAGAAACAAGAATTTTAATTTTTACATTCTGTGGATGAAGAAAACAAATACACGGAGTCTCCTATTATATAGTGAAGAGGCTGCAGCAAATTATGGGAGTAATTTGCATGATTGAAATCTCCCAGATTTCCTTTACTGCAAATAAAATTGATTGATTAAAAGGAGATTTGCAAAATCGGCTGAATAAGCAGGAAATGAATCTATTCCATATTTTCTTGATCCTAAAATTTGAACAGGGAAGAGATTGATGTGGGCTTGAGGAAAATTGGGCTTAAGAAAACAAATTGGGCCACTTGAAAAAATTGGGCCAATGATGATAAAAAAAAAAAAAATTATTACTTTGACAAAGTAATTTCTCAAGCCCAAGATTACAAGTATAAAAGAAAAGAAAGAAGTTTTTGCGATTCCTTCACATCAAGAAATGGCGTCCGTGAACAAATCGCAAAGGGGGCATTTGTAAGCAATTAAAATTTACGGTCCAATTAAATGGCGACACGTGAATTTTATTGATTAAATATTAGTTTATTTTGGAATTTAAATAAATTAATTCCTAAAGTAAATTAATAAATAATTTGAGCCCAATACAATAAATAGGCTTAAATTAAATGAGGCCTGACCCAAGTCAACTAAGCCCAAGTCAAATGAGGCCTGACCCAAGTCAAACAAGCCCATATAAATTAAAGCAGGCCCAAATCAAATAGGTTCAATTATGGTTCAGTCAGGCTGAAGCCCAAGCCCGCTAAGTGAGGCCCAAAGGTGGCCTGGACCTCCTTTTTCACCTATAAAAAGGGGTCTCCACCATTCATTTGAAAAACACACAGACACAGACAGAGACAGACATTCAAGTACTCAAAGACGACGCACTTGAAGAGATCGAGAACACGAGTAAAGCTCCCTCCAGATCTTCAAGCGAAGAACAAGCGAAGAACGATCTTCAAATCTTCAAAGCTTCAAGCGAAGAACGTTCGAGGATCTTCAAGCCTTCAAGCGATCTTCAAAGCGTCTTCAAACCTTCAAAGCTTCGAGCGAAGAACGTTCGAGGATCTTCAAGCTTTCAAGCGATCTTCAAAGCGTCTTCAAATCTTCAAAGCTTCAAGTCTTCAAGCTCAAGATCTTCAAGTCTTCAAGCCTCCAAAGCTTCAAGCTCAAGATCTTCAACAAAGCTTCAAGTCTTCAAGTCTCTAAAGCTTCAAGCTCAAGATCTTCAAGTTTTCAAGCCTCTAAAGCTTCAAGTTCAAGATCTTCAACAAAGCTTCAAGCCTTCAAGCCTCTAAAGCTTCAAGTCTCAAAGCATCTTCAAGCTTCAAATCAAGAACAGCTACTAATCCTGGATCAAGGCTCCAAGTCCCCAGATCAAGTGTTCTTCGTAGAAAGCTCTCAGTCAACGTTTAATCCGAGCAAAGGTTCAACGCCTCCGGGTCAACGTTCAAGACTACACACTCGAGCTCGGACAAGCTTCGTTTGAAGATCCGACTCAACACACAAGTCAAGTCAACACAAGCTGTCAACACAGTCAGCATACACTTCGTCAAAGAAGTCAAAGTTCAAGAATCACAAGTCAAGTCAAAGGCAAGACAAAGCCAAATTGGTTCGAGAGAAGAATCAGAGGATTGATTGAGATTATAACCCGCTTATATCTTCTTCAAATTACATCCATCAAGAAATTATCTTTGTACTCAATATAGTATTTATTTTATTATAAATACAAAATTTGTTGTTACAATAATAATAAAATATTTTTTTTTAATGTAAAAGAATTTTGTGGGAGAAACAAATTTATATATATATAACTTTAAATTTTTCAAAGAGTACCATTTTCACCATTTTGTATAATTTCAATTATATATTTAAGGTGTATATTATTTGAAGTTAAAATAATCACGGAAAAAACATAGTTAATTTTTAATCGGTGCAACAGAAATACAAAATATTACATCTAATTAATAAGGATATAACCTTTTAAATCGATCGAATTTAAACATACGAATTTAAACTCATGCGTCCGAGTGTATACTAGACTTTGCTTACATAACTATTTTTATAATAAACACTCAACTAAAAGAAATGAAATACTGTATTCGTTGATTTCATGTGAAAATACTATCAGATCATGAAAATAACGTTATTGCAATGGATCGCGGAATTAATAACTGCGCCTTTCCTTCACCTACTTTAGGATTTATTATTGCTCTTTATATCCTTGACTTTCCACTGCTTAATATTTTGTTGGGTAGTTGGAAAATATTATAAATATATGTACATCAATTAAATTTGTTATTCAATTTTAATTCGGATTTTCAAGCCATCGAATTAATAATACTTTCTTCATTTAAAAATTGCGCTCAGTCAAATTTTCATATAAATTAAGAATATATATTTACTGCTATCCACATTTATCTTAAATCTTTATATTTTTATCTTTTAGTAAAAAAGTTAAATAAATTTGGGCTAAAACTTGCGTGCTTCTGGATACACTGTAACCCTAAATCCCGCATTTTTCAAAAATTATACCCTTTAATATTAAATGGTATATCATTTGGTATAAGAACGTGTACATTGAAAAAAATAATAATTTTTTTAATCAAATATTTATATTATTCATATTTTAGCCGATCTTTTCAAAAAAAAAAATATCCTTATTGATTAAAGGACCTTGCTATTTGGATCAATTTGATTCGGATCAATAGCGTTTTATCAAGATCCAATTATTATTATATCTTTACTATTAATTTAGGTTATTTGAGTTCATTATATATATATATATATATATATATATATATATATATATATATATATATATATATTATACTAAAATTAATTTTAATTAATAATTATTTATTAAAAAAAAGACATGGACGATTTACACTATAAAAAAATATTTTTTAACAATGAAATTTATCAACGGAATTCAATCCATTGGTAATTACCGACAAATTAGTAACAAAAATGACATTTTTTCTTTTATCAACAGAATGCCAACGAATTTATTCTCTATTTTACCAAAGAAATTCAATCCGTTGGTAATTACCAACGGATTACCAAGGGAATTTTTTTCTCCTACATCTATTTATTCACTCCAGGCAGAATTTTTTTTCCTATGTTTAATCTTTCGGTTTTGAAGGATTTACTGTATGCAATTTATTTATTTAATTTATTTATTTTATTTTTCATGAGAACTTTTTTTTTTTCTCTTATTATTGTTGTGAGATTTTTTTTAAAATCTTTATTTATTATGTTACATATGATAATTTTATTATTTTTATGTAGAATTGTAAATTTTTAACATGTTAACTTTTTATTTTATTATTAATTTTTTTTTAGGTGTAAAAGTTTTTTATTTTTATGTTATATTACACATTTTATAAATATGAACAATAAGAGTATTTTTTATATATTTTTTATTTCATGTTGAATCCCTAGAATTATTGTCTATTAGTATATCGGATAGGTCTTGTGTGAGACCGTCTCACGGAATGTGCGTGAGACGGATTATCCGATTATCCAATTAAATGAATTATTCCACTTAATTGCCTGCGTGAGATCGCTGCTCATTGTCCATTCTATTGGCGCGTGGAATATACTGGAGATTTCATTCGCTCACACCATCCTAAATCCATTCTTACCGCTCTTTTTTTGTTTTTAATTTTTTTCAAATTAGATTTTAACATATTTTGTTATATTTAAGAATTTGTTAAAACTAATATTATAATTTATTTTATTTATTAATGTTATTATTATTTTTTATTTAAATTATTATCACTTTTTATTCGTATTATTAATTACTCATAAAATAGTTTAATAATTCACTATTACTTTTTCTTGATCATATTGTAACAATAAATTTTGTATTTTATTAAATAATAAATACAAAAAAATATAATGATAATCCGATATGGATTAAACTTGAGAATTGAGTAAACAACTTTTATTTATCCCCTGATTCCTCTCTTGAATTGACTTCTTAACTTTTTCAACTTTCAGAGCCGGATCTTAGGATAAAGCTTGTCCGAGCTATGCTTTGAGGGCTTTATAACATTTGTCCGGAGACGTCGAGTCTTTGTTCGGATCAAACGTTGACTTGAGAGACTTCTACGAAGAACGTCGTCCAATTTAGTAGAACGTCGTTGACTTTACAGATAATGAATTTGATTTGAAGAACGCTGGATCGGAGAGGGTTAGCACCTTTATCTCTGATCGGAGGCAGTTGGTTGGAAGAACGCCGGATCGGAGGAGCTTGACACCTTGATCTCTGATCGGAGGCGGTTGGCTGAAAAAACGCCGAATCGGAGGGGCTTGACATCTTGATCTCTGATTGGAGGTTGTTCTTTGGAAGAACGCTAGATCGGAGGAGTTTGACATCTTGATCTCTAATCGGAGGCGGTTGGCTGGAAGAACGCCGGATCGGAGGGACTTAGGACCTTGATCTCGGATCGCAGACCGTTCTTGGCTTGAAGATGCTTGAAGATCTCAAGGGAGCACTGCTCGTATTCTTGATCTCTTCAGAAGGCACTAAAATCTAGGTAAAATGACGACGATCAACCCCCCAAACTTAAAGTGTTGTTCGTCCTCGAACAACAAAAAATAATAAACAAGAGGAGTAATTTTCACCTAGAAAAATATCTAAATAATATAAACCACAACACATCACAAGTAATAAAGACTACAAAATCACATTAAGTATTTTTACATCATCAAACTCATAACATAAAAGATTAACAAGTTCAATCTCAAGACGACATAAGAGTAACCAAGTTCCTTTCAATCCAAGCCTCTCATAGGATATCACATTCACTCAACACTCTATGAAGTAGGATTTTAACAGCACTCATCAACCGGTTAGAACTGACTTACCATAGGCTTGCTCATGGACTATGTTCACAAGCCACCCTAATTTAAATAAGTGATCAAATAGGTCATTATATTTGGATGTAATATTTAGGCTCTTTGATAAGGTAGGAGAAATTTAGATAAAAATGACTATACATGTGTAGATAATCGAAGAGATGATTCTTCTCTCCCACATCTTCACTTTCTAACTTTCTCCCTTTTCAAACTTCCATAAATACTGAACATCAACATACCATGGATTCACCGAACTTTTTTTAACTTGCAGACTTCCTTTCTTGACCTTTGAATTTCTTTGAGCATGTTCTATGATTTTGCTCATTTTTCCATTTTGTTGAAGTTGCATTTGCATTTAGCTCTAGCTCTTTTATCCTTTTCTTGATTTACCATTTTCTTCATTTTTTTGCACAATTCCACCATCACCTTGTAGACCATCATTTCCTTAATCACCCACACAAAGGTTATATATATATAAGGATTAAGTGGGTTTTCAAGGTTTATATTGTGCTCCAATCACAAAGAATAGACTTATAAGCTCAAAATGGCTAACTAGGGATGATGTTTGGGTAAGGAAATTTTATGGCTATGACTTCACTTAACAAGGATGGCCTAAGATCATATCACAAATTTCAATCATTCGGGCTTCATTCCTATAGTCCATGACCAAATTCTAGTTTGTCTAAGTTCAACCGGTCCTCTCATCAAGAATTAACCGTGGAGGCACAGTTGAGGCTCAACTCTCACAAGCTTCTGCTTGGACCAAAAAGAAACCTAATTAACCTTCATACCTCTCAAAATTTAACAAATTATATAATATATTTTACAATTTTGACTAGTAAAATTCCTTAACATGCTTGCCATCACCTGTCACAAATAATGCATCATAGCTCATATTCAAAAATATTTAACACTTTCCCAAACATTCCACCAAACTAACCTATACAAGAATTAAAAATCACAAACATAACATGTAAGCAAAGACTCACCAAACAAGAAACATAACAAAAATATTTAACATACATAACTAAAATCATCCATCTCAAGAATTTCAACACATTAATTCACATCCATAACAAATAAGCTCAAATTCCCATCACATCCAAATTATAAAAATTCAAACTAAAATACCGAGAAAAAAAGGAAGTAAATCGCATAAAACTGAAATAAAATCCCAAAGTAAAATCTCCCAAATACAAAACAATTAAAGTACAATCCAATCCAAATCTAACAAATCAAATCAAGTCTAACATTCTTCAAATGAACTACTAGAAGTGAGAAGCACTAAAATAACTCCCTTCATGGCTCCGGAGGTGGAGGTAGATGATACATGTTCCATGGTATGTATGCACGCAGAGATGCTGGGAATTGGAAGTTGAACATCATCGTCATCATGTCCTACATGTTGTTGGAGTGCACACAAGACTGCTCCTTGTAGTACTCCCTACGATGATGTCCATCACGTATCTCATAAATATGCATCCCATGCGCGTGTTGCATCTCCCGGATCTCTCTGATTTGTGCTCCATGCAACTGTTGTGTCTGCTTTATGTCTCTCACTTTATTTTCAAAGAAATTCCACCTCGTATCTCCCATTTTCTCTTGTTGCTCAAATTCATCCTTTTGTTCCTCAAATACCGGTGGTTTGGGTGCTTGCTCCTCCAACTCCACATGATGAGGTTGCTCTCCTTCCTCCCCTATATCCATGCCAATTGGCTCGCCTCTCAAGTTTTCTAACTCTTAGTTTACCTCCACACATATTTGCTGAAGTACTATCTCCACTCCTTCTCGATTCTCACGATAAAACACTCTCACAACTGTGGAGTGGAAGGGTCTCGCCATTGCAAAATTCTCATTCTGCCTCGGAGTATAAATCGCAGTGAGCTCAGGAGCCGGTAAAGGAAATGGAGCTCTCTTATCTTGCCTCAAGCAATAAGTGTTTCCTATCAATGATAGGAACTCTATCCTCACCAGTTGTTGATAATTGAGACCCTCATTAGTCATCATGTGTGGCATTTCTTGGACATTGATACCTAGCCCTTGAGCCATCATCGTGACCATTCCTCCAAGAATCACTCCCTGAGACGTTTGCCTCTTTGCTACTCTTTCTGCATGCTGAATAAAGTGTGCTGCCACATTAAACTTGATCTCTCTCCTTAGACAGAACATGATATACAACTATTTTTCTCATACTGCCCCACTCTCGTAACGACCAAGAATAGTATTAGACACTATCTTCTTAAGGTATCTCATTACTGGATTCCTAATGGCCGTCCCTTTTGAAGCACTCAGTATGTAACCCTGTTGTTCTGTCTCATCTTTAACTAGCTTTTCCCAAAAATTTTGTTGTTTGAAATCCCCTACTGGCACAAAGCTTTGATGGCCCCTCCTCGTCGGGCATCCCAAGTATCTATTCAATGTGTTAAGGGGTATATCTGTCTATGTCTCATTTTTTAACCGGAAGGAGATTGAGATAGAAAATTTGTTCACATATTTCTTAATCTCAAGTGTGCTCAAAAATTCGGATGTGAGATGTTGATAAGTGGGAGACCTCTTGTCAAAAAAATCCTCCATTTCTAACCTTCGGAACATCGTTCTCAAGTCATTCTCGATACCAAGTCCAACCATGGTGGCTTGGTCTTGGAACCTAGTTGGCCTTATCTTTGGCATGATTGCTTCCCATCTGTATGCATGCTTAGCCCAATCCTCATCAAAATCTACTCCGTATTTTGATGGATGTATCCCATGTTCAGTCAACTTGGCATTTAAGTTAGCCATTTCCATTTCAGTCTCGATCATGAGGAAATCTTCATCACGTCTTCTTACCCTCCTTTCAGCCATCTACAAAATTCAAATTACTCAAGTTATTTTCAATCTCTTCACAATGAAAGATAGTAACTTCAACCTCGACTTTTCACTTGTTATTCAACCTAGTATCAACTCTAACATGCTTTGGTATCACAATATTATTACCACATGGCTTCAAGCACCAACAACACATATTCATCTTCAAGGATTATCAAGTTTAATTTAAGCAACTATCCAATTCAACAATTCATTACAAAGCTTGCTTCAAGTTAAACATATCAATCCTTTCAATCATTCATAAATTTCACCTTGCATCCTCATTCCCATATGCACAACTTATTCAAATAGATCTCACAATGCTCCTTCTTCATATACCTCTTTCAATTTAAACCCAAAATCTCACTTAGGCATTTTATCAAACACTTGGCATGCAAAACATATCAAAGTGTGTTCACAAAGTATATCCAAATTCCCAAATTCTCAATACCTAAGTTACTTCTCAACAATTCAAGCATCTTATAAGCATCATAAATCAATTTGTACCATCATGTGTACCTAATTTCATCATATTCCAAAAATCTCCAAATTCAACTTTCTCATGAACCCTAATTTCACTTCAATTCAACAATTAAATTGGCAAGTGTATGTTTAATAATCAAAAACACATCCCAAAATCACTATAGCACAAAGCCCATGCATCAATTTGCTCAATTTCTATCAAAGTTTCAAAGAATTCGAAAGTTAGGGCTCATAGAGTTCATACCTTCGATTTTGGAATTGGAGAAGTGTTTTTTGGTGTAGAAGGTTGATGAACTTGCTCTCACTCACTCAAAACCTGAATTAAGGGTGCTTATGGATGAATCTTACTGATATGGTGTATTCGGAGTGGAGGGTGTGTGTGGAGACGAGTACGGAATGAACAAGAGGGTTCTGAAATCAGGTTTTTAATTCTGACTCTGAACAGAACACGGCTCGTGTTCCATACACGCCCTCAGTCATGGGCGTGTAGTGTCTTCTGTTGCTTGCACACTGCCATCACTTACAGGACTGTGCTCAGCACATGGCCCGTGCTTTTGCCTCTTGCACGGCTTGAGTACAGAACTCGGCCTTGGTCCTGGGCGAGTAGCACCTTCTGATATCAGTACACAGCCAATCCTTACAGGGCCGTGTACTGATACGGCTCGTGTAGCCACTTACCCTATTTTCCCAATTTTAAATTTCACACCTCATTTTGCCCTGTTTTTGCACTTCTCATACATCCTATTCATGCTTAAAAATACCTTAAAACATTAACTCTACAATGATGATCAAATAACGGACTATCATGTACTTTAACACCACCAAACGTACCAAAACGATCCTAACTCATGAGAAAATTTTCAAAATTGACCCATTTTACCACAAGACAATCTAAACACACATGATATATCAAGCATATACAAATGGTGAGTCATACCATGCACTCTCCCCTAAACTTAAATCGAAACAAGTTGAGAATTAAGTTTGCAAAAAGTGGTGGGACTTACCCTTGTAGTTTTCACTAATAATCTTCATGAAATTACCTTGTGATGACGTATGTGCACTTTCAAAATCCAAGTATGACCACCACACACACCCCCAAATTTAAATTAATACAAGTGTTAAAATTTAAGTTTGTAAAGAGTGATGTGGCATACATCTTCATTCTAACTTTAGCACTCTCATCTTTCTTCATATGCACTTTTCTCTATGAGCTTCTCCACCTACATACCAAACCTATAAGAAAACAATTAAAACAAAAATAAAAGAAAATCTAATCTACTAAACAATCTAGGAGTTTCAAGAAGAGAGGGTATTCACATATACTATCTCCTTTTGACAAGGAGATAGATAATGTTTCACCCGATGACCATTCACTACAAACTCATTATTGGGGCCCTTTAGTTTCAATGTATTTCCACTTAACACCTCAAGCACTTCATATGGCCCCATCCATTTAGACTTAAGCTTTTCGGGGAACAACTTAAGTCTCGAATTGAATACAAGAATTTTGTCCCCGGGAGCAAACGTCTTTTCCTTCACCATGGCATCATGCCATCTCTTCATATTCTCTTTGTAAATGAATGAATTATCAAATCTAAACTCCTCTAACTCAACCAATTTCAATAACCTTGCTTGACCACTCTCCCCTTCATCCATATTAAGGCGTTTAATAGCCCACAACGAACGGTGCTCCAATTCTACAGAAAGATGACAAGCCTTTCCATAAACCAATTTATATGGTGACACACCAAGGATGGTCTTAAAAGCCGTTCGATAAGCCCATAAGGCATCATCGAGCTTTTCCGACCAATCCTTCCTTTTTCCATTGATTGTCTTTTTCAAAACTAGCTTGATTTGATGGTTTGAGACCTCCGCCAATCCATTCGCTTGAAGGTGGTAAGGTGTAGCCACTCGATGTTTCACTCCATATCACTTCAACAATCATTCCATCAACTTATTTAGAAAATGTGACCCTCCATCACTTACTAATGCACGTGGAACTCCAAACTTAGCAAAAATATTCTTCTTCAAGAACCTTTGCACAATTAAAGCATCATTTATCTTAGTGGGGATTGCATCCACCTACTTTGACACGTAATCCACGGCTAGCAAGATGTACATATATCCTTGAGACGAGAAAAATGGTCCCATGAAATCAATACCCCATACATAAAAAATCTCCACATCATTCTTAAACTCATGGGCATCTCATCTTTCTTATCTATTCCCCATACTCTTTGGCATCTATCACATTTAGCGACAAACTTCTTTGCATCTTTAAACAATGTGGGCCAATAGAAGTCCGATTGTATCACCTTAGCCCCCATCTTTTGATGACTAAAGTGGCCTCTACACAAAGACGAATGACATATCTCAAGAATCCCCAAAACTTCTTCATTAGCCACACACCTTCTTATTACTCCATCATTGCAAATCTTAAACAAATAGGGCTCATCCCACAAGTACTTCTTTACTTCCACATAAAACCTTTTTACCTTGTTTTCATTTAGCAACATGGGCTTGATTCCACACACAAGGAAGTTGACATAATCGGCATACCAAGGCGGTACATTCCCCATGAGCATACACACTTGCTCAATTTTTATTTAAAAAATTTTCTCATTCGGGAACTCATCCCCAATCGGCTTCATGTCCTCATTCTCTCTTCTATTTTTCAACCTAGACAAATGGTCTGCGATCACATGTTCCACCCCTTTTTTATCATTGATCACCACATCAAATTCCTGCAAAAGCAACACCCAGCGGATCAAATGTGGTTTAGCATATTTCTTACTCATGAGGTATTTTATTGCCGCGTGATCCGTGTATACAATAGTTTGCATTCCAATCAAGTATGGCCAAAATTTCTCAAAAGCATACACGACGGCTAAAAAATTCCTTCTCCGTTGTAGTGTAATTAACTTGGCACGAATTCAATGTCTTTGAGGAGTAATAGATTGCTCTAAACTTCTTCTCCCCTGTTTGCCCCAACACCACTCCTATGGATTGATCACTAGCATCATAATGCAATTCAAATTGTAAGTTCCAATCCGGGGTGACGAGTATCGGAGAAGAAGTGAGAGCACCCTTTAACACCTGAAATGAAACATGACATTCATCATTGAAGTTAAATGGACAATATTTTTCAAGTAATTTACAAAGTGGCTTAGCAATTTTTGAAAAATCCTTAATAAAGCGTCTATAAAAGCCCGCATGACCTAAGAACGATGTTACCCCCTTCTCACTAGTAGGAGGGGGAAGACGTTCTATGGCTGTCACTTTAGCTCTATCCACTTTTAAACCATGCTTTGACATATGATATCCCAAGACTATCCTATCGGTCATCAAAGTGACATTTTTTCCAATTTAACACAAGATTCGATTCTTCACACCTCTGCAACACAATTATAAGATTAGTCAAGCAAATATTATAAGAGGAACCATACATGGAGAAATCATCCATAAACACCTCCATAATATTTTCAATTAAACCATCAAAATAGACATCATATGATGAGTGATATTTTGACCTAAATTTTAGTGTCTTTTTATGTGTATTTTCGTATTATTTTATTTGTATTTGTGTACTATTTGATTGTGTTTTGTGTTTTTATAAAAATGTGTGAGAATGAGCTTAAACGTATGAAAAACAAGTGAAAACAGAGCAAAAATAGAGACGGGAGCTGAAACGGTGAAGAAAATAAAAAATTTGACAAAATGACATAAAAACACGGTCGTGTTTTTATGTCATGACTGTGTTTTCTTGCAGATTGAAGAAATGTACAGAAAGTTGAAATTTTGCAAGAAAACACGAGCATATGCAGAAAAACACGCCCGTGTTTTCTTGAACTTGGGTGAAAAATCGCGTTCCGGGTTGAAAAATCATAATTTGTATAAAAACACGGGCAGATGCAAGAAAACACGAACGTGTTTTCTTGCAATAGTGTCAAAATTCAAGTGTGATTTTCAAATTTTCCAAGGGGGTATAAATACCCTAAATTTCAACATTTGTAGAAGTTTATCAAGGGTTTTCACTGTTTCACACACCTCACACACTATTCCTCTATTTCACACCATCATCTTCATCCATATCATCTACCTTCATCCCACCATCAAAATCACCATCCATTTGAGGAAAAGAAGCAAGGAAGAGAGGAGAATTATAAGGGGAAGAAGAAGATCACCATTGGAGGCATCCAAGGGAGTTTTCATCCAACTTTTGTATTGAAACCTTATTGTTCATCATGTTTTGTAAGGATCTTAATGTCTATGTTAATTTTCTTTTGAATATGGTAGGCTAATCTCCCTTGTGAGATTAACAACATGAGAGTTGTTGAAAAAATTTTGGATTTGTGTATTTAAATTTATATGTTGATTGGGTAAATGGATTCTATCATTGATGTTTGAGATCTTGAGGTTTATGATAGTTTGTGTGTTTAGTTGTTCTAAATATATGATTAGATTGAGAAATCAATTATATGCTTATGATAATTGAGTGAATCATTTCATCAAACACTTCATGTGCATTATAAAATGTAAAGAGATTGAAAATCCTTTAGAATTTAGAACCCTTTGATAGAACATGTGATTGGTTTGATCGAGAGGTTGATTAATTGTGTGAAGGGACTCTCATTTCAAGCTTAGTACTTAGTTGGAATTGTTTGAGTGAGAACCAATCCGTTGAGCTAATTGAGACTCATATCCTATCCATCTCGAGAGGTAGTTTAGGTGAATTTATTGTTGGCCCTTAATCATTGCCCATGACTATATAAATTTGATGCATAATTCCTAGAATTACCACTTCTTGATTATTGTTAATCTCACTTTTAATCAATTTGGAAAACCACTTGTCATCCATCCATCTTGTTTTTTTATCATTGCTTGTTTGCTTGTTTTGATTACTTCTTTTTACTCATTGAACAACCACTCTATTGATGATTCGTCTCTATAAAATTATAAGAAATGTGAGATCGCTAAGTACTAGTACCTACCTCCCTGTGGTTCGATAAATTATTTTAATTGGTCATCCCTACTACAAAATGGCTAATCAAATGACGCCGTTGCCGGGGAGGCAACGGTTGCTAGTAGCTTGAAAAAGGATCATTTTGAGTAATCTTAATAGAGATATTTTTATTTTCTTTATTTACTTGTATTTGCTTTTGAAAATCTTGTTCTAACTTCTCTTATTTGAAGGTGTATGCAAACAAGGTCAAAAGGGAAACAAGTTGACCTATTGATTTAGATATTGAACACACTTTTCGAAGAAGAAGAAAGGAGAACAAAACTAAAAAGAGTAATCCAATGGAGAACAATCAAGATGAACGTGTTGAAGTTGAGTATGATGGAGATGGAGTGCAAAAGGTGCAAGACAATGCACAAGTCAATGCTAATCCTCCTCAACAAGCTCATCAAAAGTTTGCAGGGCTTAACAATCATGCTTTGCTTCAACAAATGGTGCAACTAGCCATGCTTCATCAAGGTTTTCAACATGCTTATGCACCACCTCCGATGCATCAAGGGCCTCAAGTTGATCCAAGGGTTATCCGAGATTTCTTTATGCCAAGGGCAATGCCACAAATTATGGGTCCACCGATCTATGCCAACAACTTTGAATTTAAGGCAGGCTTGATTTTTATGGTGAGAGAACAACAATTTAGTGGAACTCCAAATGAGGAACCTAATGCTTATCTAGCTCAATTTATTAAGATTGCCAACACCGTAAAGATGAATGGGGTGAGCGAGGATTGTATCAAGATGAGGTTGTTTTCATTTTCGTTGAGAGATCATGCTCGAACATGGTTATCTACCATTACTCCGGGTACGTGCAACACAAGGGATGAGCTTACACAAATGCTCTTGAACAAGTATTTTCCACCTTCTAAGACACTTCAAATGAAGAGCTTGATCACTCAATTCAAGCAAATGTCACAAGAAAGTTTCTTTGAAGCTTCGGAAAGGTTTAAGGATATGCTACGCAAGTGTCCACAACATGGTTTCTGGAAAATCAACAAGTGAGTTTTTCTATCAAGGATTAGTGAATGGTCAAAGAGTGCTTGTTGATGCTTCGGCGGGTGGATCCGTACTTAGAGTGACTCCAAAAAGGGCTATAAGGATTTTTGATGAGATTGCTACAAATGTCTACCAATGGTCATCAGAGAGAGTTAGTGGATGCTATGGGTTTGAGAGTTTCGATCAAGGGCAACAATTTAGTGTGAAGAGTGCTAGTGTGGAACCATGTATGCCAAGTATTGAGATGATAGTGGCGGAGGTAATGAGATAAATGAGCTTGAGTCAAGGTGTGAATCAAGGAGTTAACATGGTGGAAGGGCAAATTGAGCAAGGGGTTCTTCCTCTGAATAGTGTTAGTGGGGAACAATGGGCTATTTCAATGCCACGAGTGGAAGATGTGCAATAAATGCAAGGAAGGAATTACCAAGATAACTATCAAAATAATTACCAAGGTAATTTCAACCACAACCAAGAAAACTATCCACCAAGGTAAGGAGGCTTCAATAGTCAAGGAAGTGGAAGCTCATACACACAACAACAAAGGAGGAAATATAACTTCTCTTATTCAAACCCGAGCAATGCAGTTACTTATCCCCCGGGGTATCATCCGGAAGTTAAAACGCCAAATAATGAAGGGAAGACAACCACCGAAGAACTCATTGAAAAGTTGATTGCATCGAACAAAGCTCAAGATGAGACAAGAAGAAAGATTGATGAAGCTAATGATAGAAGGTTCAAAGCCTTAGAGTACTCGGTTGGTCAAATTGCTAGTTCGTTAAGTGCAAATAAAAAAGAGAAATTTCCTTCTACTACCATTGTAAATCCAAAAGAGTAATGCAAGACAATTACTTTGAAGAGTGGAACTAACTATGAGGGAACTTCTATGCCTATGGAAAATGAGAAGGTAGAAGAGAAGGAGGTTGAGGAGAACTTGGTTGAAGAAGAGTTTGGGGAAGAAAGTGAAGTTGAAGTAAAAGCAAATGATGAAACGGATGTGGTTGAGCCGGAAGTTGTTGAAAAGAAATGGCAAAGAACCAAGGCAATGAAAAAGAAAGAGGATGAAGTGGAGTTGGAAAGGGATAGTTGGGGCATACCAAAAACTTAAGTGCCTATTCCTTTTCCACATAGATTTTTTAAGAAGGGGCTTGATGAAAAGTTTGCAAAGTTTTTGGAGATCTTCAATAAAATCCACATCAATATACCCTTTGCGGATGCTTTGAGACAAATACCTCACTATGCTAAGTTTTTGAAAGACATCATGGCAAGAAAAAGGAGCTTAGTAGAGAATGAGACCGTCAACTTGACGGAGGAGTGTAGTGCCATAATCCAAAAGAAATTATCTCCAAAGCTCAAAGATCCGGGGAGTTTTGTCAAACCATGTGAGATGGGTAAAAATGGAGTTCATAAAGCTCTTGGTGATCTTGGGGCTAGTATCAATTTGATGCCTATGACCATCTTTAAGAAACTTGGTATAGGAGAAGTAAAGCATACGTTCGTTACATTGCAACTTGCGGATAGGTCTTTGACTTATCATAAGAGAGTAGTTGAGGATGTGTTAGTTAAAGTTGAAAATTTCATATTCCCAGTGGATTTTGTAGTGCTTGACATGGACGAGGATGCAAATGTTCCATTGAATTTGGGGCGTCCATTCTTGGCCACGGAAAGGGCTTTAATTGATGTGCATAAAGGGGAATTGACTTTGAGGGTAAATAAAGAAGAAGTTGTGTTTTCTTTGAGAAATGCTATGAGGCATCCGGATGAGAAAGAAGAATGTGGAAGGATTGAATTGATTGATGAGATTGTTCAAAAGAACTTGTTATTTTTCCTATCCAAGGATCCTCTTGAGACAAGCATAAGCCATTCTCTTACTTTATCCTTAAATTCTACTTCTTCTTTATATTGTTCAGAAGATGATAATATCAATGATTGCTTACATGATTTGAATACTTGTAGGAAAATGCAAGAAGATGAAGCCAAGATGATGTACTATGGAAAGAGGGAATATCTTCCATTGGAAGTTGAAGGTGAAGAGTCCAAAGTGGAAAAGGGGAAAGAGGAATTGAAGCCTTTACCCGATCACCTTATGTATGCATATTTGGGGGACAACAAGACCTTTCTGGTAATTGTATCATCATCCCTTTCACCTCTAGAGCTTGATAAATTATTGAGGGTGCTTAGAGATCATAAAAGTTCTATAGGGTGGAGTCTTGATGATTTGAAAGGTATAAGTCCCACTATTTGTATGCATCACATTAGGTTGATTGATGAGAGTAAAACATGCATACAACCTCAACGTCGTTTGAACCCCATTATGCAAGAGGTTGTTAAGAAAGAAGTTTTGAAATGGTTGAATGCTAGAATTGTTTATGACACAAGTGATAGTCCTCATGTAAGTCCTTTGCATGTTGTGGCTAAGAAATGGGGATTAACCATTGTTAAGACAGAATTTGATAAAGAACTTGCTACAAGGGTGAAAACGGGGTGGAGAGTTTGTTGTGATTATAGAAAGTTTAATGAAAACACTCATAAAGATCATTTCCCTTTCCTTTTATTGATCAAATGCTTGATAGGTTGGCGGCATACAAGTATTATTATTTTCTAGATGGTTACTCGGGGTACAACCAAATCATGATAGCCCCCGAGGATCAAGAGAAAATAACTTTTACTTGTCCGTATGGCACGTTTGTTTTCTATAAATTACCTTTTGGGTTGTGCAATGCCCCCGCCACCTTTCAATGTTACATGATGACCATATTTGGGGGATTGATTGAAAATATAATGGAAATGTTTATTGATGACTTTTCCATTTTTGGATCTTCATTTGATAAATGCTTGGCTAATCTTTCTTTGATTTTGCAGCGATGTCAAGATACGAACCTAGTCTTGAATTGGAAAAAATACCATTTTATGGTTCAAAAGGGTATCGTACTTGGACATCACATCTCGGAGAAAGGTTTGAGAGTTGATAAGGCGAAGGTTGTAGCCATTGAACATCTTCCCCCACCCAAGAATGAAAAAGGGGTTAGATCGTTCCTTGGCCACGCTGGATTCTATCGACGTTTTATAAAGGATTTTTCTAACATAGCTAAACCTTTGTGTAAATTACTTGAAAAAGATACTCCATTTGAATTTAACGATAAATGTCTTGATGCTTTTAGGGTGCTCAAGGAAACTTTAATTTCATCTCCAATCCTCGTCTCTCCCGATTGGAGTAAGCCTTTTGAGCTCCATTGTGATGCAAGTGACAATGCATTGGGAGTGGTGCTTGGTCAAGTTAGGGTAGAAGAAGTTTCGAGCTATCTACTATATATCAAAGACGTTCAATGCTAATCAAAAGAATTACACCACAATGGAAAAAGTGTTTTTATCCATGGTTTATGCTTTTAAAAAATTTTGTCCATACCTAGTTGGCACGAAAACCATTGTTTATACGGATCATGCCGCCATTAGGTATTTGATGTGTAAGAAAGATGCTAAACCAAGACTAATTCGTTGGGTTTTTTTATTGCAGGAGTTCGATGTGGAGATACGTGACAAGAAGGGGGTCAAAAATATCATAGCCGACCACTTATCACGTTTAGAAAATATTGATGAAAAGGGAACCATGGAGTACATTAAGGATGTATTTCCGAATGAAGAGATCCTTCAAGTTGATTTTCAAAGGATGTACACTTTGTGTGAGACCGGAAGGCCGTGGTATGCGAATTTCGTGAATTATTTAGCTTGCGGCCTCAAGCTGGATCATCTCACTAAATTTCAAAGGAAGAAGTTCTATCATGATGTCAAGGAGTACTTATGGGATGATCCTCTTTTGTTTAAGAATTGTCCGGATGGGATCATAAGGAGGTGTATCCCGGAGGAGAAGAAGTTAAGTGTCATGGAGATATGTCATAGTTCACCTTGTAGAGGACACTTTGGATTTCAAAAGACGGGAGCAAAGATCCTACAATAAGGGTTGTTTTGGCCAACTTTATTCAAAGATTGTAAGAAGTACATCAAGGGGTGTGATAGGTGCCAAAGGATTGGAAGTATAGGGCAACGTGATGAAATGCCCATGAGGAATATTTTTGAAGTTGAGGTGTTCGATGTATGGGGGATGGACTTCATGGGCCCATTTTCGCCTTCCAATAGTTACCTTTACATATTGCTTGCGGTGGATTATGTATCTAAATGGGTGAAAGCAATCCTAACAAGAACAAATGATGCTCTAGTAGTCAAGGCTTTCTTAAAGAAGAACATATTTGCTAGATTTGGGGTGCCAAAGGCCATGATTAGTGATGGGGGATCTCACTTTATCAACAAGCTTATTGAGAAGCTCTTGAATGGCTATGGAGTGAAGCATAAGGTTTCTACACCTTACCACCCTCAAACAAATGGCTTGGCGGAAGTGTCAAATAGGCAAGTGAAGCTTGTACTTGAGAAGACGGTCAATGGAAATCGAAAGGATTGGTTTTCTAAGCTTGACGATGCCCTTTGGGCCTATCGAATGGCCTACAAGATCGCCTAGGTTTTTCTCCGTACAAGCTTGTTTATGGAAAGGCATGCCATTTACCCGTGGAGTTGGAGCATAAGGCACTGTGGGCAATTCAGAAGTTGAACTTTGATGAGACAGAATCCGGAAAGAAACGGTGTCTCCAATTGATTGAATTAGAAGAGTTTAGAGAAGAAGCTTATTCAAGCTCAAGGATTTTGAAGGAGAAGCTCAAAAGATGGCACGATGAAAGGATCAAAACAAGGGAGTTTATTCCGAGAGATAAGGTGCTATTGTTCAATTCAAGACTTAAGTTGTTCCCCGGAAAACTTCTTTCCAAATGGACCGGGCCATACTTGGTGATTGAGATTAGAGATGATAGATCTTTAAAGCTTGAAGGATCGGATGAAAGTGCTTTTGTGGTTAATGGTCAAAGGGTGAAGCATTACCATTCTCCCTCTCAAAGGGAGTTGGTATATGTAGATACCTTCACCTCTTGAAAGATCGTATCCTTTTAGTAGTTTAGGATTGTAAATAGTTCTTTTTCTTGTTTTGTATTTTTTGCCTTGTAGGTGGATTGTGCTTGTGAGACGAAGGAGTTTTAAAGATACGAAGGGTACTTGAATTGAAGTGTGTAAGTTCGTTACACCACTTTTTGCAAACTTAATTCGATACTCTTATTTCAATTTAAGTTTGAGGGAATATGGTGTGGTGTGACATACATTTTGTATTTTTGGGCTAATTTTGAAATTTTCTCACAAGTTTTGGTTGATTTGGCCCGATTGGTGGTGATTGAAGTGCATGATAATCCATATTTTTAATGAAATTGTTGAGCTAATGGTTTTGTTGAGCATGTATGAAGGGTATTAGAAGCACAAATTGAGCTTGGAGCTAACAACTTCTATTATCAAGTGCTTATTGAGGGAGTTCATTCTACACCCTACCACTTCTATGTGTTTAGCATAATTTGATTTGATTTGGATTGATGTGATTAATATGTTGCTTCATTTGTTATGTTTTTTGGATGTTTATTTTTTTCGTAATTTAGGATTTCCTTTTCAATCAAGGATGGGATGTTTGTGAACTTAATTGATTATGGATGATATGAATGTGTGCTTCATTGTCTATGATGGATGGTTTTGTTGTTTTTGCATGTTATGTGTTTTTGTATTGTTTGTTGTTTAGTGTGTCTTTTCTTATGTGTTTTGTGTGTATTTTTATTTTTGTCTAGGGTTGTTTAATGGTTTGTTTTGGGATGTTGTGAGTCATTTTTGAATGTGAGTGATGACATGTTGTGGTAATAAGTGATGGCAAGTTATGATTAAGAATCTCTATACTTTTGAATTGTGACATGTTTTATTTAACTTGTTCAATTTTGAGATGAATATGATGTAATAAGTTCCTTAAGGTTCGAGCATAAGCTTGTGAGAATTTGAGCCTCAACAGTGCATACATGGTATTTTCCTTCATGAGTGGATTGGTTGTATTTGATAAGCTAGAACTTGCTCAAGGACTATAGGAATGAACCCGATTAGTGAAGATTAGTGAAATAATCTAAGGACATCCTTGTTATTTATAGTCATTGTCATATATTTTCCTACCTTGAACATCATCCCTAGTCAACCACTTTGAGCCTTAAAGTCTATTTCTTGTGAATTTAGCACATTACAAACCTTGATTACTTATGTGAGCCTTATATATATATACACACCTTTTGTGTGGGTTATTGAGGAGATGGTAGCTAGAAAGGTTTGATGAGAAAGCAAAACGAAGAAAGAAAATGGTAAACAAGTAAGAAAAAGGATGAAAAGAGTAAAAACAAGAATGAACATGCAACCTCAAAACAAGAAAATGAACAAAGCAATAATAATATACTCAAGTACTTAAAAGATCGAAGAAGGAAGCATGCATTGAAAGTAGTTCAATCCAAGGTAAGTTGATGATTAGTGCTTGTGAACATTAAAGACAAGAAAGGAAGAAAGAAAAGTGGAGAAGTTGAAGAAATTGGTCATCTCTTCGATTACTTACACTTGTTTAGTCACTATTACCATATTCTTCCTACCCTACCAAAGAGCCTATCATTACATCCTTAATGAAAGATCTTTTTGATCATTGATTGAAACTTTGGCGGTTTGTGAATGTAGTCTACGAGCAAGCTTATAGCGAGTCGAGTCAATCAGTTAATGAGTGTTGATTTACCTTACCTTAAAAGAGTGTTGAGTGAAATTGATATCCAATGTGAGGCTTGGATCGAAAGGGACTATATTACTCTTTATTCTCTTTGAATTGAACTTGTTAATTTTTCATGTCATAAGTTTAACGTTGTAAGATGACTTAGCATGATTTGCAGTTCTTGTTGTTATTGATATGTTATTATTTATGTTCGTTTAGTCCTTTACTAGGTGAAAATAACTCCTCTTCGTTTTTCATTTTTGTTGTTCGGGGACAAACAACACTTTAAGTTTGGGGGTGTGATGAGTGATATTTTCACCTAAATTTTAGTATTTTTTATGTGTGTTTTCATATTATTTTATCCGTATTTATGTACTATTTGGTTGTGTTTTGTGTTTTTATGAAAATATGTGAGAATGAGCTTAAACGTATGAAAAACAGGTGAAAACGGAGCAAAAACGGAGACGGGAGCTGAAACAGTGAAAAAAATCAAAAATTGACAAAATGACATAAAAACACGATCGTATTTTATGTCATGACCGTGTTTTCTTGCAGAGTGAAGAAATATACAGAGAGCTGAAATTTTGCAAGAAAACACGGGCATATGCAAGAAAACACGCCCGTGTTTTCTTGCACTTGGGTGAAAAACCACGTTCTAGGCTGAAAAATCGCAATTTGCATAAAAACACGGGCAGATGCAAGAAAACATGATCGTGTTTTCTTTCAATAGTGTCAAAATTCAAGTGCGATTTTCAGATTTTTCAAGGGGGTATAAATACTCCCAATTTCAACATTTGTAGAAGTTTATCAAGGGTTTTCACTGTTTCACACACCTCACACACCATTTCCTCCATTTCACACCATCATCTTCATTCATTCTTCATCCATATCATCTACCTTCATCCCACCATCAAAATCACCATCCATTTGAGGAAAAGAAGCAAGGAAGAGAGGAGAATTAAAAGGGAAAGAAGAAGATCACCATTGGAGGCATCCAAGGGAGTTTTCATCCAACTTTTGTATTGAAACCTTATTGTTCATCATGTTTTGTAAGGATCTTAATGTTTATGTTGATTTTCTTTTGAATATGGTAGGCTAATCTCCCTTGTGAGATTAACAACATGAGAGTTGTTGGATAATTTTTGGATTTGTGTATTTAAATTCATATGTTGATTGGGTAAATAGATTTTCTATCATTGATGTTTGAGATCTTGAGGTTTATGATGATTTGTGTGTTTAGTTGTTCTAAATATGTGATTAGATTGAGAAATTAATTATATGCTTAGGATAATTGAGTGAATCATTTCATCAAATACTTCATGTGCATTATAAATTGTAAAGAGATTGAGAAATTCTTTAGAATTTAGAACCCTTTGATAGAACATGTGATTGGTTTGATCGAGAGGTTGATTACTTGTGCGAAGGGACTCTCATTTCAAGCTTAGTACCTAGTTGGAATTATTTGAGTGAGAACTAATCCGTTGAGCTAATTGAGACTCATATCCTATCCATCTCGAGAGGGAGTTTAGGTGAATTTATTGTTGGCCCTTAATCATTGCCCATGACCATATGAATTTGATGCATAAATCCTAGAATTACCACTTCTTGATTGTTGTTAATCTCACTTTTAATCAATTTGAAAAACCACTTGTCATCCATCCATCTTGTTTTTTTTTATCATTGCTTGTTTGCTTGCTTTGATTACTTCTTTTTACTCATTGAACAACCACTCTATTGATGATTCGTCTCTATAAAATTATAAGAAACATGAGATCGCTAAGCACTAGTACCTACCTCCCTGTGGTTCGATAAATTATTTTAATTGATCATCCCTACTACAAAATGGCTAATCATCATACAACGGTGAAAAGTGGCAGGGGCATTACATAGACCAAAAGACATCATTCTAAATGCAAAAGTACCATAAGGACACGTGAATGTTGTCTTCTCTTGGTCTTCTGGGGCAATCAATATTTGATTATACCCGGAATATCCATCAAGAAAATAATAATACTTATGTCCCGCAAGTCTATCCAATATTTGGTCTATGAATGGCAATGAGAAATAATCTTTACGAGTATTCTCATTCAATTTACGATAACCAACACATACTCTCCAACCGTGATAGTTCGGGTGATAATTATTTCATTCGTATCAGATCGAACAATTATCATGCCACCATTTTTTGCCACTACGTGTAAAGGACTCACGTATGGAATATCATTAATTGGAAAGATAATTCCCGCATCAAGCCATTTTAACACCTCTTTTCTTACCACTTCTTGCATTATAGGATTTAATCTACGTTGGTTTTGCACACATGACTTCTCATCATCAATCAAGTGAATCTTATGCATACATAAAGATGGGCTTATACCTTTCAAGTCTTTTATATTCCAACCAATAGAAGATTTATGCTCCCTTAACACTCTTAACAACTTTTCCAATTCTAAATCATTAAGGGAAGAAGATACGAATACCGAATACATCTCATTCTCTTCCAAGTAAGCATACTTCAAATGCTCCGGTAATGGTTTCAATTCTACCTCTTCTTCTCTTGCACTTTTTCTTTTGGTTCCTCATCAAGTTTCTCTCACTTTTGCTTCCTTTGCTTCCTCACTTGTGAGTTCCCTACAAGCATTCAAATAATGTAATTCATCAATTATTTCATCATTTTCTAAACAAAAAGAAGAGTTAGATTTTATAGAGTCAATAGAGTAAGAGTGTCTTATGATAATTTCCAACGGATCCTTGGAGTGAAGATGATACATATGCTCTTCAATAATGTTGTCCACAACCTCCAATCTTCTACATTCCTCCTTGTTCCTAGGATACCTCATAGCCTCTCTTAATGAAAATATCACCTCTTCCTGATTCACCCTTAAAGTTAACTCCCTCTTCTCCACATTATCAATGCATTTCCCATGGCAAGAAATGGACGACCAAGTATAACGGGACATTTGCATCTTCATCCATGTCTAATACCATGAAATCAACGGGAAATACAAACTTGCCAACTTTAATCAAAACATCTTCTACAATTTTCTTTGGATGTATCAATGACCGGTTGGCTAATTGAAGTGTGACCGATGTCGGTTTGACCTCACCAATACCCAACTTTTTAAAAATTGACAAGGGCATCAAGTTAATGCTAGCACCCAAATCACATAAAGTCTTGTAATTCTCATGCTATCCCATCTCACATGGAATAGTGAAACTTCCCGGATCTTTCAATTTAGGGGGTAATTTTCTTTGTAAAATAGCACTACATTCCTCTGTGAGATTAACCATTTCAAACTCACCCAAACTTCTTTTTTTTGACAAGATATCTTTCAAAAACTTGGAATATTTAGGAATTTGAAGCAAAGCATCAGCAAAAGGAATATTATATGTATTTTTTTTAACATCTCAACAAACTTAGCAAATTTCTCCTCCAATCCTTTTTTCAAACATCTTTATGGGAAAGGAATTGCTACGGACAACTTCGGTATCCCCTATTCATCTCTTTCAAAGTTCTCTTCTCTCTCTTTACATTTTGCTTCTCTACATCTTTCCCATTTCTTTGGAGACTTCACTTTTTCCCTCTTCAAGTTTAGGGGCACTTTTATCTTTTTCAACAATTTTAACTTCTTTCTCTTTTCCTTCTTCGTCCACTCTTTCCAAAGGCTCAAGTTCACATTTTACTTCCTCTACTTCCATTGGCATAGAAGACCCTTCGTATCTTGTTCCACTACGAAGTTCAATAGCCTTGCATTGCTCCTCAGGGTTAGTAATGGTCGTAGATGAAAACTTTCCTTGACGATGAATATCTCTCCTTTCACTTGTCATTTGACTAATGTGAGTCTCAATCGCTTTAAATCTCCTCTCATTTACATCATCTCTTTGTCTACTTTCCTCTTTAGTTTCTTTCATAAATTCCAATATTTTAGCCATTTGATCTTCCATGGTAGGCTTCCCTTCACCATTTGGAGCTTTCCGGTGGAAGAGTAAGGGCATTCCTTTTATTTTCATATGACAAATTCTCATACCTACGGGGTTGGTTAAAATTTTCTCCATAATTGTTTTTACCCATCTTTCTTGTCTTTGTTGATATCCTCCTCTTTGGTTACCAAAACTACCACCATAGTTTCCTTAAAAGTTCCTCCCTTGCATGTAGGCAACTTCCTCAAGTGACATTTCCGGTTGGCACCAAGTATCTTGAAATACAAAATTCGGAGACATATCTTGTTGAGGCATAGGTGTAGACATTTGACAATTTCAAGAAGATTGACCCATATTAAGCATAGCTATGCCTTGTTGAGGATTAGGAAACACTTGTTGATTCATTGAAGACAAAGGCATACCTTGTTGAGAATTTGCAAGCATTTGTTGGTTCACCATAGGCTTAGACAAAGGATCTGGAGACACTTGCAAATTAGCATTCATCTTCTTAAGTATCTCCGTGATCGCCTTGTCAGTTACATCCTCCTTAGGTGCCTTTACATTTTTCACTTGTTGCAAGCACACTTCTTCCATCTTAGCAATTCTTTCATTTTTATATATTCCCGCAACTCTATCCATAGTCCATTGACCCGTATTCAAAGCAATCTCTTCACATATAGCAATAGCTCTTTTCGGAGTTTGCCCCAATATAGAACATCACGCCGAAGCATCAACAAGCATCCTTTCACTTCCATTCAAACCGGCATAGAAAAATTCAACTTGTTGATTTTTAGGAAATCCATGTTGTGGACACCTTCTTAGAATTTCTTTGAAATGATCCTAAGCCTCACTAAATGTCTCAAGAGGCATTTGCTTAAATTGAAATATTTGACCTTTGAGATGCAACATCTTTGATGGTATGAAATACTTGCTTAGGAACCTTTGAGCCAACTCTCTCCATGTGGTATAAGATCCTGGAGGTATAGTATGATACCACGTCTTAGCTTAATCCCTCAATGAGAAATAAAATAGCTTCATCTTAACAATATCCTCACTTACTCCATTAATCTTGATGGTGTTAGCTAACTCCGTGAATTGAGATAAGTGAGCATTTGGATCTTCCATTGTTCCACCTCCAAATTGATTCGCTTGCACTATATTAATCAATCCCGTCTTGATCTAAAAGTTGTTGACATTCAATGGTGGTCCCATAGCATAATTTTTAAATTGAGGTTGGAAATGATCTCGGATATTCATCCCCACTCCGTTATATCCATGGCCTCGAGGTTGATTTTGCACAACCGGAGGAGCTTGTTGGTTATCTCTAGCTTCTTATTGTGCCATCAAGTTTTGAATAGTAGCTTGTAATTGTTGGTTTTGCTTCTTATTGTGCCATTAAGTTTTAAATAGTAGCTTGCAATTGTTAGTTTTGCAAGTGCATTTATTGAGCATAAGCTTGTGGCACAAATTCTGGATTAACATAACTTTCTCGAACATTATCACTCCCTTGTTGAAAATCTCATATGTCCTTCTTCATCCACCATATTGGCATTATCTATTCTGATTTCCATAACTTCCTCCGTAGGCTCTAACACTCCTCTTCTTTGTCTTCTTAAGGTAGCTTCTAATTCCAAGTTCAAAGGTTTAATAGATTGAGATCTTGAACGCATTTGCATGTACCTATAAGAATTTTCAAATTAGTTCTCCAAACAACCAAGACAAGTAAACAAGTAAACAAATTTAAAAAAAAATACTCTTATCAAAACTAATCAAATTCAAACTCGTTACAACAAAGAATTTAATATTCCCCGGCAAGCGGCGCCATATTCTTAGTCTCATTTTTGGTATCAAAATTATTTTAGAGCAAGAGACTCTATCGTTGTTGTACACATGTGACCAAGTAACAATATTTATAAGTATGTTATCCCAAGAAAAAGTAAACTCATAGTTGTATCCGGATTTGTCATCGATTGTGCTTTATAAGAATGATAAGATTCAAGGTTTGGTTTTATACTAAGGATTATTCTAATCAATGAACTAAAGAAATCAATTAACAAATATTGGAATCAAACAACAATCAAGTAACAAAGTGAATGGAACAGATAGATTGTATTTAAGAAGAGAGCAAGGCTAACCATACTCATGGTTAAGAAACTAGCTAGACATGCATGACTTTCAACATTGAACTTCATTAATCGTGGACTAAAAGCAATCACGTTTTTACTCCTAATCCCTATGGCCAAGACAATTAGGTTCTCGATTTTTTAACAAGTCTAAATCTCCTAGGATTGTTTTATCATCAATTCCCATTAAGGTACCATAATCATAAGTTGGTTCTTTTCACTCAACTTCTTAAGTGTCCCCTTACAAGTGTTTTAAGTATAAGAAGGGTATGGCTTACCTCCTCTCACACTAACATACATGCTCATCTTAATATATGATTTAATTAAATCACTCATCATACTATTGGAATGGTCATCCTAATATTATGAAAAGAGAATTTAATCACACAAGTATTAAAATGAAATATGAATCATTAATTATAAAAGGAAGTCCAAAATTAACTCAATTCAACATCTAAAATCCTACATTTCTAGCATTCTTCTCAACCAATCATATAATTAGCCCTACTATAAGACTAGCCACTAAACATTGTGTTTAAATCAATACATTCAAAGGCTTGTTCCATTTGAGTCAAAATATAAAGAAAAATAATAATTGAAAAGTTTTGTGAAGATGGCCTTCCTTCTTTCCAACATGCTTGATTCTTAAATCTATGATGATCTTCTCTTCTCAAATTGATGGAATTGTGGAGTGATGGATGAATTTTGGGAGAACCAATGGATTGAATGGATGAAATTTATGGAAGATGGATGAATTTGAATGTGTATGTGTGAAGGTATGGTGTGATAATGTGTGTTTAGATCTTAGAAGCTGCTCCAAAATGTGATTCTCCCTCAATTTTCGCACTCAATTAGATTTTTATACCTCTTGGAACCTTCTAGAACATTCCCAACTTAACACTGGATTCTGCACCTACACGGATCGTGTAGCAGCACACGATTCGTATAGTGCACATATAATTCGGCGTGTTTGTATGCAGACAGGACACGGTTCGTGTAGTGTACATGGCCTCGGGCATGGGCGTGTAGCTTCTTCTGATGTCTGAACATGGCTTGAGCTTACAGGCCCGTGTTCCGCATACGGGGCGTGTGCTTGGGCATGGCTCGTGCACCTGACACGGCTGGGCGTGTTCATGCATGCCCTGTTCTCCTTCTTTGTTTTAGCTTCCGATTATATTTTTCTCCATTTTCAACCTGTTTTACACACATTTAAGCTCATTTACACACTTTTATCAATCCATACCACACTTCTCCTAATTAACATAAAACTCCACCAAAAATTACACAAGTACGAATAAAAATATACAAAAATCCACAAATAAAGACACTAAAATCTAGGTGAAAATAATGACGATCAATAAAGTAGTTCAAAGGGATATGATTTGGTTTGAATGATGGGGTGTGCCATGCACAGTTTATACTCATGCGGGCCAAGAGTAACATGTAATTTAGGCTCGTGTGTTAAAGAGCTTTGAACTTGAATTTGCTGACAATTTATACTCGTGTCAAGGAGTCTTGAATTTGATTTGTAGATAGTTTATACTCTTCTCAAATAGTCTTGAACTTGAGTTGTTGACAGTTTATACTCTTCTCCAGGAGTCTTGAATTTGAGTTGGAAAGTTTAAGCTCATATCAAGGAGCGTAACATATAGAGAGTTCCATCTCTTCTCAAGGAGATTTGATTTGAGTTTGATAGTTTAGGCTCGTATCAAAGGAGTGTTACATATGGAGAGTTTCATCTCTTCTCAAGGAGATTTAATTTGGGTTAGACAGTTTAAGCTCGTATCAAGGAGCGTGGACTTGAGAAATTTTAGATAGTTTTAGCTCGTATCAAGGAGCATAACATATGGACAGTTTTTTTGCTCGTGCCGAGGAGCGTAACATGTAGATAGTTTCAGCTCATATCAAAGAGCGTAACTTGAGATTTTTTAGATAGTTTAAACTCGTATCAAGGAACATAATATGTAGACAGTTTTAGCTCATATCAAGGAGCATAATGTGTAGATAGTTTAAGCTCGTATCAAGAGCATAATGTAGACAGTTTTCTCTCATATCAAGGAGCTTTGACTTGGGAGATTTTAGATAGTTTTAACTCATATCAAGGAGCGTAATGTGGACAGTTTTCGCTCGTGTTGGGGAGCATTGACTTGAGGAATTTTGAATAGTTTTAGCTCATATCAAAGAGCGTAATGCAGACAGTTTTCGCTCGTGTTGAGGAGCTTTGAATTTGTTAATAGTTCATTGCCCCAATCATGGGATGTAATATTTTTTCTTGTTTTAACTTTATTTCTTTGAATCCTTATAGACACCGGAGTCTTTGTTTGCATTTCCTCCTCTAGAGGCTTATCAAAAGATATGTCTTCAAACTTATAAGAGTTATTAGTTGAGAGCCATTCGAATTCACTTGATGACATACTCAACTCCATGTCATGAGCTTTTGTAGCTAGTTCTTCAAAAGTTTTTGGTTGAATTCCTTGAAGGATTTATCACAGGCTCCATCGCATCCCTTAAATGTACATGTTGATGGCAGAGACTTCAAAAAGTAGATCTTTGTAGTTTAAGCTTATATTTCTCCATCGATTAACATAATCGATTGCTGGCTCTTTTTCCCACTGGTGAGTGTTAGTCAATTCAACCATACTAACAGTTCTTCGAGTGCTGTAGAAGCGGTTGAGAAACTTTTTTTTCATTTGCCCCCAGTTGTCGATGGAATTAGCTTCCAAGTTGATATACCAATCAATGGCATTTTCTTTTAGTGAGCGGACAAATTGTTTGAGCATGTGATCATCAAAGGTTCCAACATCATTGCACATCTCGACAAAGTGTGCTATGTGTTGTCTTGGGTTGCCTTTGCCATCGAATTATTAAAATTTAGGAGTCTGGTAGTCAACTGGCATCTTCAAGCTGTCAACATTTTTTGTATATGGCTTTTTATAGGCAAAAGAAGATTTGGAGCTCTCTTTAAACTTATCTTTTATCTTCTCTAGTACGATGTTCTTCAGTTGATTCATAGGAAGTATTCCGTCAGCTGAAATATGTATTTCTTCCTCAACTGACTTCTTTTCAGAAAGATGATGTTTCGAAGAGTCTTCCACTTTGTCTTCATTCTCAACTCGTTTCTCATTTGCATGACTTGTTTGTGCTATCTCCATTTTTTCCATCAGTTTGGATATCAACAGACCTTGTTCTTGGCTTTGTTTGGTGAGTGCAGCAACAGACTGAGTCAAGCTTGCCATTTATTCTTTGACAGACGAAGTATTTGTTGCCATGGCTAAGGCTATGGACGAGTCATACGTCGAACTTTTTATGGCTCGAAGAGTTGGACAGATAGAATCATCTTCACCATCTTTGTCGTCGTGCAGTGGCTTATTGAGAGCAATCCCCACCACGTGATTTTTCTCTAAGGATGCTTCAGACATACTCCTTATAACGACTTCAACACTTCAGACATACTCCTTATAACGACTTCAAATTTTTCAATTTGCAACTCTGAAGGCTTTGAAGCAGTAGGCCTTTGTATCGCAATTTTGAGTGGAGTTGCCCTTTGAATCGTCACAATTTGCAGCTCTGAAGGCTTCGATGCAAAAGACCTTCTTATTTCAATCCTGAGAGGAGTCATACTTTGTATATTCAAACTTTTGAAGAGCGGAGATGAGAGGTAGAAACTGTCCCACCGGGTGTGCCAAAATTTGTAACAATAAAATTTGTATTTATTAAATAATAAATACAAAAGAAATTACAATGATAATCCAATATGGATTAAACTTGAGAATTGAGTAAACAGCTTCTGTTTATCCTCTAATTCCTCTCTTGAATTGACTTCTTGACTTTTTCAACTTTCGGAGCTGGATCTTCGGATAAAGCTTGTCCGAGCTCTGCTTTGAGGGCTTTATAACGATTTTCCGGAGGCGTCGAGCCTTTGTTTGGATCGAACTTTGACTTGAGAGACTTCTGCGAAGAACGTCGTCCAATTTGGTAGAACGTCGTTGACTTGAATTTGATTTGAAGAACGCCGGATTGAAGAGGCTTAGCACATTTATCTCTGATCGGAGGCAGTTGGCTGGAAGAACGCCGGATCGAAAGGGCTTGACACCTTGATCTCTGATCGGAGGCTTTTCTTTGGAAGAATGTTGGATTGGAGGGGTTTGACACCTTGATCTCTAATCGGAGGTGGTTGGCTGGAAGAACGCCGGATTAGAGGGGCTTAGAACCTTGATCTCGGATCGCAGACAGTTCTTGGCTTGAAAATGCTTGAAGATCTCAAGGGAGCACTGCTCGTATTTTTGATCTCTTCAGAAGCGTCTGCGTCTTCAGATGTTTTAGTGTGATTTGAATGAGGACTGAAGGCCCTTATTTATAGGTGGAGGAAATAACCACTTATGAGATATTTTTTCTTTGAAAAGATATGTTGGGCTTTTCTCCTTTAATTAAGCCTGACGGGTTGGATTTGAGCCTATTTAATTTAATTAAACCTACCGGACTGGATTTGATTTGCTGGGCTTGTTGACTTAAGTCATGCCCATTTGACTTGGGCTTATTTGACTGGATCTAGCCCAATTATCAATAATTTACTCATTTATTTTAGGAATTAATTTATTTAAATTTCTTAATAAATAAATAATTAATTGATAATTATTGCATTAATTTGCCACATATTTTATTTAATAGGCAATAAAATTCAGGTGCCTACATATATATCAATATTTATTGTACGTCCTACAAGTTGTTCATAAAATAGTTCAATTCAACGGTAATCACTTTTCTTTATCTGGTGTCACTTTTTATTAAAAATATTATCACTTTTATATATTATACATACTGTTTATGAAAATTTTCAATTGAATGTGTATTACTGTCATGTACTTATCACTTTTCTATTCTACAAATTGTTCAAGAAATAGTTCAATTTAACGATAATCACTTTTCCTTTATCTGGTGTCACTTTTTATTAAAAATATTATCACTTCTATATATTCTACATATTGTTTACGAAATAGTTCAATTAAATGTATATCACTGTTCTTTCATCATGTATTACTTTTCCTTTATCTGGTGTCACTTTTTATTAAAAATATTATCACTTTTTATATATTCTATATATAGTTCATGAAATAGTTCAATTGAATGTATATCACTTATCTTTCATCAAATATCACTCTTTATTAAATATGTTATCACTTTTTCTCTACAAATTGTTAATGAAATTATTCAATTCAACGATAACCACTTTTTTTATATGGTGTCACTTTTTATTAAAAATATTACTATTATTTTTTTATATATATTTTATAAATTATTATTGAATAGTTTAATTGAATTTACATCACTTTTCTTCCATAAAGTATAACTTTTTAATATTAATGTTATTACTTTTTTATATTATACGAATTGTTCATGAAATAGTTTAATCGAACAATTTTATTTTTTTTATGATCAGATGTCACTTTTTATATATTATATTATTTTTCTTATTATTTAATAAAATATCCAATAAAAATAATTTAATTAATGACGTTTAAAATTATAAAATTAATACATCAAATAAGAATTTTAAAAATGTTTTTTTATCATTTTATAGAATCTTAAAAAAATTATAATAATAAATAAAATGAATAAGAAAATTTCTTTAAAAAATTAAAATAAAGTTAATTATTATTGTTTGTAAGAAAGAAAGTTAAATTAATTGAAATGATAAGAGGAACCGGGGCATTAGTTAATGGCGCATAACCATGAGCGTAAATGGCGCGTGTATTGTTGTCGTTATTAATGGCTTGTGATATATCCGTAAGACGGTCTCGTGCAAGTTTTTGCCTAATATATTTTAGTTATTAATTAAAATTTAATGTAGATAAAGATATATATTTATTTTTATTTAGTTTGGTTAATGTATATAATACATTATATTATAATTTTTTTATTTTTTATTAATAAAAATATTAAATTTATTAATTTTTTTCTTTTAGTTCTTTAATAATTTTTTATTGAGAGACTCTCTTGTAAAACGGATTTTTTGTGAGACGGTTGTGAGACGGGTTGACCCATTATTAAAGTATGCTTATTTGTAATTAAAGTATGATAATAATGAATCATATTATAATATCCTAAAATCATACTTTAATTCATCATTTATCATACTTTACAAAACATACTTTAACAACCATTAAACATACTTTATCTATATAATAGGCATACTTTAACACGTCTCACCAATGGTCTCACAAAACTAGCATCTCACAAGAGACTTAGAGACTTTGTCTTTTTTAATTGTCGTATTCACTTTTTTTTAAAAAAATATTTCGTACTAAGTTAATTATAAATTTTCTTTTAATTTTTCAGTTTTTATTAATTATTAGGAGTATTATCTATTAACTAAAATTTCATTTAATAATATATTGATTTTTTAATTAATTATTTAACGTTTATAAATATTTATAAAGTTAATTACAAATTTTCTTTTAATTTTTCAGTTTATATTAATTATTAGGAGTATTATCTATTAACTAAAATTTTATTTAATAATATATTGATTTTTTTAATTAATTATTTAACATTTATAAATATTTATAGACTGTATATTTATATTTTTTTTAATTATAACTTTAAAATCCGCATAATACGCGAGATTTATATATATATATATATATATATATATATATATAATATAAGTGTATATAATTATTGGCAAAGACTTGTGTGAGACAGTCCCACGTAAGCCCTTAAGTGAGACGGCCGGGAAGTGATAACTTTTATGAAGGAAATTGATAATAAATTAATGAAAAGTGATAATGTTCATTCATGAACAATTTATAGTGAAAGTGATAATGATTTATAGCGAGAGTGATAACTATTTTAAAAAGTAAAAAATGGTCTCACGTGAGACGGTCTCACGCAAGACCTACCCATAATATATAAATATAATTAATGAAGAATTTAATTATTAAAATTATAAATATAATTATTTACTAATAATTATAAACCCATATATATTGTATATATTAATATATATATATATATATATATATATATATATATATATATAATTTTGTTTAATTAATAATAATAAATTATATATAGATTAATATTTATATTATAATTCATAGTATTATTTTATAAGAAAGTAAAACAATTAATGTATCTCATTAGTTCAACTAATATGATAGATTCTCACCTAAATTATACTATCTTATATGTTAAAGGGGTAATTTAGTCTTTGAAAATTTTTAATTATTCAAAATTTACCATAACAATTCTATTGATTCGTTTATATTTATCCTTAATTAAAATGTATACCCTTTAAAACAAAATGTTATACTCATGTGGATTCGGGGAAACATGATACCCACTCATAAATTTGTGTCAAAATTAAACACTTAAACAGGATCATTTTATGAGTTATGGAGTACTAAAATTGAAAAAAAAAAGTTATTTATTTATTTATTTATATTTAACGGAGCATATAATACTGATGATGTATTAATCTTAATTCATACATTCAAGGTGCAGGTACCCTTCTAAAAAGTTTATGTTCAAAATCTTGAGCGTAAATATTCTATAATACGTAAAAATAATAATATTATTATTGAAAAGTAACAATTTGTCATAAAGACTATAATTATGCTTTGATATCCAAAATATAAATTGAGGCACAGTAACTTATTATTGTACTCCCAGAGCGGTTCAGATTGTCTGGACTATTATCGTACATCATTTTTTGTGTCACTATCTAGATCGTCGATACATAGGACAAGAGTGAGAAATCACTAACCCCAAAAGTTAACGGTGTTAATTTCTCAATTAAGGAAAATAAACATATTAGAAAAGCTCAATTACTCAATTTAATTTTAGAAAAATCAAAATTCTTCAACAATATATAATAAAAAGGAAACATTGAATATTACATAATTCCAATCAGAATTGAAGAAGACTTCATCACCATCGTAAACATCAAAGTAAAAAGAACAAACTGATATAGATTGAAGTTCAACCTAATCCACTCATATATCTCTTATTTGTGATTTTTCTACGGTGATATCGAATAAATTTCTAACTTGTTTTGATTTCGATTAAAGGATTTTCATTACTTTTCTCATCTCTTGATCACATTCATACAAGATTCATAATCTTGTGATAAGTTTGTAGAAAGAATAGTTAATTATTCATAGACAATGACTGAAAAAGAGCCTCGGCAAAAAATTTAACTCAATGAATAATTAATCATTCTTGGGTTTGATTTTTGCCTGCGAGTTTTAAATTTAACTCAATGAATAGTTAATCATTCTTGGGTTTGATTTTTGCCTGCGAGTGTTAAACGAATGTAGTAATTGTGCTTTCCTATTGTATATTTATTTTCTTAAGTTGAGAAATTAACACTATTAACTTTTGAGGTCAGTGATTTCTCACTCTTGTCATACGTGTCAACGATCTAGATAGTGGCACAGAAGATGATGTACGAGAGTAGTACAGAGAATGTACCGAGAGTAGTACAGAGAATCCGAACCGATACTTCAATACCTAAAATCACCAAACATAAACATTAAACAATCAATGCTCTATTATAATTATAAAATTTTGTGATTTGATAATATGTGATAAATTAAAGAAAATATGAGAAATTAGGGAGATATCAGAATGTAACGCGATAAATGATAGCATATGATAAATTGAAGAAAATATGAAAAATTGGGGAGGTATATGATAAATGAGAATATGTGATAAATTGAAGAAAAGATAAGAAATTGGAGATATATATAATAAATTGAAGAAAATATGAGAAATTGAAGAGATATTGAAATGAGATTGTTTGGGCCGGAAAAAAATGCCTAATTTTATATATATAGATAGATTTAGTGTTGTATTAATTAATTGATGATCAATAATACATGATGTATATTAATAGATCGAACATTAATATGAGATTAAAATTCAAACATAGTGTATTTAATATGTACTACAACCGACCACGCAATAACTGGGAACAAAGGCCATGTGATTAACCTAATCACACGACAAAGAAAGAGGACTTATCATTTTTACATCTGTACTAATTGTAAGATGAAGAAATGCCTATCCTTGCATCTTTAATAGTATTACGTACGCCGGTAATCATTTGTTTTTTTTTTCATTTGAATTTATAAGTGTTTTTATTTTATATATATAATAAATAATTATATTAGTGGTAAGTGGTGGGTCATGTGTGAATATCATTTGCTAAGAAAGAAAAATTAAAATCTTTAAAATGGACGACTAAAATGGCAAAATATACACCTTATGAGCAGACGGAAGAAGTACATTAATAGGAAAAAATTAACAGTCCTCATTTTCAAATGTAAAATATTTTATTTGCTCAATCGAGTGAGACATTTTTTTTTATCCACTTTTATAAGTTTGTACCCAAAATACAATTGATTTAACTTGAAGGATTTAGCAATTTAATCCCACAAGACACGTTTGCTTTGTAATTTGATCCCAATATTTTTTTTTTTAGTCTCACAAGATTATTTCCTTGCAAATTTAGTCCCACAAGTTTTAAAACTTACCGATTTGATCCCACTCAATTGCACTTATAATTCCATAAAAAATTGAAATTGACAATGTGTCACCACACTACAAAAAAAATACTTATAAATACATTAAAAAGTGTTGTAATAGATAATGTATTAATACATTTTAACTATCACCACATTGATTTTTTGTGTGGTACATTCTGCTGTGGGGATAGACAATACCCCTATCACCACACTTTAAAGTGTGAAGAATTATGCATATTATTACACTTACTTTTATTAATACACTTTAAAGTGTGAAGATAGGTGACTTATTAATACACTTTTAAATGTCACAATAAAATAATATTATAGAAAATAAAAATCAAAAGTAAAGTGTGAAGATAGGTGACTTATTAATACACTTTTAAATATCACAATAAAATAATATTACAGAAAATAAAAATCAAAAGTGTTTTCTCTTAGACTCGATCCTATATCAGGTATTAGATTCTTATTTTAAGTCAGAAAGCCATTAAACTATAAGTAATTCTTGTAATATTTTATTAAAAATAATATATATACATAGAATACAAAATTAAGTTTTATACTAAATTTTATAATATTAATTTTATATTATCAGTTTAATAGGTATAATAAAATAAAATTAAAATTACTAATTAAATTATAGTATAAATTTAATTTTGTAAGATAAAATATAATTATATAGAAATATATATAACTAATTATTCTAAAAATAATTAATTTAAAGTATAAGATTTTATTATTAAAATAAAAAAATTATTTTTTTAATCATTAAATTAATTAAAATAATTATTTATTATAAAAAATAAAAAAATAATTTAATTTTTTAATAAAATAAATGGTTTCTATTTTAATATTTTAACAATGAAATTTTTTTTTAATAATTTGTGATCTTTCATCGTGTGTTGTAACAAAATATATATTTACACATGTATTCTTAAGTGTCTCTAAATAGTACTTATAAAGAAAATTTTTCTTATGTGCTAAAAAGGTGTAGCAAAAGTGATACTAAATAGTACATATAAGGACACTATTTTTGTGTAGTAAAAAAGGTGTAGCAATAGATAAGTGTTCCTTTTGAAGTGTGGTGATAGGATAAATATCAACACACCATTTTATTAAGTGTCTTTAAAGAAACATATTAACACCCCTAAAAATATAATGTAGCAATACAATACTTATTATTACACTAATGTTAAAATGACATAAAAAAATATGTGGTTAAAGGTATTTTTTCTTGTATTTTTCTTAATATTTGTTAAATTAATTATTATTAATTACAACTTTAATAATATATACATATATAAAATTTTACTTTCGTAGCCTATTCTACTTCTCCCTCCCAAGTGCCAATATCCTTCCCAAAGCAAATATAAAAATAAAACCAATACATATGCGTGCTACAAAACACAATGTTATTTTTATTTTGGAGTCGCATGCATTTCTATTACTCCTATATAATATTTCGTTGATGAGAAAAATGAAGAGTAAACGTGATTGTAAGTTCAATCAACAAAATGGATCAAAGGATGAGAGAGAGAGAGAGCAATTTTTAACATGTTGTAATTAAAATAAAATTAATTAAAATAAAAGCATATATTATTAATTTCCTACCCTATAATACTACAGGAAAACCCAATAATTTGATTAATTTCCTTTAGTACAAACAAGGAAACAATTTATGAATGATGCTGACTTTGACTCTAGTATATTGAGTTTGTATTCCTAAACAATAAAATGTCATAATTTCTTCATAAAAATAGATAAGGGAAAGAAAAAGGAAGACTGTGATTGCAATTAATAATCATTAATTCTTAATAATAGTAAGTCTAAATTTACAAAGAAAAATCTAGAAAATATACTAGTTGTTATCAGAGAAATGTGTATAAGCCATTACAAGATTGGCAATCCTTGGTTAAAGCACACATGCACATGGGTGGCGCCACCACTACCACCTCCTCCGCCGATGAGGGCGAGTCAAAAGAAGCAGTGTTGGAGTGAAAGGGCAGGGCTATTGAGAGGTCCAAGTCCAGAACGTCGTGAGACTCCTCCGTTGTGGTGCTGTTGCAGTTGGTTTCATTATCTGTGGTAGTTTGTTTAGGCGTAGGCGGCGGCGGCGGGGCAGCGGCGGTGGAATTGAGAGGACGGTGAGTTTGGGGGTCGATTCCGCTGTTAAGAAGCTTGCGTTTGATGTGTGTATTCCAGTAATTCTTGATTTCATTGTCTGTTCTTCCTGCCAATCTTCCAGCTATTAAAGACCATCTGCAATTACAAATTAGAGTTAGTTTAAACATAGCTAGGATTAATTCTATTAATTTAGTTGAAACATACCTGTTTCCAAGAAGACTATGAAGCCTGATAATAATCTCATCTTCATCTTTAGAAAAATTACCCCTCTTGAGATCAGGCCTCAAATAATTAATCCATCTCAACCTGCAACTCTTCCCACATCGAGGTAATCCTACAAAAGCAAAGCAAGAATTCATGAATATCAAGAATTAATTAGAAGCATATATATGAGAAAGTATACCAGCAGCTTTAGGGAGGGATCGCCAGTTGCCTTCACCATGAAGATTGATGTAATTGATGAGAAGCTGATCTTCTTCTTTGGTCCAAGCACCTTTGTTGGTGTGAGTTTTTTCACAGCAAGGACTACGCCCCATTTCTTCTTTCAAATCCTCATCACCATTAATTCCAATACAATTACACAATATATATCTCTACTGGTGTGGGAGGTGGGGTGGGTACAAGGGATGAATAGGGTAGCATTAAAGAAACAGAGCAATTAGTTCGGAGGCTTTTTAACAAACAGATGGGGGAAAGGGCGATTGACCAAGTTGGTGAAAAAGACAGGTAGTTAAAAGGATTTGGTAGGTAGCTACGCTTTAACACGACTTGGCTTTGCTTTTATGGACTACACCACCTTTCTTTATATTTTCATCATTCATTATTTCTGCTCTGCATTTTCATCTCTCTTACATTACAAAACACTCTATTTCACTTTTGAATAATGAAAACAAAATATCTCTCTCTTTTATTTTTAAAATAACAATAATATACTGTAATTAATATTCATCCCTGCCATATTTACTTTTCACTAATTATTGAGTTGATTCTATAGTATTTAAAAATATTGTTTGTCTATTTCACTACTTCCCCGCCTTAAATAGGGGGCCAAGACGAAATTTTATGGGTGCATGCCAATTAATTGCTTACCTCTCCACTGATTTGACTACACCATTTAATCTTTACTTATTTGTTAACTCTATATTATAATCTTCTCATTTTATCTTAATTACTCCCCCCTCCATAAAAAGATATACATTTACTTTTTGCACGTAAATTAAGGAGTATTATTATTTAGTGGGTAGTTATATTAGTCGGTATGTGGGCCCCATATTTTAATTATGTTAATGGGTGTGTGGGTCTCATGTGTGTAAAAAGGAAAATGAGACCCTTAGGAACAGAAGCCCAAAATAAAAAAAATAAGACTCTTTGGAGCAGACGAAGAGAGTATAATTTAAAGAGAGTTTGTCTAACAAGAATGATACATCTTTAATAATTTAGCTGGCTATATGATCAAATTATATATAAAGTAGTACAGTGCCCGCGTGCGACGCGAATTACCGTGTTTGTTATTTGTTTATTATTTTTCAATCTATACTTTTAAATATAAATTAATCATATTATTTTAAGATAATCAAAAATATAATTTATTGTTTGACGAAGAAAAAAATATCTTAAGGTATATAAATTAAATTGAGTGAAAAACATGCGTTCTCAATTTATTTCATATTAATAGGAAAACATTGTTATCACTGAGGTTGAACTGATCCTCATCCCCAGCATCATCAGAAGATATCAAAATAAAATTGTTGATTGTTGATTTAAAGACCATTTGATCTCCTATAAAAATTTCAAGTTTTTCAACCACGTATTTCCATTTTCTAGTGAAGCCCGTAGCAATTGTAGTAAAAGTGAAAGAACAATATTCATGTTTAACAAATTTTAACCTGATTGTGAGGAGTCGTTTTCAAATTGATAAATATATTCTTTAATCTCAATATAATTATTACGAAATGTGGTAAGTCCTATGTAACATAAAATATGTAAAAGACAATCACATTGTCATATATTTTAAGAATATTATTTTTTTTCAAATTATGATATCAAAATGGAAATTTAATAAAGTATGTTAACCAATTGATCAAGATAGTTATCATCATCTATCATTAAAGTACACTCATTTTTGTAGCAACCATAGCAGAATCTAAAATCCAAACAATGAAATAAACATATTTTCATAATCTCACCGTGATTTGGTGAGGAGTGTTTTACATGTATATATAGGATATTGTTACAACAAGATCCACAATTTGTGGATACAAAAAAGGTAAATGTACAAAGAATTAAAATCCTATAATTACTCCTTATTTACTCCTATTACCCCCCGTCAAGCGTTGCGTGGGGTGTAAACAAACGCAAAGTTTGGACCTCAAAAGTTCAAAAGCTGGACGAGGCAATGCTTTTGTGAAGACGTCAGCTAATTGAAGGTTAGACGGAACAAACTGAGTGCGCAACTTCCTCGAAGAGACCAACTCACGAATGAAATGACAGTCAATGTCAATATGCTTAGCACGTTTGTGAGCAACCGGATTTTGGCTTAAAAACAGTGCACTTTTGTTGTCACAAAGAAGAGTTGGAGGCATGACTGGCGGCTGATGAAGCTCAGTGAGAAGGTTACTCAACCAAATGATTTCAGAACCGGCGTTGGCAAGAGCTCGGTATTCGGATTCACAACTAGATCGAGCCACAGTAGGCTGTTTCTTAGCACTCCATGAAACTAGATTTCCACCCAGGAAAATGGAATAACCATAGGTTGAGCGTCGAGTTTCAATGCACCTGGCCCAATCAGCATCAGAGTATCCCACAATAGATAGGTCTGGGCGATGTGTAAAGCGAAGTCCATAATGAATCGTACCTTTCACATAGCGAAGAATACGTTTCACAGCAAGAAAGTGATCTTCAGTAGGAGACTGAAGAAACTGGCTGACAGTGTTGACTGCAAAAGAGAGATCAGGCCTCGTAATAGTTAAATACTGTAGAGCCCCAACCAGAGATCGATAAAGAGTAGGATCAGAAAATGGAGAGCCACTACTCTGGAGGGAAGTACCAGCGGCTAGAGGAGTCGCGACCGGCTTGCAGTCCAACATAATAGCTCGATCAAGAATGTCATGAGCGTATTTTGCCTGTCCCACAAAAAAACCATCGGACGAATGAGAAACCTCAAGCCCCAGAAAATAGTTCAGCGAACCAAGATCTTTTATAGCAAATTCCACGTGTGTACGGTCGATGAACTGCCGAAGAAGATTGTTATCATTCCCTGTCAAAATGATATCATCCACGTATAAAAGAAGATATAGGAGGGATCCTCCCCTTCGGAGACAAAACAGAGAGGAGTCAGATTGAGTTTGGTGGAAACCCAAAGTCTTCAGATAAGTGCTGAATCTTTGAAACCAAGCCAGAGGGGCCTGACGAAGACCATACAAGGCCTTCTTGAGGCGGCAAACATGAGTTGGTCTACGTGGATCGACAAAGCCGGGTGGCTGAGCCATGTATACAGGTTCTGTCAGAATTCCATTTAGGAATGCATTCTTAACATCCAATTGATGAAGTGACCATCTGTAGTGCACAGCTAGAGCGAGAACGGTGCGAACAGTGGTTGCCTTGACAACAGGGCTGAAGGTTTGATGAAAATCGGAGCCAGGAACCTGAGTGAAACCCTGAGCGACAAGGCGAGCCTTATGACGCTCAACAGAACCATCTGACCGAAATTTAGTTCGAAACACCCATTTGGAGCCAACAATGTTAGTGGCGGGAGGTTGTGGCACCAAATCCCAAGTTTGATTTTGTATAAGCGCATCAAATTCCTCTTGCATAGCAGCCATCCAGTGTGGAAACTTAGATGCTGATTTGAAACCACGAGGCTCAGAAGTGGTGGCAAGAGAGGCGAGTAAGGCTGTTGAAGCAAGATCAACAGGGTATCTTGGTTTGAAGATGCCTGCCTTAGACCGAGTGATCATGCGATGAGTAGGCACAGGAGGCGCCTGAGGTGCAGGTGGTATAGGATGGATGACAGGTGCTGGTTCATCTATTTGGGGAGGAGCATGATATGGTAGTGTATCATTGACAAGTGGTGGCGGTGAGGCAGGCAATGGTGGTTCCTCAACTGGGGCAGGATGAGGAGGCTCCAAAACTACATCTGGTTCTGGATAGAGATGGCGAGCCACAGACTGAGTAGATAACTTGGTATCTGAAGCAGTAGCAACCGGCAGTGACCCTGGTTCTAAGAAGCTGGAGATAGAAAGATCATGAGCAGCAGCTGAGACTTTCCCAGTGAAAGGATAATTCTGTTCATCAAATTGCGCATGGCGAGTAATGAAGATGCGCGCGGAAGAAGGATCGAAACAACGAAACCCCTTGTAAGAACTGCTATAACCCAGAAATATACAAGGTCGACTGCGAGGAGACAACTTGTTTTCTGCGTAGTCACGCAGAAAAGGAAAAACCCTGCAACCAAAAGGTTTGAAGATAGCATAATTTGGAGCGCAATGAAATAATAATTCATAAGGAGATGTGTTGTCCAATATGGTTGACGGAAGCCGATTGATGACATAAACAGCAGTGCTGAAAGCCTCAAACCATAGAGAAGAAGGAGCAGAGGCATGGAACAACATTGAAAGACCTGTTTCAGTGATGTGCCTATGTTTTCGCTCAGCTCGACCATTCTGTTGTGGAGTATATGGACATGAGATTCGGTGGAAGATCCCATGACTTAACAAAAAATCAGACATCCTCTTGTTTGTAAATTCTGTGCCCCCATCAGACTGAAACACTTTTATAGCACGCGAAAATTGCGTACAAACAAAGGTATGGAAACAAACAAAAACCTCAAAAAATTCTGATTTGGTACGCAAGGGATAAATCCATGAAAACCGAGAATAATCATCCACAAACAAAGCATAATAACGATAACCAGCAGAAGAAGTAACAGGTGATGGCCCCCATAAATCACAGTGCACCATATCAAGAACAAAAGAAGCACGTTTATCATTCAAAGGGAATGGTAATTTCTTGATTTTTGCTAATTGGCAAGGTGAGCAAACAGTAGGACTGGGTAATAAAGATGTAACAGATAAATGTCCTTGTTTATTTAACAATGAAATAGTTTTAAAAGACACATGTCCAAGGCGTAAATGCCATAAATCAAAACTAGCTGTTAAGGCAGTAGGATGCAAAGCAGCAATGAGAGCGGAGCTTTTATCACACTTGTCAAGCACATAAAGTCCATTTTCACATTTTCCCTGAGCCAGTACTTCCTTTGTCAACGGATTCTGAATTGTAAAACAATTATTAGTAAATAAGACCTCAACATTTGAATCCGTAGTAAGTTTGCTGATGGAAACCAAGTTCTTAGTAAGATTTGGAACAACCAAGACATCCAATAAGTCAAGATTACGACATATACGACCGGATCCAATGTGAGAAATAGGGATATTTTCACCACTACCAACAACAACGGAACCCTTACCGGAATACGGGGCGAGCGAGTCCAACTGAGCGGGCTGATTCGTCATGTGAGCCGTCGCGCCGGAGTCGACATACCAGTCCGAGTGTGGAGCGGCATCACTGACGTTGCAGGCTGCCGAGAAGGCCTGAGCAAGATGGGCAGCCTGCTGGTTCACGTTGCTGGTAGGTCGAGCAGCCTGCTGCAAGTCCAGAAATAGTCGACATTGATCAGCGTAGTGTTCTCCCCTGCATAGCTGACACCGGGGAGTGAAATTTCGTCGCCCACCCTGCCTCCCTCCACCACCGCGCTGCTGTGACCCAGAACGGCCACCACCACCTCCACGATACCGAGCATTAGAGGAGCCACGACCAACACCAGTGGGATTGATGGAGGCAGTGAAGGCAACGGGTGCAGCTGGAGGGCCCTCCATGGCGCGACTCATGTGCTCGAATTGAACGGCCTGGTGGAGCAATTCGCGGAACGGAGGTACAGGGCTCATGGACAACCTTGTATCTGCAAAATTGGAGAAAACATGACCAAGCCCACGAAGAAACCAGTGGCTCTTTTCTCCTTCATCAATAGATCGTTGTATCGCCGAGAGTTGATCACAAATCGCCTTGAATTTCCGTCCATACTCAGCGACGGGCAGATCATTGCGTCTCAAGGAGAGGAGCTCCTCCTTGAGTTGATTCGCACGAGAGGCCGATGCGTGGGCAAACGCCGACTCCAGGGCGAGCCAGGCTGAGCGGAAAGAGCCACAATCCAACACCTCCGCCATTGCTTCCGGATCGAGTGTTGCGTACAACACACCAAGCAACTTCTGCTCTCGCAGAAACCACGCTGAATAGAGGGGGTTGGGAACGTCGGCACCTGCATCGTTGTGGATCGTTTTTGGGGGAGCAACGACAGTGCCTTCAACGACGTCCAAAAACTCAAAAGTGGCGGCCATGGAAAAGAATTGACGACGCCACATAAGGTAGGTGGAAGAGGATAACTTAATCTGCACCAGATTGATCATCGCGGTGGTTTGGGAGGAAGAAGAGATTTGGGCAGCCGCCATGATCAGAAGAAAGAACGAGGGAGAAGAGGGAGAGAGAAGAGTAGGGTTTCGGTGTATCAAGCTGATACCATGTGAAGAATCGAGATTAGGAATAATCTCACCGTGATTTGGTGAGGAGTGTTTTACATGTATATATAGGATATTGTTACAACAAGATCCACAATTTGTGGATACAAAAAAGGTAAATGTACAAAGAATTAAAATCCTATAATTACTCCTTATTTACTCCTATTAACCTTTGTTGGTGTGAGTTTTTTCACAGCAAGGACTACGCCCCATTTCTTCTTTCAAATCCTCATCACCATTAATTCCAATACAATTACACAATATATATCTCTACTGGTGTGGGAGGTGGGGTGGGTACAAGGGATGAATAGGGTAGCATTAAAGAAACAGAGCAATTAGTTCGGAGGCTTTTTAACAAACAGATGGGGGAAAGGGCGATTGACCAAGTTGGTGAAAAAGACAGGTAGTTAAAAGGATTTGGTAGGTAGCTACGCTTTAACACGACTTGGCTTTGCTTTTATGGACTACACCACCTTTCTTTATATTTTCATCATTCATTATTTCTGCTCTGCATTTTCATCTCTCTTACATTACAAAACACTCTATTTCACTTTTGAATAATGAAAACAAAATATCTCTCTCTTTTATTTTTAAAATAACAATAATATACTGTAATTAATATTCATCCCTGCCATATTTACTTTTCACTAATTATTGAGTTGATTCTATAGTATTTAAAAATATTGTTTGTCTATTTCACTACTTCCCCGCCTTAAATAGGGGGCCAAGACGAAATTTTATGGGTGCATGCCAATTAATTGCTTACCTCTCCACTGATTTGACTACACCATTTAATCTTTACTTATTTGTTAACTCTATATTATAATCTTCTCATTTTATCTTAATTACTCCCCCCTCCATAAAAAGATATACATTTACTTTTTGCACGTAAATTAAGGAGTATTATTATTTAGTGGGTAGTTATATTAGTCGGTATGTGGGCCCCATATTTTAATTATGTTAATGGGTGTGTGGGTCTCATGTGTGTAAAAAGGAAAATGAGACCCTTAGGAACAGAAGCCCAAAATAAAAAAAATAAGACTCTTTGGAGCAGACGAAGAGAGTATAATTTAAAGAGAGTTTGTCTAACAAGAATGATACATCTTTAATAATTTAGCTGGCTATATGATCAAATTATATATAAAGTAGTACAGTGCCCGCGTGCGACGCGAATTACCGTGTTTGTTATTTGTTTATTATTTTTCAATCTATACTTTTAAATATAAATTAATCATATTATTTTAAGATAATCAAAAATATAATTTATTGTTTGACGAAGAAAAAAATATCTTAAGGTATATAAATTAAATTGAGTGAAAAACATGCGTTCTCAATTTATTTCATATTAATAGGAAAACATTGTTATCACTGAGGTTGAACTGATCCTCATCCCCAGCATCATCAGAAGATATCAAAATAAAATTGTTGATTGTTGATTTAAAGACCATTTGATCTCCTATAAAAATTTCAAGTTTTTCAACCACGTATTTCCATTTTCTAGTGAAGCCCGTAGCAATTGTAGTAAAAGTGAAAGAACAATATTCATGTTTAACAAATTTTAACCTGATTGTGAGGAGTCGTTTTCAAATTGATAAATATATTCTTTAATCTCAATATAATTATTACGAAATGTGGTAAGTCCTATGTAACATAAAATATGTAAAAGACAATCACATTGTCATATATTTTAAGAATATTATTTTTTTTCAAATTATGATATCAAAATGGAAATTTAATAAAGTATGTTAACCAATTGATCAAGATAGTTATCATCATCTATCATTAAAGTACACTCATTTTTGTAGCAACCATAGCAGAATCTAAAATCCAAACAATGAAATAAACATATTTTCAAAATTATTAAAGTGAAAAATATAAACATAAAATTCTTTGCCTATATCAATCTTTAACCACAAAAAAAAAACATAAAAAAATAAAAATAAAAATTATTCCGTACTAAACAGAAAATTAAGGAATGATACTCACTTTGTTACGGATTAACAATGATAAAGTGTATTCTTGAAATATATAGCTATAATTCTTAATAACAGTATTTATAGATGATATTAGTCATTTTGAAAATGGAATAAATATTATTTATCTCCATTTACGTCATCAATTTTAAGCCCTTCAATCAAATAATTTAATATATTGAAAAAATAAATGAGATGATTAATGGATCAAATAAATTATTTAGATGCGCCAATATAAATTAGGCTGATGAAAATTTTGAACTTATACTAACATTAAAAAACAATCTATATATAATTTATAATTTTAATTAAATTTCAGATTTAAAAGTATATATATATATATATATAATTAAATTTTATTGCCTAATAAATATAAATGCAAAGGAAAATATATTAAATATTGATTAAATATTTATTTATTAAGGAATTTAAATTAATTAATTCCTAAAATAAGTAAATAAATAATTGATAATTAATATAATTATTTGAGCTCAAATCCAAGTCAAATGGGCTCAATCTAAGTTAAATGGGCTCAATCCAAGTCAAGTGGGCCTGACTCAAGTCAACAAGTCCAGCAAATCAAATCCAGCAGGCCTAATTAAATTAAATAAGCCCGTATCAAATCTAGCCGACCTAATTAAATTAAATAGACCCGTATTGAATCCAGCAGGCTTAATTAAAGGAGAAAATCCCAACATATTTTTTCAAGGAGAAAATATATCACAAGTGGTTATTTTCCCACATATAAATAAGGGCTTAAGTCCTCATTCCATTCACTCTGAAAATCTTGAAGATCTAAAGAATTTTGAAGATCAAGTGAAGATTAAGATCAAGTCAAGATCAAGACAAGCGAAGATCAAGATCAAGTCAAGCGAAGATCAAGTTCAAGATTAAGTGCGAAGATCAAGATCAAGTTCAAGATCAAGCAAAGATCATGATCAAGTCGAGTGAAGTCAAGTTCAAGTTATTTTCAAGTCAAGAACAGCCTCCGATCAGAGATCAAGGTGTTAAGCCTCTCCGATCCGACGTTCTTCAAATCAAATTCATTATCCAACGACGTTCTACTAAATTGAACGATGTTCTTCGCATATGTCTCTCAAGTCAATGTTCGATACGACAAAGGCTCGACACCTCCGGACAAACGCTATAAAGACCCCAAAGCAGAGCTCGGACAAGCTTCATCCAAAGATCCGGCTCAAAAAGTTGAAAAAGTCAAGAAGTCAACTCAAGAGATGAATCAGAGGATAAATAGAAGTTGTTTACTCAAATTCCCAAGTTCAATCCGTTTTGGATTATCTTTGTAATTTTTTTTGTGTTTATTATTTTAATAAATACAAAATTTATTGTTACAAAATATATATATATATATATATATATATATATATATATATATATATATATATATATATATATATATATATATATATATATAAAAGGATTTAAAATAAATTAATAATGCGTCTAGATTCAACTCTACCACCTCCTTAGAATCAACCAACCAAATGGATATTGTTACCTCACAAATTAAGAGAAAATATAAATGATAAACACACTTAAACTTGGCACCTCATATATTTTGTTTTAATATATAAAATAATAATAATAATAATAATAATAATAATAATATAAAAATAACACTAAATATGAGCGCACCTAAATAGAATACATATTTTTACATTCACCTACATGATCAATTTTTAAGTCCTTTGATTTTGTGATCTAAATCATTGAAATAAATAAGTTAGATATCATAATTATATGTTAAAATATTACTTTTCGATTATAAAAATTTAAAAATAGATGCAATGAATGATACATTAAAAAGATAAAAATGTATTAAGTAACGTAATTAATAAAAAAGAATAAAAAAATAAAATATATATATGTGTACATATAGAAAATGCATGGTGATTACATCTATTCATATGTTTAAATGTAAATCATACTTCAAAATAATTTATAATAACTCTTTAAATTTAGCCAAACATTTATTACTTAATAAATAAATAAATAAATTAATTAATTAATAATAATAATAGGTAATTTATTAAAACATAATCTCAAATATTCTTATACCCTTAAATTCTAATCCAACATGATATATGTATTAATAGGTAATTTAATCTTTTTAAGATAAAAAAAAATGGATCACACTCTAATCTTAAAATTGAAAGTGAAATAAGTAATAAACCACACCTTAATTTTAAAATTGAAATTGAAAAATGAGATGTTGGAAATTGGACTTTTTAAATTGTGATCCAACCTTAAGAAATTTTAATTAAAAGTAAAAAAAAAAAGATAAATAAATTTTTTAACAATGCATTGATTGAGGTTCGAACCATGACCTTCTCATAATCAGCTTACCAATAATATATCATCACATCACAAAATTAAAAAATCATAAATAATCACTCAATATATGATTGACACTTTCAAATTCTAAATTTAGAATCTTATTTTTAAAATTTTATTTTGTTTTAATATATAAGGAGATTCGATTTTAAGTAAGGTATATTTATAGTTAGTTATTTGGTAATATATTATTAATCTTTAATTTGTCCCGTGTCAAATCTTTAAAGTCATTATAGTTTGTTTATTTTATAATGGAATTTCAATTTGTATTTCATAATTGATTAATTATATTGTGTACCCGGGTGAAACTAAGATAGGGTGCACACACTTTAAAAACGTATATATAAAAATATAAATAAAAACATATATAATTATGAACAAAATTTTATAAAATTTAATTATTAGTTTTTTAATGAAAAATTGAGTGTAAAAAAATATACAATTATTAAAAAACATATATACACTATTGAATAAAAAGTTATACACATATGAATGCTAGTTTTTTTAATGAAAAACTTAGTGTGAAAAATTATACAATTATTAAGAAACATGTATACAAAATAGAATAAAAAGTTATACACATATGATACACCCTTTCACCCGGGTACACCTAATATCAACTCTTCATAATATATTTTTTATCTTTAGAAATTTCCGAGTGCACCTAATATCAACTCTTCATAATTTATTTTTTATCTTTAGAAATTTTCCTCACTTACGTGTCGTCTCTCGAATAACCCAAAATAATGTATAATCTTCTTAAATTTTTTTAATTTTTTAATTTATATCTTTATTTATTTTTAAGTAATTATCTTATTTAATATTTCATATTCTTTTATTAAATAATGTATTTCTTTTTTTTATTAATTAATCTTAATTTAAGAATATTTATAAAAATTAAGAATAAAATAAAAATATATTTATCTGGTTGTTTATATATATATATGGTAATTAATAAAAATAAATACATATATAAATAAAAATATATATCAAAATATTAATTTTTTTTCTTTATATGTGGTGTCGCCTCATCCGGCTTACATGGTGGCACCTCATTAATTTATTATATAATGGAGCATATACTTTTTTTTATATATAATATACTCCCTTCGATGATACACAAAATTCTTCACATTTTACTCGTTTGTTTGGCCTACTATTTCTTTCACACCTTAAAAAATAAAATATCATTGTATCTAATAACTTCAAATGTTACTTTAATTTCAAATTTGTCATTCCTTTTTCTCATACATACCATGACTTTTATACATTTTTTTAAAAATAAAATTGGTCAAAAAAATAAATTTTTTAAACAATGTGGATTATTAAACGAGAAGCGTTATCTGTAAGAAAATAGAAGAAATAAAGTGTCTTGAAATCAACTTCGTGTAAAAAACTTGAACATATATATGCAAAAGCGTCTTCTAATACAAATACGTCCCGCCAACAAGCTGAGTCGAAGTTAGACCTTCTCATGCAAGACAAATACGTCCCGGTAATACTTTGGTTCAGATGTAATGTCCCCAAAGGTAAAACAATATGTAGCAATTTGAGTCAAGGTTAGACCTCTTCCCGCAAGACAAATATATCCTGATAGTACTCCGGTTCAGACGTAATGTCCCCAAAGGTGAAACGACACCGTAAGTCTAGGAGCTCCGGTGAACTAAGAAATGATGGAGGACTAAATTGTACTAGTCTATGATACTCGTGTATGTATGCAAATGTGCTCTGATGCAGAGACTACTCATGACAGGATTGTTGATTGCTCATCACTAGTTGTGTTCACATACAATCTTTAATTATCCTGATATTCCCATTATTGTCTAAATTTTACGTGTCATAATGGAATTAAACTAATTGACCTTAATTAGATCAATCACTCACGGACTAAATCAATCATCTCAAATCAATTAAGCCTAATTTTATTCTCTTTTCATATTTAATTGGTGATTAATTAATTATTAATTCTTAACAATCAATTAAATTCTCAGCAATCCCCAACACAATGAATATATAAATGTATTAGTTTCGTGTATGAGCCGAAGCCCACCTAGAAATATAAATTATAGGTCCACTTGTAAAAAACATAAATGAAAATCTTACGTTTGACAAACTAAATAACAAACTTTTGCTCAATGGAGAGAATATTATATTTTATAATTTAATTTTTTTAAGAATAATAATATATAAATATCACATGTATTAAATTCAGTCGCTGTACTATTCAATGTAGGCAGTTGAATTACACAGATGATGAATTAACAGAACCATCCAAACATTTGACTAATATTCGAGCTTTAATTAATGCGATATCTAATTTATGATTAACATCTGCGTTTGACAATATACTAGGTAAAAGCAGCACCTCACTTCGTGAGGTGCTTTCCCATGTGCTTCAGGTTTTGAAATTTCAGATGTACGGGGAGGAAATGCTGAAGATTATATGCAGTAGTTATGTTGCACTGAAGTTCACAAACATTCTAAGGGAGCAGAGTTGAGCAATGATGTCATAAAGATGGCCAAAAGATAGCCAATAGCACAAAATAATACCACTAAAGGAAAATAATATTCAAAAACTGATTATTACATATAAATACGGAATAGTGGACTGAGGAAGAAAAACATGGACATAGTCACAAACCCAAGTCAACATCTCTCTCAATCCTATACTCAAGAACAAAACCATGACAAGCATCAAGAGTAGCTCAACCAACCTCATGAAAGAAAACTGCAAAACCTTTTTTGCTTGAGAGGATATATTTTGATAGCAGCATGTCAGATGTGTTCAAGGACAGCACCATATTTATTCATTGTATTGAGTCTCATGATTCTGAACTTTGTCTCGTGGATCCACTTATTCTAATATAAGCACATTAGCCTCTTTAACATCTCCAGTAGAAGATTATTCTATTTGATAATCTCCTCTCTAATCTAAAATCATCAGGCAAAAAGAGAAATACTTTTGGAAATTAAAAGATCAATACTTGCAAGCATCCACAGTTTGATTAGGTTTTGATAGTCTCCTTTCTATCTAAAACCATTAATCAAAAAGAGAAATACTCTATTGGAAGCCAAGAATATCCATACTTACAAGCATCCACAAATTGATAAGATTAGGTGCTTAGCGCCACATATATGCAGCAAACTTCGTACCAATAACGATACTATCCTGCGCCTGCTTATTTCTTTACATATATGAAACAAAAATACCTAATCAACAACATGAAAATAATCTATTTCATTCTGCTAAGGTACAACTATCATATAGTGAAAATTCACAAAATTCTTGGATAAACTTCCCAAAAAGCTACTCACTTTGTCTATTCAACTTCACATACCATAAGAATCAGTTGTATCAAACACAAACAAATTCCTTTCTCAAATCTCAACTGCAAGATTAAATTTAATGATGTTTATTTTTCTTTCCATAGTGCTGTAGCCACCACACTCTTCGCCATACATTATTCATATTATAGTTTCATTTCTAAGCAGAAGAGAGATGTACATGAACCACACTTAAATTTTAGGAAAAAACAAAATAACGGATCTCAATATCATTAGTTCAAGAGGACAAGATTTTCGTTGAAGCTCATACCTTGAAACTTGTCTTTAATGTCGGAAGGTGATATTAGTGCCAGCAGCTAAAGCTGTGTTCTATAATAGACATAACATACATTGAGTCGAACAAAATTAGAACAGCGCAGACTAAACATATCTTAAAATGAGCTTAATAAATTATAAAAGCCAGACTAAATTTTAGTCCATCTCAGTTGTTCATATTTAAATTTAAACTAAATAAGTTAATATCCGTAAAAGTTGGTCAATCTTAAAATTCCCAAAGGTTTAAGAAAAAATGGCAATCTAATAATACCGCAAAACAAGTTTCCATGAGCCCACTTTTCACCACTACGGAGCAGTGCACCCAAGAACAAGAACAGAGGTTAAGAGAAAATTCTACCATCTACTGAAAAGATAAAATATATTCATACTGATAAAGATAATAACATGACAGGTTGTTCCACATGTATAAAATGTAATAATATACTAAATGGCCAAATACTTTCGAACACCAATCCATTGACATAGTCACATAACTGCATAGATAAAAATATACTTTGTTAAATACCTTAAATGAGACTGTATCGATGTAACTGTTACAAAATCTGCAAAACTAACAAGATAAAGATGATATCACGCCTTGAACTGCAAGTTTTTTTATGAAAATAAAAAACGTGCCATAACATATTCAAGAAATACTCTGTTAGGAAAGAAAAAATCTGACAAGAAATGCCTGGTACAAGAAAACTTGTGTTTATTTGGCAAGCAACAACTTACAGTTTCAATATTTACCGTAATTGAGACAGACACCAACAAGTCCTCAGTGGTTTTACTGCCATATGGAAAAAAATATATATCAGTGCTTATTGTACAAATGGCACTCTAGAGAGCACAGTTTTTCTGGACAAGTAGGGAAAAAATTTTTTGAGTAGTAAGCACTGAAGAAGTATATCGTGAAAGCAATACCTTTGTGAAGACACCTGTATATATGAGTATGCACAACTCCTTTAGGCTTCCTAGTAGTGCCACTGGTATATATGATCACTGAAGATTCATCTCCTAAACAAAAACATGACGATATTAATTGCGAATATTATCACTAAGCAACAAATAGTAGGTAAAAAGAAAATACTCTATGAGTATGATGGAAACCCACCACTTATGTCATGGGAACTTTTGATTTCATGAGAGCATCAACTTTCATCAAATTCTACATTAATTGAGTGATCAACTCCAATGGACTAAATTTAGGTTAGGAATGGTGATTGAACTGAAGTGTTTGCCGCAACAAGTGGTGTCCTACATCAACATGAGATCCAAATAACTAAAGCAAGCACGTTACATATATTGTATTTATTTACTATTTGACGACAAGCGCAATCAAAGACCACTGACCAAAAAACCTATGAAAATATTGTATTAAACAGTTCAGTGAAAGTACTTTGGGGAAAGTGTAAATATAAAAGAACACAGTCCCCACAATTTTATGCCTGAGAATCATTTTCCAATAAAGAGTTCGTCGAAGTTGGTAGGTAGCACAAAAAATAAGTAATTTTTTTTTTGTAGGAAAATATGTGAATTTATCACAATGAAAAGTGTGCACCAAATAGTAGGCCTGATAGAGAATACAGGACGCTGTTAAACAAATAGAAGCATTTACCACATGGAGTAGCTCTGCTTCGGGGTAACTGGGAATGACCAGGACTGCAACACTTAAGCAGCAAATTAGGGGAGAAGGTTTAGCAACAATCCCACCCCTAGCTCCTGGAAGATGTTTGCCAATACCATTGATCTGTAATAAAGCACTAACTCATTATTCTTGGTATAGTACTTGTTTTACTAAACAGACACAAATTCAGAATTGTACATCTACAACAGCAGAAGATGTAGATATTGTAAGATACTGATAGTAGGTCTTAAACTGTACTTAAAGGGGAAAAAGATGTACTTCTGCCTGGGGACCATTAATACATCCAGCATATTTACCATCTCAAGTCACCTTTTTTACATTGGCATTGAACAAGTCAGATATCTTCTTAAGAGGTGAGATTAGCTAATGATAAGTACGAACTTTTTGATCACTTCGTATAACATTACTCATGAGTTTGGAGTAAAGATATTAAATTTTCCAAGCATCAGTGCATGTTTTTTAAAGCTCTCAATCTCCCATTCTCCCATGAGATCTAGGAATTCTACTTAATTCAATTGTAAAGAAAAAGAATATATATAATATGAATAAGAAACTAAAAATTTAATTGCCAGAAAATCTATGACATTTTGACATGAACAATGGGTCAAAATTACTTGAGATACAAAAACAATAGAATTACGTCCAGGTAAGACTGGAATACTAACTTCGGTGCCTAGACAAAATTTTTTATAAACAACTAAAATAAAAAAAAATTATCTGCACTTTCTTATCTAAATTAAACGTGTTTGGTATTTATTCAACAATAGTAGGCATCTTTGCTTTAGTATTAAACCTGATGTTACCTCACCAGCTCTTTCATAAGAGCCTTATGCACCTTAAATTGAAAGCCAAAATAGTACATCTCACTTTTTCTATCAATCATCTAATTAGATAGAGGAAGTTCATTTTCGTAAGCCACGGGTGGAGAACAATTTGTGTTGGTGGAAACTTAAGTTCAGCATGGAAATAAGCATTACCTGATAGATGCTGCAGATGTTAGGACATCACTCTTATGCCATTATCGCTGCATAGAATTATAAAAAGGCACTATTACTATATATTACTAAATACATGACTCTTACTAAACCGCACGTTTTTAGGATGCTTTCATTAAGAATCACACTGAATCTTACAATAACAACAAAAAACCGAATAGGTTATCAAATTAAATACTTCCAACAAATTAAGTTTAAGGCTGAACTTTCAGAACTAAATGCATTAATTAGACTCAATTAAAGGTTGCTATTTTCACATCTAATAGGAAAACAATGTCACATCTAAATATATTTACAACCAAAAATTAAAAATCATCAAGAACTATACCTTGAAATCATTGTTGTTAGTAGTCCAATTGTTACTTCATCCCTAACCAAATCTAAAACAAAGAACACAAAACATAAAAATTACATCACCCTAAACATTTAATATAAAATGATTACGAATTCATTTGAAGGCAACAACAATACTCAGCAATAAATTTCAATATGTATTGAAAAGTCAAGTAAAAGGAAAGAAATCACATGCAGGGGGAAAAAAAGTATAAACACTAATGAAATCATAATTTCATACCTCGGTGTCAAAGCTGAAGCTGTGGTGATGGTGGTGGTGGTGCGGCTGTGATTGAACGGAAAACTTATCACCAAAGCAAAAAAAAAACCGTGAGAACTTCACAATCTGAATTTGGGTTAGGAATTAGGGCTCAAGATATACCTTTGTGTAATTTTTATAAAAGCAAGAACGTTAGACTAAAAGAATATATCGCGGCGAAAGGAAGACTCAAACGGTGGATATAAAGTAAATGGGTGTCTTTTGAATCAAAGCATTAACTCTGATAAGAACCCTAGAAAATCAGATTCACAGTACAAACAAAATTCAATTCTGATGCAATTTTGGCAATCAATCAAGGGTGTAACAGATGACGGCGAGCAAGCAATGAAGACGCGAATTATAAATAAAAATCTCGTTCCTTTAATAACCAAAGTAACAGTCAACAAAAATGCAGTAAATAGACTGTGGAAAAATTATTCAGATGTGGACAGAAGCACACATAAATTATTTAATTCAAATACTGAATGAGTCAGAAACAACAATAGAGGCCAGTTTAAAAATTGCAAGATAAAATAGGCTGCATGAGCGAGAACATCAATAGAATCCAGCTCAAGAACTACAAGATAATACAGGCTCATTTTCGTTCAAAAATAGAAGATCAATATGGCTTACATTAATCAGTCGTCCTAAGCCAATAGACACTAATTATTTCCCCAACTTTTGAGACAGTAGTTCTCCCACAAAACAAATTAAATGGCAATGAATGAAAACTTGCCCTAGATGACTAACATTTGCATGTCACATATTCATTTCAATTTTATGAGAACTATAGTATTAACTGGACATATGAACTTGCTCCATAAAATTTAAATTCAAGATCAAATTATGAATTTTGAGTCACTGTCATGTGCTCACTTCTGCACCTCCATAATATGAAAGTGATGAACAGAAAATAAAGTAAATAAACAAAATTCAGTATGCGTGATTTAAAAGACAACAATTATTATTTGATAGAAATGATGGCAGTGAATGAAGTCCAAAAAAAGGAAAAAAAATCACATGCAGAAAAAGAGGGGAAAAAAAGTGATGCAATACAAATAGAAAAAAGTAACATTAATGAAACCTAATTACCTGACTGCCGAGCTGAAGGTGTGGTGGTGGCGGCGACCTCTGTGACTGACGAGCCTCCGTCGACGGCGTCTCATGAAGAGGTCAAAGGTCTAAGCGCAGGAATCTCATAAAATCACAGTAGAAATCCAGATTCGAATGGAAATTTGATCACAAAGCAAAAACCGATGAGAATTTCGCACTCAAAATTAGGTCGGTAAATTAAAACGGAGAGAAGATCCTGCGACGAAAGGAACCGAACGGTGTTAGAGAAAAGCAATACAGAACCTAAAAAGAAAGAGAAAATACACGTGTATAATAAGTGACCAAAACTAAATTACATGTAGCGTTCTTCACTTTTATCGGCAACTTACATGAAACTGGCCACGAAACCGTTCAAGCCTCATTTATAATAGTAATAGATATATACAGCACACGTCTAAATTAAATAATCCTTTTATATTAAAATACAGTAATTTATTTAATTTTTGAGTTATATAATTATCGAATTGTATCTGGTTATAAATTGAACCAAAAGTGACCAATTTGATATTATTTCGATTTGTTTACCGTACTCCTAATGCAAGTAAAATAATAATGCTAATAGTTATAATAATAAATTCGAGTTTGAATATATTAATCAATTGTTTGAATTTGATCAATATTCATTCCATAAAAGGCAAACATTAATTGCATATTTATGGGGTAATAATGCTTAATTACATTTGAATTCATGATATTGGACCAACATAGGGTAGTAGTGAAAAGGCCAATTTTACTTTTAATTTTTGGAATCATGTTAAAGTACTAATTTTGTTTTTATCTTATAAATAAATAAATATACAGGCGAAAGCATTATTTTAATCTCTTTGCCTGTGAAGTCGTACTCGAGTTAGAATTTAATTCAAAACGTTACATAACTAAAAATAATATTGCATTTATTCTGTGTATAATTTTGAAAGACTATATGGAAAGTTTGGTTACATTGATATCGATACTATTTATAATGACAAAAGTAATTATGTAATAGTAATAAATAATTAAATATTATATCGCTTGCTTCAACCACAAAATAATACTTGTAAATAACATAGGTTGATCTATGTATTTGGGAGTGGACATCAGTCTTATGGTGAAGGAGGATTATTGAATGCCCGTTGACAAAATCAAGTCAATGATCAGCGCCGCCATGAACCTGTTTAAACGGGAGGAGTTGGAAGCGGAGTTCTCCATGTTTCAGCACACCGTTTTGAACCTTGCAAAACAGAGTTGGAGTTCTCCGTGTTCAATGCGCCGCCGTGAACCTGGCCAAACAGGAAGAGTCAGGGGCTGAGGCGAAGTTCTCCGTGTCAGCTTGTGGAGGTGAATGTGGTGGTTTTGCGACAGTTGAGGAGGAGGTGAACCTGGCCAAATATTGTATAAGAAGGTACTATCTATGCTATTTACCCATAATAAGGGCTACAAAGGAGACCTTAAATTTTTTTTTTTTTTTTTCAATAATTTATTTGGTAATAATTACTCTGTACACATTAACTAGCAATCATAATCCGTGCGTTGCACGAACATTGTTGATGTTTAATTAATTTATTTTTTTTTATTATTATTTTTTCTACATATACCCCCTCCGTCCATCCTAAAAGTTCTTATTTTATTATTTTGGGTGTTCACTCCAAATGTATCAATTTTCTTCTTTAAGTAAAATGGTCCCACATATAACTCACTATTCACTACAAATATAATTACCCACTACATATAAAAAAATCATTAATTCTCTTGAAAAAAAAATTGTTTATGGGGTTTTAAAACCATGAATAATGTGTTCTATGTTTGTTTTGGATTTTGAGTATGATATATTTTAATTTTATGTCAGATCAATGTATTAATTTATTTAAAAAGTTAAATGAGAGAGAATAGATAAAGAGAGAAAGTGCATTAATTGAGGAGAGAGAATGTAGTAGTTATACATGGGTGATTTTTAAAATCTGGATGTGGGTTTTGAAAATCAAAACCTGGGTTTGAAACCCGAAAACAAACATTGCCTTAAAGTAGGTGGAAGGATTATCACATTGTAATTTTTTGAGATAAGATAAAATGTTTGAAAATTTTGATTAAATTATTTAAAGGGTTTGTAATTTATTTAAATTATTTAAATAATTTGAAAAAAAATAATTAAAATATATATATACTACCTCCGGTCCGAGAATAATTTTTACCTAAAAATGTTGAGTAATTATTTATAACACATTGCATAAATTTTATAGAAAATGTAGAAATAGAGATAGCAATGGGTAAGGTACCCGCTTATTTTGGGATACTCATACTCATATCCGTTTAAACATTAATTACCCGTATTCGTACCCGTCTCATTTTAAATTAATATTTTATTAAAATTAGTATACTATTATTAATTAAATATAATATAAAATCTATTATTTAATTTTGCGGTACCTTAAGAGTGTTAATATTGTATTATATATTATTATGTGCATACATTTTGAAATAAAGAAAAATAAAAAGTTCAAAGTTATAGCATGTAAGAATAGAGATAGCAGCGGGTAGGGTACCTGCATTTTTTTGGATACTTATACTCGTATCCGTTTATTAAATACCCATACATGTATCCGTCCTTTAAAAAAATTTATTATCATACTCGTACCCGTATCATACACATTTATCAAAACTTGCGGGTTACTCGTACTCATTTAATATTCATTTATTTTATCTATATTTATATTTATTTATTATTTAAATTAATACTTTATTAAAAATATTTTATTATTAATTAAATATAATATAAATTCTCTTTTGATTTTGAATTAATTATATTTTATACAATGTTTACAATTAAAATAAGTTTTTAACATAAGAAAATATTTTGGACAATGAAATTAATAATATACAAAATAAATAAAATATTAAAACAATAAAGATAAAGATTGTGTAAATGTATTCACGTTAAAAACAAAACAAAATATATTACTTTTGACAATAAATTTCTATTAATAATTTAGATATATGAGTTCATATAATAAAAAATAATATACCTTTAAAAAGAAATTTAGAAAATAATTTAGATATATAAAAAGACAATAAAATAAAAAATATATAAAATATTACAACAGTATAAAAGGCATTTATCCCATCCATCAACCGAGAAAGACACCTACGTTACAATAACAGGAGCGCGCTTCTTTATTCAAAACAAAAATAATCAATTGACATATATATATTATGTGAGGCCAAGAAAATAAATGGATGATATAAAATAAAAAATAAAATAAATTGATGATATGTTGTTAAAAATTGGTAATCACAATCAAGAGATGACATGTTACAATAATTAATGAAGGATCAAGATTTAATATAACTAAGCTAAATTAGGTAGGTTAAAATGAGAGGAAAAAATTTGGTCTAATTTTGACTTTTAAAGTGTGTTTTATTATATATAAAGATAAAGATAAAGATTAAAACTGTTACTATTAAATATGTTCAATCTAAACTATTACTAATAGATACAAAAAGATACAATAATATATCTATTATAACCTTAATTTAATAGTCAAATTAAAATAAAATCTCAATATTTATCTATTTATTTTAAAGATTTCTCAATATTCATAACAGATCTTGGTAAAGCAGCAAAAATCTCATTCTCACAGAAATACTCTTCCACTCGAATTCGATGCGAAATCACTGATGCATGCGGCACCTAGAAGGCCAACCCGGCAACATCGACGTAGAAACTCTGCTACCGGTGAAATCCTCGGAATCGCGAGAACGTTCATCTTCAGCTCTCCGGCGAAAAAACAAGCACTAGTTGGGGGTAATTGGATCATGCATGAATATGCCCGCCTGCTTGGATGATCGCGTGTCAGACCCAAGATATCAATTTCAGATAGTGCTTGCTCAAACTCTCTCATAAACTCATCATCGAGTTGTTCATCCTCCAGTCTAATCATAACTTCACCTGCAACGTCGTCTTACCCGTAAGTTAATAAGTGTCAACGCTACTATGGTATCGGAAAGTTATTCAGTTTCAGCAGAGGTAGGGTTAAGATGATAAGAGGGCGTGGAAGGATGCTGGATGCTGACGATTGTTCACATTGTGCAACAATATAATAGATTGTGCAGAAATTTACTAGTTGTATAGAAATTATTCACGCAACCGTTAATCGGAGAAATATGCAAAAAAAAATTATGTTGGGCAAAATTATTCACTAATTATGCTGAATTAATCATACATTGTGCAGAATTATTCACTTCAGTATTTTTTGGAGAAATATGTACATAAATTATGCTGTGCGGAATTATTCGCTTATTATGCAAAATTATTCACAAGTTGTGTAGAATTATTCACGCCACTGTTTGCCGAAGAAATATGCAAAGAAAATTATATTGTGCGAAATTATTCACATGTATAATTATTTGCCAGAGAAATATGTAAAGAAAATTATGTTGTGCAAAATTATTTACCAGTCGAAATCAAAGTAGAGATTTTCACAAATAAAATCGTGGAATATGGCAATTGATTAAATACAGAAAAAGTGGAATTGTTTATGTTGATTAATTAATTAATTAATATTAAAAATTAATATGCATGGTTGAAATTGTAAAACATTAGTTTCGCAGAAAAATGGAGATTTTGAGTGGAATCTATCCAAAGTAAGAATACATTTAGTATTGTGCAATATAATTTTATAATTATTAGTATTAATTTAAAGTTTATGCATCTAATAATAATAAGTGGATATGTATTGTATTGGATAGTAACTATCCCAATTTAATGTAAAAAAAAAAAAAAAACTATCCCAATTTAGTACTTATACCAGCAGCTTTATTAAGGAAAAAAACAAGAAGAGGAGGAGAAAAGGCCTTGGAAAATGCATTTAAGGACCCATCTCATTATTAACATATATTGACACAGCCCATGATTCAATTAGAGATTGGCCCAATTTATAAAGCCCATTTAAAATCCCCGATTGATTTCTTCAATCTCTCCCATCGATCACCTTAACGTTGCACTGATGGAGGACATCGAGGATTTATTAGCAGGGGCCGGCGGCGGAGTGCCGCCGGGTTTCCGGCTTCCTGTGGCAGCGGCGGTGGCCGTCAAGCCTAGGTCTAAAGCGAAGAAGAATGCTTTACCAGATTCCCTGAAGAACTATAGTTCTGCCAAAATCCCAGGCACTCAGGTTAACATTTTACCTACTCGTTTGTAGTTGAATGTGCGCGAACTTTTAATTTTATCTGTCTTGATTTCATCTACTTTGTTTGTTTGTGATTTTGAATTGTACTGTTTAATGGCGCAGACAATCTACATGAAGACTTTTGGGTGTTCGCATAATCAGGTAAACTTTGTTATCCATTCTTATTTTTAATTTTCATATTTGAATTCACAAACAAAAAGATGTGTGTTTTTTTAATTGCGTTTGATATTTGAACCATGTTATACGGCATCCTTTTTTGTGTATGTCCAAGTTTTAAATTAAAAGTTTCTAAGTAATGTAGCTTCTTTTTTTCTTTTCTTTTTCCCCCCTCCTTTTTTTGTTTAATTTTCTTTGTATTGCTTTTCTGAAACTAAGGTGTACAATGAGAGATTCTAATTTGATGAATTATTTGAATTGATTAATAAAACCCCTGATATTTTGTTTTATACTTTGAAATATTTTGGCTTAGTGAACACTCTGAATATTGATTTCTGCTGGACTTGATGCATTTTTCCCTCCTAATTTTTCAGAGCGACAGTGAATATATGGCGGGTCAGCTCTCTGCGTTTGGGTATAATTTGAGTGAAAATCAGGATGAGGCAGACTTGTGGCTAATAAACACGTGAGTTCCCTTTGCTCATCTCATGTTCGTTACTTTCTTTTCCTTCAATTTTTGCTCTAGGACACAAGAAAAGGATTCAGATAGTTCTCGTTCATGATGTTGTAGTGAAACTAATGGCTGCCTCTGCATCTATCCTTGTGAGTTGTAGTGGGTGGGGTCAATCTCACATCCCAGTAAGTGATCTAAGGGATAAAAAGGCTTCTATTTTCTAATTCTAAATGGAGCTTTTATGAGTTAAAATAAATTCCTTGATCACTGGGATCTTTGTCCTAATAAATTCCTTGATCAGTTGTTAGTTTTTGTGTTCCTCATATCTGAAAGTTGAAGTGATTTATGGGTAAAAAGAAGCCTTTTGAGTTGCTTTAATTTTTTTGTTTTCATTTGCTGATCATGTGCTGTTCTGGAGTATATTAGCCTTCACTTTTATTTAAAAAAATATTTTAGTGCACCCACATGACTTTTGTAAATGCAGCTGTACAGTTAAGAATCCTAGTCAGTCTGCCATGGAAACACTCATAAGTAGATGTAGAAGTGTGAAAAAGCCGCTTGTAGTTGCTGGATGTGTACCTCAAGGTAGTCGTGATTTGAAAGAGCTAGAAGGAGTTAGTATAGTTGGAGTCCAGCAAATTGATCGAGTGGTGGAGGTCGTTGAGGAGACATTAAAAGGTCATGAAGTGAGACTTTTAACTCGCAAGACATTACCAGCACTTGACCTTCCAAAGGTGAGATTTTATGGTTTTATACTTATTGATATCATATGTACTTATTACAAACTTCTGGGGTGCTTGAATGAGTTTATCTAGATATGGTTAAATCAAATGTCAACTGTAATATTTATCCGTCTTTAGCATGAAAGCAACATCTTATTTTTTCATCAGGTTAGGAAAAACAAGTTTGTTGAGATCCTTCCGATCAATGTTGGTTGTTTAGGTGCTTGCACTTATTGCAAGACAAAGCATGCTCGTGGTCACCTAGGAAGCTACACAGTTGACAGTCTTGTAAGTCTATTGCTGGAGATTGGAGAATCAAAACTTCGTTGAAATAAAAAGTGATTTATGAGGAAGCTTTAATCTTCCATGTTTCACTTTGCAGGCTGGACGTGTTAGAGCTGTTGTGGCTGATGGAGTCAAGGAGATCTGGTTGAGTAGTGAGGACACTGGAGCATATGGTATGTAGCATCGCTTTACATGCTTATAGTTGCTTAACTTGAAAGAATGCATAAATGCTTGTAGAAACTTTGTTGGCTCTTTTGACTATATGGAAATGCTCTTGGTCTTCCTGAACAATGTTATAGATACAGGTGATTATAGATTATGATGCGAATGTGTTATTAATATACTCATGTCGTAGTGTTTCTTTGCAGGGCGTGACATTGGTGTCAATCTTCCGATTTTGTTAAATTCTTTAGTGGCAGAGCTTCCATCAAATGGAAGCACGATGCTCCGCATTGGAATGACTAATCCTCCCTACATTTTAGAGCACTTGAAAGAAATAGCTGAGGTTTTACGGCACCCATGTGTGTATTCGTTTCTTCATGTTCCTGTTCAGTCTGGAAGTGACTCCATCTTATATGTAAGTATTGCTTAACAATGTTTAACATGACCAGTACTTGTCTCTATTAATTCCTCTCCAGTACTTTTTTCCTCTCAACTTCATCTGAATGTTCACTTTTCTACCTTGGTAATATGTTGTGGTGACATATTTTTCTTTTAATACTGCTGATCAGGCGATGAACCGAGAGTATACTGTTAGTGAGTTTAGGAAAGTGGTTGATACATTGATCGAACTGGTTCCAGGAATGCAGATAGCGACTGACATAATTTGTGGATTTCCTGGTATTTTGATTCTTCTTTGGTCTTTAGTGAATTAATGCTTTGTTATTTGCTGTTCAAATTCACTCTCTTTTGGAAAGACATATTAGTGTGTCAGATAGTACATGCCTTGGTGATTGCACTTATGTGTTCACTTAATGAGTATTTCATATTCTAATAATGTAGTTGATGAAGAATGTTTTATTTAAGTCTTTTTTTATATCAATTTTACGTTAACTTATTTTTGGAGAATTTTTTGAAATACAGCATGTGTTTCTTTTTTTTTTTTTGGTTGTGTGTGTATGTGTGCCATTTTAGTAGATGCTCAACACTTCTGCAGTCTGCCTAGTTTATTGATTTGACTTCCTAATATTTATGATAATATAGCAACTTGTTTACTAGTTCCTCTGGACATTAATCTAAACCATAAGTAATTTCTGTTAATGAAACTTCTCAGGGGAAACAGATGAAGATTTTGAGGAGACAATTAAGCTTATTAAGGAATATAAGCTTCCTCAAGTTCACATATCACAGTTCTATCCTCGGCCTGGTTAGTTATGCATGTTAGTTGCAGTCAATTTACTTTATTTTTTTTAAGTTTTGTAATCGTGGAAGTATAATTATGTAACTTGTGGATGATATTTCTTGTCATTTTACTTCCTATCCTCGGGAATTTCGAATTCAATATGTATTTACTTCCTAATCCTATAAGGCATGATGTTAGCATCTTTAAGATGACATATTTAATGTAGAGAGAATGAAAGGAATTGGGATGGGATTTTATTCTTCTCAAGTGTTGAAGAATCCTTATTGGATCGGGTTTACTCAGAACTCTCTGTTACAATGCGCCACATATAAGTAATGCAGGAGAGTAGGGTTTTATTTTTCTTCAGTCAGCGTATAAACTTTTTGATATTATAATTATAGGGAAATATACAGCGCTGGAAGTGCAAGACTCGAGTCTTCCTACTGTGTGTTGTGAGCCCCTTTCCCTTTTTGAACATAAAAAACTTCATGAATCTTCAACACCAAACAATATATATCAACATTTACCGATGACCTACTTGATTGCAACCATATATTATTCATTCATTATGTCTGAAATCAGAATTTTCAACTTATATGGTGTAACTTGTTTCTCTGTGAAAATTATTTGCTCAGTCCTGAGCATTAACCATATATTTCGTGTTTCATCTCCTGTCTGAAACAGGAACTCCTGCTGCAAGGATGAAAAAAGTTCCGAGTAATGTTGTAAAGAAACGAAGTCGGGAGTTGACATCTATATTCGAGTCATTTACACCATATGCTGGAATGGAGGGCAAAATAGATAGGATATGGATTACGGACATTGCGACAGATGGAAATCACTTTGTAAGATCATCTTTGTGGATTAAGCTAATAATTCATGTGGGAAATGTGGTTTGGGATCATGGTGCTCTGAGGAAACAATATTCCATTTCTCTGCTTAATTTTTTTGTTGTCATAGGTGGGTCACACAAAGGGATACATTCAGGTGCTGGTGGATGGGCCGGAGAGCATATTAGGGACTTCAGCTATGGTGAAAATAACTTCCGTTGGAAGATGGTCAGTTTTTGGCGAGGTGATAGAGATCCTCACTGAAAACATTGCTTCTCCCGTAGATAATGAGGACAAATACTTAACTTGCTCCAACTTGAATGAGACGTGTTGTTCGAAAGAGTCTGATACCTGTAGTTGTGGACTGGCTAGTAGCTGTGGAGAAAGCCAAGCTAAAACCGTTTCAGTTACACCTAATGGGCAAAAGCCAGGTGAAGACGGAAGCCAGGAACTAATTGGTTCGTCACTCAGGAAGCGGACGAATAATTATCAGGGAAATAATGAGAATCAGCCCTTGGAATTGGATGATAAGAAAGAAATTTCAAATGGGATGCATGAGTGGGTTCTTCTTGATAAAGCTCTTCTTTTTGGAATTCTTACCAGCTTGTTGACTATAATATCTGTATTCTTTTATCTGGGATCTAGAGATTTCTCATCTAAATAGCCTAATGGTGTATGATTTACAGATGAGTTGTGTTATCTGGATTTGATCATTATTTGTAATTTTGTCTCCTTGGGAGTTTACAAATTAATGAAACTGTATTTTTTGAGTTGTGAACTTTTAGGAGATGAACCATTCATTCTCTATCAACTTGGCATTAGATATATAACAATTACACTTGCATCTCTTTCAGTAGAACATTGAATAATATCAAAATTACACAACAGGGATAGGGAAAATTGTTCAGAATACACAAATTGGAGATCCGAGAACAAGTGGCTCTCGAAAGGTAAGTGTATCAAGCTTTGCCTTTACTGCTGAGGGATTTATGAGTTTATTTACCAAATAAATAATCTGCTTTGATCTAAATTCTTGATCTCACAGTAGGGAATCCGACCTTGCTGGTAATCTCTTGAAGAAATTGACAGGCACCGATGGCATCTTGCTCCTGAAACGGGGATGACGGAGAGTGTAGAGACCAATGAGCATTGCTACAACTTGGAATGGAGTAATGTACAGAAACACGGCCCAGATGAGCGAGAAGACGATGAAGATGGCGGTGGCCCTCGGATCCCTCCAGCCCAATATGGAGAGCGCCCTTTCCCCTTGTGTTGCCAAATCTCCAATCACGGTTTGTACTCTTCCTGCTACGCTTCTTAATCTATCATATCTCATCCGCACAATATCTGATGGTCGAGAGGTTGGGAATGTGTCGAATTCCTCGTCTAGTTCATCTGGATGTGTGTTCTCAGCTTGGGAGAGACGAGCATCCATGTGAGGCGGAAGCGTTTGCCTGAACCTGTAGTTCCACAATCCAATGACAAAAAGGTAGAGGAAAATTGTTGGCAGGATCAGCTCGGGATAGCAGACTAGTATGAGGAAGAGTATGTGAACTAGGATAGTGGTGAGTGGATTCTTCCAGTAGCAGATGCCATCAAACCATTTGCAGACATACGTGATCCCAGAAAGAAGTGACATTATGCGGAAGAAGTTGGCTTTACTCCTCCTAAGGCTAAACATATGGTAATCCACATCCAACATGTACTCCACTATCTCCCTCCTAAGGGGTGGCTCAGCCCGGATTAGCTTGGCAGCTACTATCTGCATTGCCTGGTGTCTCAGCCAATCGATGTGCCTAACCGAGATAGGTTGAACGTAATGCATCTTCGGAAGCAAAGGTCTGCTGTATTGAGCCACCATGTTCACCCAAGCAGTGCAGGTGAAACGTATTGCTAGGTGCAGCTCCCCATGCTTTCTCAAACCGGAGGGAGTAAGTACCAGCAAGGGATACGAGTGTGTGTAAATCCGATCAGTCTCTAACGTTGAGAGCCTAATTCTCACCTTCCCAATCCTCTGATCCTTGGCATCATCCTTTCCATTGATGTGGCAGTTGTCAAAGACACCAATTGTTATTACAGTGCAAGGGTCGTATACTTCCCATGTATACTGTTCGTTCCAACGAGGATGCAGAGTATCTAGAAGCGTTCTGGTACGAACCCATTTGTTTCCATACTTGGCTACACAGTATGGATCCGTCAATCTGCCATCTCTGCCCTTCATTGGCAACAGATTTCGAGCACTCAAAATGCCTACTTCAAGAAGTCCAATGTTGGGCTTCCTCAGATGCTTGGACGATGGCTGAAGATCACTGCTGAAATGAGTGGACTCGTCGAGAACATGGTAACCCGCATCTATACAAAGACGGAGAAGAATCCTAGTGGCAAATTTCACCTCCTTCTTCTCCCCTTCATCATCTCCATGAGATGGCTTTTGAAGAGGAAACCATCTAGGATCGGGAAGCTTGGCTGTTTCTATTCTCTGGGGGACTTCCCTGACTGGTATCAAGATCCTTCCAATGGTTTCATCCTTACCCGGTCCCACTCTGTCCTCCACATTGATGAATATGTACTCATCGAAGGGCTCGGATGCTACGAACATAAGCTCCTCGTTCCACTCCGGATTTATATGCTTCATCGGAGAAGGCCGGGTGACCCGCAGTTGGTTCCCCAGCTGCACCTTCACGTATGACTCCGGCATTCTCCCTTTATCTGATGACACCAAATCCTGGGCTGCAATAATATGGACTCTCAGATAATAGAGTTTGGGTGAGAAGTAGACTTTTGATCTGGTACTCGCCAGGCTTTGCTGACTGAGACTGTGAGCATCGGAGTGCCACGACTCCGGGAAGGCTTCGTCCGCTTGCGTCCCCATCCAAACACCAAGCATGATCTCTCCTAGATTATGAGTTTTTTCTCCCTTTTTATCAGCCAGTTTGTACCACTGAGGTGCTAGAGGACTGTCCGGCGGAACGCGCTGTGGCACCTCTGCAACGTCGAACACCACTTTCCCCACGAAGTCGTCTTTCCCGATGTCCTTATCCTTCACACTCACTTCGATCAAATTGCTCTGCAGTCTCTCCCTTGAGAAGGCGAAAACAGCATTCCAAACTGGATACTGATTCTTCTCCAAGTGTTTGGTCACCCCTTTGTAATTCCCCACTTTCACTTCCACATACGGATCAAGACTCCCGGAGAAGTCCATTACAGGTAGATCCTTGGCTTTTACGACATTGACATACAAGAATTTCATCTGCTCCACCAAATCATAAGTGCTTGCAGTTTTGTCCCTACCCCAATATCCCATTCTTGCAGCTAAAGGAGGCCTGGTCTCCACCACGCCGTACTCGGGTTTCTGCCCCGGAAATTGCATTTGCATCACGGTGGCTGCTGCTGGAGCTCCGGCCTTGGTGAAGTCGCCTCGAGTCTCCGGCTTCTCAGCTGGCGGCGGTGGGGGGCCTCCGGTCCCGACGGAGTAGAAGGTCCTCACCTCTTTTTCCTTGTTTTTCTTCTTGGTCTTGTCATAACTTTCCTTGAAGTAGTACTCATCATCGAACTTGTTGGTATGAATGTCCTCCGGCGGCGCAGGAGTGCTTTCTGTGGCTTGATGGCGGTGGTGATGATCCGTAGCTCCCACGTGCTGCAAGAATTCTTCCACTTGCTCCAGAGGCTTGAATCCATCAACGCCCCCATGCACAGCAAAGATTTTCAAAGCGATATCGCCTTTGACGTGGGAAAAAAGGCCCCTTTTATCGAGGGGGTACCTCTGAGCCATGGCTTCTTGCTCGGAGAAGGGAACAGACATGCCGGAAATCCGGACCTTTCCGAGGAAATTCCGGTGATGTCCATGGTTGCTGTCGTTGTAGACATAAACCTCGATGGTCCGGTGGGGGAGATCCCTGAGGTTGTTGATGTTGAACACTAGTTTCTCATTCCAATAAGGGTTGAGATCTTTGGGCTTGGTGGAGGTCCTGTGACGCTGCTCTTCGAATTCTACTTGTACGAAAGGGCTGGCACTTCCATGGCCATCTTTGGGCATTAGATCACTGGCGTCCAGAACTTCCACAACGAGCTTGGCCATTGAGATTTGGTTGAGAGGTGGATAGAGAAGCTACGGTTGAAAACCAAGGTAAAAGAGAGGTAGGTAGAATTGAAGAGAGAGAGTTGGCGGTGGGGATGTCATTGGGGGTATTTGGAGTAAAAAGACAGAAACATGCGTTTGAATCTGTTAGAAAGAAAGAGGTGATTGTTTTGATGAAATTTAAAGGGGGTGGGGGGGGGGGGGGGGGCCTATATCCTTTGGGTTTTGTGTGTTTTATTAAAAAATCGATGTGGATTAGGTCTGGATTTCCCTAACTCTAATTCGTATCACCATCTAAGTGCGTGTATACGTCTACTGTTTCGTACCTACGCCCACTCCCTCCGCCTAGATATACTTCTTCGTACCACTTCACATATATGAGACACAAAATCTAATTTAATTCATTTGTTCTGCTTTTGCGTCGTCTACTTTGACTTAAAATATTGTGCCATTCATGCATTTATCTCTGAAATGACCAAAACCATTTATCTCTGGTAATTTTTCTTTTTAAAAAAAAAAACTTAACTAATTAAGTAAAAAATGGGTAGTATAAGGTGGTAGATTTGAATCAAGGGTAGTATTGTGGAGATCATCTAACAGTAACAGTGAGACTATTTTATATTTTCTTAAAAATTAATTATCATTTTTTTCTTATAGATGCTAGGAGTATTACTTTTTATTATCACATTTTATTTATATTATAAATTGTTAATTAAATAGTTCACTATATTATTATTACTTTTCATCGATTGAGTATTACTTTTTTATAAAAACATATTATTACTTTTTATCTACCTTACAAAAACACTTTAATATCATGATATGAAAAGATATTTTGGTTTAAAGAAGTAAATCTCTCTTAAATTTTAGAGTCCAACTAGGGTGTACCGGTGCACCTGGACAATTGTAACCGTTAGATCAATTTATAATTGACAAATTCTCTTGTGAGACTTTATTATTTATATGAGACGGTTTGTGAGACGTGTTAAAGTATGTTTATTATTTAGATAAAGTATATTTAATACTCCCTCCGTCTCGCTCAAATAGCACCATTTTACTATACTGGATGTTCCGTCCAAATTGCATCATTTTCCTCTTTTAGTAAGAAGGGTCCATCAATGGCCCACCACTACACATCACATCTCTCTAATACACCTACCTACTTTACATAAAATAATAATAATCCTTAATCTACGTGCAAAAGCAAATGATACACTTTGACCGGACGGAGGGAGTAGTTGTTAAAGTATGTTTTCTAAAGCATGATGAATTACGCATTAAAGTATGATTTTAGCGTGTTATAACATGATTTGTTATTGATATACTTTAACTACAAATAAGCATACTTTATCTATACAATAAGCATACTTTAGTGATGGATCAACTCGTCTCACGCCCGTCTCACAAATAACACATCTCACAAGAGAGTTTCTCTTTACAATTTAATCTCCACTATTAAATAAATAAAATAAATATATTTAAAAAAAATTTATTCACTCCCTTATTTTAACCTATAAACTTGGAGGTGTACTGTTGCACCCAGAATCACCTTAAATTTTATTAAGATCTCCATAAATTTTTAGGTAAGCCTGTTTCTTTAAAAATACTCCATGTTTTATGCCATATAGGAGTGTATACAAAATGATGTTAAATAGGAAAAAACTTTTTAACTAAAAATATACAATTGATTTTTCTTACAAGAGACTAGCTAGGGTAACTGAGTATCATTTTTCAAGTATAAAAATAGTAGTAATATTATTAAGTTGATTTTTTTTATATTATTTTTTAAGTAGTTTTGCACAGAAATTCTGTGAAATAATAGTAACACTTTCAAAATAATGCATGATATTATTATCCTTATTCTTGTAAATTGAATAAACATTAAAGCTAAGTTTAATAATTGATCCCATAAATATAAGTATAATAAATATACGAATAAGTATGTATATAAGGGCATGCATCAATTATCATGCAATACCTTTTGTTGAGAGTATAGTCATTAGGCATGAAGCGTAGAGTGACTGTTTGTGTATAATGCACTCATGTAGTGTGGTGTGGGGATAGCAAGATTTAGTGGCATTAGTTAAAAGCAGAGCCTTTTCAAATGGATTTCATTCACCCTTTATGAGTTTGATGGGATTTCCTTTTCAAGGGTGTTTTTGGGTAATATTCTATTGTTCCTCACTCATTAGCCAATTGTTTGGATTTTAGAGGCTGTTGGAAATCATAAATTTCAAAACACATCTACTATGATTTAATACTTCCTTATTCACTCTACACAATTCACAATCGTAGTATGTCCTAGAGTTTCTCTCTCCTGAGGATTAGCTATTAGGGTTCTGTTCTTGGGTTCTTGGGTTTTCTGCCATTAATTAGGGATGTAAATGAGTCGAGCCGAATTGAACAAAGAGTTATTCAAGCTTGTTTGAAATATTATCGAGCTTCAAAATATATGTTTGAGCTTGTTTGATAAACAATCGAGTTGAGCCCGAACGAGCTTTTATCGAGCCGAACACGAGCCGAGCTCAAGTAGCTTGATAAATTTACACTTACTTTATCTATTTTTATTAATCGAGCTCGAGCCGAGCTTTTAATTTTATCAAACGTAAAAGTGTATTCAAGCTTGTTTGATATCATTATCAAATCGAGCTCGAATCGAGCTTTTATCGAACGATCTCGAATCGAGTATCGAGTAGTTTGACTTGATTTTCACCCCTACCATTAATGCTTCTTTGTTCTGCTTCTACTTTACTTATTTATTTTTCCTTATTTCTTGTTTTTTCTTGACCTGGTTTATACTTTTATTTTCTTTTCTTCCTCATTTCCTATTTTTTCTCTGTCTTTTGCGTTTGTAGGATTTCTTGAACCAAGTTGGGTTGCAAAGGTGCTTCGTGGTCTCTATTGCTCTACTTCACTCCATTTCTGCGTTGCTCCCTCCTTCAACTCTCATGGCTGATTCTTTGGAAAATCTATGTGCAAATTTGTCTTTGGAGTTAGATGAACAAACTCCTATTATCATTAATCCAGATCTGGCATTCAATTTGGACGATTCTCATTATCTAATTGGAAAAGTCATGGCCCCCGTGTTATTTCTAGCAGAGATATTGAAAATATGTTTCGTGAGCTTTGGCAACCAAAGAAACCACTTTGCTACAAGCATCTTGATGATATTCTCATGCTATTCTCCTTCGAATCTGAAACGGACATGCTTAAAGTTCTAAAGGGAGCCCCTTGGTCCTTTGATCGTTACCTTCTCATTCTCTAAAAAGCAAGTAGTCATTTTGTGGCAACAAAAGTTGAATTCAATAACTCCCCGTTTTGGATTCAAATTTTTGGTCTGCCCTTGGGTCTAATGACTGCTGATTTTGCAAAATTTATTGGGAATCAAATTGGTGTATTCATGGAATCTGATAGTGATGTCGAAGGAAATTTAATTGGGAAATTCCTACAAGTCCGTATCATGCTAGACATCCACAACCCCCTTCGGAGAATCTTAAGCCTCTCCCATCAAGGTAGCATGTTACGTTGTTACTTAAAATATGAAAGACTGCCTGCATTTTGCTATTTTTGTGGTAGAATTGGCCATACTGATCGTGATTGTGACTCCAAACTCCACAGCCCCAATCCTAACCCATATCCCCTTCCATATGGCACCTGGCTTCGAGCCTCCCTATCTGTGGCTACCTCTTCTCGTACCTCCCATAAACATCCTTCACATCCTACTGAACCCTAGCCTTGTGATAAAGACATTCCTCATACTCAGCATAACACTTCTCCACCGCACAAATATTTACCCACCCGCAATTCTACCCCATCAAACAACACCTCTAACCCTCCACTTCGCCTCTTTCTCACCGCCCCTCCCCCAAAAAATACCATCCACTCCTCCAACTCAAATCTCTCATCTTCTTTATCTCTATCCCCTGCCATTGGCACTTCAAAAAAATCTACCCACTCAGATACTACTCCTTCATCTTTATCAACTTCTATCCAGAATCATTCTCACATCTCTTCCACCACATCCATTGTCCTATTCTATCCTACAACTCACCCCTCTTTGTCCCTTGAGAATAAAACACCTATTCCTCCTAAAGAAGACATACATCCCTCCTCTGTCATACTTTCTTCCTATCTTCCTGAAAACATTCCATACCAAAAACAAATTCCTATCCTCCACCTACTCAATAACACCTCTGCATCCCCCTCTAAAATCACTCCATCATCTGCATACTCCACTCCATATATCGACAACACAAAACATTCTGGTCAAGAAATGGACTTACCTCTAGGGTTGATTCGGCTCAAAAGTCCATCTTAACTGGAGGGGGGTTTTCTTCGGGGCTCGAGAGATGGAATAGATAGGGCCCCGCAAGTTTTGAATTCGCCGCTGGGGAATTCACACGAAAGGGAATGAGTAATTCTCAACAAAAAAGTGCTCTCTGTACCGAACGTGAAAGTCATTTTCCATCAGACGTTTGATAGCCCTTTACTTGTTTCTGTGCTTATCTTCCATGAACCCCTCGTCAAAAAAGCTACAAAAAATTCATTCGTACTTGTGATCGCCCCATTCCTCTCTCTGTTCCTAACCCTATGGATCTCTCCACTCTTAAACGCAAATCCTTAACTTTGACCTCCTGTGATGATGAAACTCTCCACCCTGAAAAATGAATCAAAACCTCAACATCCTCTGATATCCAAACTCCAGCAGCGGAGACTGGTACAAACCATTCCCGCCGAACCCAATGGGTATCATTAGCTGGAACTGTAGAGGGCTTGGGAACCCTGGTACAGTTCAAGAACTATGCGATTTTATCCGCATCAAGTCTTCCCTCTTTGTTTTCCTCTGTGAAAGTAAGTATGATTCTCTCTTATTGATCGTATTAAGTTCAGACTGTGTGTTTTTTGGCTTATCTGTCCCTGTTCGGGGACGTAGTGGTGGTTTAGCATTACTTTGAAATAAAAGTATCAGTGTTTCTCTGCGATATTTCTCAAACAGATTCATTGATGCAGATGTCACCTTCTTTGACCAGCAAGTTAGAATCACGGGTGTTTATGGTGAACCTGATGTCTCTATCAGAAGAGCTGCTTGGTCTCATTTCAGCTCCATTTCTCACATCAGTCTTCACCATGGCTTTGTTTTGGGGATTTCAACGAAGTTCTCTTCCAATCAGAATTCGAAGGCAGTGGCCCACGCTCAAATTGGCAAATTCAATATTTTTGGAATTTTTTGGATGGTTGTGGCCTCTTTATATGGGTTTTCATGGAAATATCTTCACTTGGAACCGTCTATCGGTTCAGCCATTTACACAGCGTGCCAGACTTGATCGCTTTACTTGCAATCAGGCTTTCACTTCCATTTTCTCTTAGCATAATAACACCCATAATCTTACTTTCCACTCTGATCATGCTCTTCTACACTTTATTTTGGAGTTCATCCCCTAGTTTTTAACTCCAAGAACCGTTGAAAACCTTTTCGTTTTGAAGCACTTTGGATTAAATCTCAAGAATGCGAGAAGGTGATTAAAGATTGCTGGAGTACTGGGTTTGACTCACTTCAATCCAAACTTGAAAATTGTAAGGTGGGTCTTTTATCTTGGGGAGGCACCAACAACAAAACGCTGTTGAAAAAAATTAGTGATCTGAAAAGAGAAATTGCTTTTTTAAGCAAGGGGCACATCTCACCTTCTGTTAAGCAGAAGCTTAATGATCTCAAGGCTAGATTGCTCTTCTTACAAGAAAAATAAGGAATTCTATGGAAACAAAGGGTTAAGCAACACTGGAACAGGGAAGGGGATCGCAATACTCGTTTTTTCACTCTCATGCCAATGTTCGTCGAGAAATTAATCACATCTCAGCTTTATATGACAGTAATGGGATTCTTCGACATGAGAAATTGGAGATTCAGTCTATTATCCATGATTACTTCAATCAGCTTTTTACCTCTACCTCTTGCAATTCTCTCGACCTTCATCAAGCTCTCAGTAGAATTTGAAGTAAAGTAGACGATAGCAGACGTGAACTCCTTGAACAGCTCTTTTCTGGTGATGAGGTTTGAAAAGCTCTTAAAGACATGCATCATTTCAAATCTCCTGGCCCCGACGGTATGAGTCCTATCTTCTTTCAAAAATTTTGGCATATCATTGGTTTAGATGTTACTAATTCTGTCCTTAATTTTTTGAATCATCACTCTTTTCATGAAAGCATCAACCTCACATTCATTGTTTTAATCCCTAAGATAAAATCTCCTAATTTGGTTAGTCAATTCCGTCCTATTAGCTTATGCAATATTTTGTATAAATTGGCTTCCAAATGTGTTGCAAATAGGATAAACTCATCCCTCCCTCAGTTGATTTCTACGTCTCAATCTGCTTTTATACCTGGTCGCTTGATTACTGATAATATCTTAATTGCATATGAAGTTCACCACTTTATCAAGAATCGCAGGTCTGGTAATCACCCACTAATGTCTATTAAGCTAGACATGAGCAAAGCTTTTGATCGAATTGAATGACCTTTTGTGATCCAAGTTCTCCGTGCTTTAAAATTCCCTGGTAACATCATTCGTATTGTAAGCAACTGCATCAGTAGTGTCTCGTTCTCATATCTTCTGAATGGGGATAACTTTGGGAGTCTTGTGCCTCAACGGGCCTCCGTCAGGGTGATCCTTTGAGCCCATATCTTTTCATCATTTGCTCTGAGGTCTTCTCTTGCATCCTGCAAGATCTACAGATTTGTGAAAAAATTCATGGCATTAAAATCTCTCGTCTTGCTCCTCGTATTTCTCATATTTTCTTTGCAGATGACACACTTATCTTTGGTGATGCTATTGTGGAGGAACCTACATATCTCAAACAGGCTATTTGTCTTTTTAAAAAGGTGTCTGGCCAGCAGGTGAACTTCGACAAATCAAGTGTTGTCTTCAGTCCTAACACATCGCAACATGACATTGACTCCATTACCAGTGTTCTTGGCATAACCTCATCTGAATCCCATGGTAAATATCTGGGATTGCCTTCGATAATTCAGAGGAATAAAAGAGAAATCTTCTATTCTATCAAAGATAGAATTTGGAAACGCGTTTCAGCATAGAACCAGAAACTTCTCTCTAAAGCTGGAAAGGAACTTTTGATCAAATCAGTATTACAAGTTATACCTTCATATGCTATGATATGTTTCAGACTTCCAGATACCCTCTTTGATGATATATCCTCTATGATCTCTGAATTTTGGTGAGGGAAGAAAGACAACAAAAGGAAAATATCTTGGGTTGCTTGGAGAAGGTTGACTACTAGCAAATTTGTTGGTGGCTTGGGCTTTCGTGACATGAAGGCTTTCAATTTGGCTATTCTAAGCAAGCAAGGCTGGAGGATCCTTACCCAACCTCAATCTTTGCTCTCACGCCTCTTAAAAGCTAAGTATTTTTCTTCTTGTTCTTTTTCTGAAGCATCACTTGGTAGCAATCCATCTTGGTCGTGGCGCAGTATTCTTGAAGGAAGAAAGTGTTAGATTTGTATACTAAAAGCCTCGCTTTTATATTGAACAATGTAATAACAATTTTATTTGAAATGAGAATCATATGATCAAACGTTTTTGCATATTATAAATTGTTTATTTATATGTTTGTGCAAAAGTCCATTTACTTTATACTGTAGATAATATGTTGTGCGACAACACGCGGAAGATCATATTATCGGTTTCCTTATAAAGTATAAACAGATGCTCACAACCGAGATAGACGGGGACTATCTATCGGTATGGTTGTAGTGTGATTTGGAATTAGTTTGTCTTGACTATAGAATCACATTAGTGCACTTAGCGTGTATTGAGTAGGACCGCTTGAGATCGTTCGACTTGTACTGTCTATATAGAAGAACTTGATCTCTGTTATTATGGATGTCCATGCTCTTAATCCCTATACAATAACTTCGACACGTAGGGCAGTATGTATTTCTTTGATTCATCAATGGGTGAGATTTAAATGAATTAAATCAACAAACTCGGTGAGTTGGGAAGTAGTGCTGTCTCTATGGTGTGCTGTTGATTGTAGAAGGAAACCATGTCCGTCATAGGTTGATGATGTCCCCTTGAGGAGCTCATAAGGTTTATCATGTAAATCTTGCAAGTGGATTAATTTCCGGCATGATAATAAGGTTGAGTGGTACTACTCTCGGATGAGATATTAATTAATTTGAGTTGTCAGTAACTTAATTAATTAATGGGCATTGAATATCTTAAACATGGGGAGATTATTGGGCTCATAATAAGAAGGAGCCCAGAACATAATTTGGGATTGGATGGGTAGTGCAGTAATAATATTTTAGTGGACTATATTATTATTATTGGATTTAATTAAAAGCTTTGGGCTAAGCTTGGTTAATTAAATCTGATTGAGGCCCAGCCCAATTTCTCCTCCTGGTCCCTACTGTAGCCCTTTATAATAGTCTGCTCAGCTCCTGGATGCCCTAAGAATTGAGAACGCCGTTCTTTTGTCTAGAAAGTGGTTAGGAGCAGATTGAGTGATCCTACAGTCTGTTGACCACACAACAGTAGGATTGACTAGGGTAATACAGTAGAAGAACAAGAGGTAGTTCTTCTCAAATATTCATCCTCTACTCCAATCCAGAAGACAGGTATTGATTTATGCTTCCGCTGTATTATTACTTGTTTTTTTTTTCGAATCGTGTTCACCATAAGATCCATTTGCCATCAATTGGTATCAGAGCCATGGTTTCTTGGTGAAACTGATTTGTAAAGAATTATGTGATTAATTGATTATTTGTTTTAATCTGAATTTTTCACATGGAGAAGACTGTCAGGCTTGTTTGTTTGTATGGTGTGTAATATTAATTGATTTATTGTTAATTATGTGGCACACACTTCGAGAGACAGCCCTGCTCTTCCACACACGCACAACACCCTTTCCCCCCCTTTCCTCTCTCTCTCTCTCTCGTTTCGGATCGGGGCGGCGACTGCTTCTGACGGCGGCTGGCGGCGGCGACCGAGGCGGACGGCCTTTAGGCAGTCGCCGGAAATGGCACGACGGCTGGTTTTCTCGGCGATTCGAGGCAAACCGGCGGGCAGAGGGAATATCCAATAAGGCGGGGTGACAGGGCGACTGTCCCAATCGGACTGGCGACGGAGCGTGGATGTTGGCGTGGCGGCGCGTGACCTTCTGATGACGCGGAATCGAGGCGACAGCGCGGCGGTGACTGCTCGACTGATTGCGCTGCGTCAGATCGATGCAACGCCGAGCAGATCCGGCGTCCAGATGGCAGCGGCGGGAAGGGCTGCGGCAGATCGATGCATTGCCAGGCTGATCCGGCATCCAGATGACGGTGGAACAGCGATTCCGGGAAGATCGACTGTCCAACTGACGGCGGCGGGAAGCATGTCGATGATGGCCGGGTTTCGAGGGCGTTTTATAGGCAGGTGGGTGCTTCCGGGCGAGTCAGGGGTGGCTTCTGATCGGACTGATCGGCGCTGCGTTCCGTGGAGCTGGGCACTTCAACGACGCCGGAGATCCACAGCGGATTTCGGCGCGCTGAAGGCATTCGGCTGATGGGATGGCAAGGCGAGATCGTGACTGGTCGATGCTGCTGCGAGGTCTCCGCTGCGGATCCAGCACGGCAGAGGGCGGACGACGCGATTCCGGATGGACTGACGGTGATATAACGTGGGCGCGGTGGCCGGTGTCGTTTTCCGCCATCGTTTGCTGGCTGTGATGCTACGGGAAAGAGACTGCGGCAGGGAGCTCCTTGGCGGCGGGCTAACGGCGATGTTCCGGTGGACTGTATCGGCACCGCCGGCGGCGGCGGCAGCTGGTGGCGCCGGTGGCTTTCTGGAGGCTGACGGCAGTGGCGGCTGGACGTAGGCTAGGGTTTCAGCTGTTGTGGGCTTGGGTTGGGCCTTGTTTTTCTTTGCGTATTGGGCTTGCATTTTAATTAAGTACTGTTGGGCCTGTATTTTATTTTTTTTTGAGGTTTGGGCTTCATGGGTTGTAATTAATTATTTAGTGCAGCTGGGCCTGTATGTGATTATTTATTAATTGTTTGTGTGGTTGGGCCTAGTTTAATTTTGGGCTTGTTCCAAGGAAATAAATTGGCTGGTTTAAATGGGCTTTATTTTTTTTATTATAATGGCTGCTCATTAATTGCTAATTTTATTTGGAATAGGTAGGCCCAAATTTATGTTCCAACTTTATTTTGCAATTAATTGAATTATATAATTGATTTAATTGTTTAACATGACGATTAATTGTTATATATGTGTAAAGCATGTTTTATGTGATTTATTTAATTTAATTACTTGGATTAAAAGCATGCTTTATTGTATATTTTATTTGTTAATATTATATGCATGACAAAAACCCTCGGTATTAAATAACTAAGTGGGAGAGGGGATTGGTAAATAAATTCCCATGGCCTCCATTATTGGTTTGTAAGTGATGTGAGTAAACCTGCGTGTTGGCATCAGGCCTTCCTCCATAACGGATGGGTTTTATTCACGGATCACTAGTACAAACTTCTTTATGATGATCGTAGGAAGTTACCCAAGCGCGTGTGTACTTCTCCAACTGTAAGGCACACAAGCTTGCGCAATGGACTTGGGATCAAATAATGGTACACACTTAGATGTGAATAATCAGTATCCTCCCCAACGGAGTCACTGCTGATATTTGCATGGCTAAAAAGAAACCGACTATTAATTATTTTATCATAAAGTTAGGTTGATAAATGAAATTAATGGGTAAAACCTTCTCTTGTAAATGTTCGGGTTTGTATACGTCCACACTAACGTGGCATGCAAATCCACGGTGCTTGAGATGTTGGTGAATTTTGTTTTATATTGTTTTGAGGGATTCAATATAAATTGGTAAATTCGAAGTGTTTGATCTGTTTATTATTTATGATTCTCAGGTTTTTCAAATGGCTTTGAACTCACTTTCTGTCATACTTAAAGAACACAAACTTACTGGCACTAATTATGTCGACTGGAAGCGTAACATGGATATTGTTTTAACTGCTGAAGATTACATCTTTGTACTTTCTGAGGAATGCCCTCCGGCACCTACTGATGACTCTACCGAAGAGCAAAGAAATGCTTATAATAGGTGGGTCAAAGCTGATAAGATGGCTAAGTGCTATATTTTGGCTTCAATGTCAAATGTACTTCAGACTCAGCATCAAGCTATGGACACCGCCTATGATATGATGCTTAATCTTAGGGAACTCTTCGGTCATCAGAGTCGTCCTGCTAGGTCGAAGGGCATGTCGGTCTTGATGAACACCAAAATGGCTGAGGGCACTTCCGTAAGGGAGCATGTCCTTAGGATGATGGGCCAACTCAATGAGTTGGAAGTTCTTGGAGCAGAAATCGATGGGGAAACCCAGGTCGATATTATACTCCAAAGCTTGCCTAGGAGTTTTGAGCAGTTTCGCCTGAACTATGGTATGAACAAACATTTGTACTCGTTGGCGGAACTGATGACAGAACTCGTGGCAGCGGAAGAACTGTTTCGTAGACCACCTCAGGTTCATGTTGCTGAACATGCTTCTCATCCTAGGCCGAAAGGCGGTAGGAAGAAGAAGAAGCAAGGGAATCCAGCACCGGTGAACCAAGTGAAGGCAAAGACGGGTGCGGTCAAGAAACCTAAAGGCAAGTGCTTCAAATGTAAGCAGCCGGGACACTACAAGGTTGACTGCCCTCTTCTGAAGGGGAACAGGAATGGTAAGTCTTACATACTAGTTGTTGAATCGTGTTTAGCGGCTGTATCTGCTAACACTTGGTGTGTAGATACGGGAGCCACTGATCATGTCTGCAATTCTATGCAGGGGTTCCACCAAACTCGGCAGCTTAGTGATGGGGAGATTACCATACTCATGGGGAATGCTACAAGAGTAGCAGCTGTCGCAGTGGGAGACGTGCATTTATTTTTTAATAAGAATAAAACTCTTGTTTTGAGGAATTGTCTTTATGTACCTCATTTTAGAAAGAATTTAATTTCAGTTTCTAAATTGTTTATGGATGGATATTCTGTTTCTTTTAATGACAAGGTTGTTATAAGGAAAAATAGAATTGTTATCTGTAATGGTGCATTGATAGATAATTTGTACACTCTTAATCCTATTTCTCCCACAGTGCAACAAATTGAAACGAATGATACATCTACTAATAAGAGAAAAGAACCTTCAAAAATGAATCAAACATATCTTTGGCATCTAAGACTTGGTCATATTAACTTAAGTAGGATTCAAAGGTTGATAGCTGATGGACCTCTGAGTTCATTAGTAGTGGAATATTATCCAACTTGCGAATCCTGCTTGGAAGGAAAAATGACAAAAAGGCCTTTCAAGGCAAAGGGGTATAGAGCCAAGGATTTGTTGGAATTGGTTCATTCCGATTTATGTGGTCCTATGTCTGTCCAGGCAAGAGGGGGTTTTGAATATTTCGTCACTTTCATTGACGATTATTCAAGATATGGATATATTTATTTGATGCGCCGCAAGTCTGAGTGCTTTGATAAATTCAAAGAGTACAAGGCTGATGTGGAAAAGCATCTTGGAAAATATATCAAGACACTACGATCTGATCGTGGTGGCGAATACCTCTTGGGAGAGTTTAGGAATTATTTATCGGAAAATGGGATTGAATCCCAATTGTCTGCACCAGGCACACCCCAGCAGAATGGTGTAGCGGAGAGAAGGAATAGGACTCTTATGGAAATGGTGAGATCAATGATGAGTTATTCGGAACTACCAAATTCGTTTTGGGGATATGCCTTAGAAACAGCGGCTTACATTCTAAACTTAGTACCCTCTAAATCAGTAGCTTCCACACCCATTGAATTGTGGACTGGGCGAAAGCCTAGTTTGAAACACTTTCGGATTTGGGGTGCTCCGGCACATGTGTTAAAGACGGATACTGATAAGTTAGAGTCACGTACGGAAGTTTGTCTGTTTGTAGGATATCCAAAAGGAACGAAGGGTGGTTTATTCTATAATCCAAAGGACCAAAAGGTGATCGTTAGCACGAATGCTAGATTTTTGGAAGAAGATTATATAATGAATCACAAACCCATGAGTAAAATTGTTCTAGAAGAAGTAAGAGGGGAAACACCAAACATAATACCAACTGTACAAGAGGATATACCACAGGACACTGCACCGCGTGTCACACCTGATACACAATTACCTGCGGAGCCTCGTCGTAGTGGGAGGGTTGTGATACAACCGGATAGATTCATGGGATTGGGAGAGTCTTCTGACTTGGTCCCTGGTGAACATGAAATTGACCCATGGAATTACAACGAGGCACTGCAAGATAAAGATGCTCAATTATGGCAAAATGCAATGAAATCTGAAATAGAATCCATGTATTCTAATCAAGTCTGGGAGCTTGTAGAACCACCCAATGGTGTAAAAGCTATTGGATGCAAGTGGATCTATAAAAGAAAAAGAGGATCTGACGGTAAGGTGGAAACCTTTAAAGCAAGGCTTGTGGCTAAAGGATATACTCAGAAAGAAGGAATCGATTATGAGGAAACCTTCTCCCCTGTGGCCATGCTTAAGTCAATCCGGATTCTTTTGTCTATTGCTGCTCATATGGATTATGAGGTATGGCAAATGGATGTCAAGACAGCTTTTCTGAATGGAAGTCTTGAGGAAAACATCTATATGAAGCAACCAGAAGGATTCATTGCAAAGGGCGAAGAGCATCTTGTCTGCAAGCTTAAAAAGTCCATTTATGGATTAAAACAAGCTTCTAGATCATGGAACATCCGTTTTGATGAAGTAATCAAGTCATATGGATTTATTCAATGTCCGGATGAATCATGTGTGTACAAGAAGTGTGACGGAAACGTAGTGGTATTTCTTGTACTCTACGTGGATGATATTCTGCTCATTGGAAACAATGTAAAGGTATTATCGGGCGTAAGGGTATGGCTGTCCAAGCAGTTTGAAATGAAGGACTTAGGAGAAGCCGGACACATTCTTGGGATCAAATTGATAAGGGATCGCAAGAAAAGAATGTTGTGCTTATCCCAATCTTCATACATTGATACAATCCTGGCTCGTTTTAGCATGCAAGATTCCAAGAAAGGTTTTCTACCTTTCAGACATGGAATACCTCTGTCTAAGGAAATGTCTCCTAAGACACAACATGAAATAGAGGCAATGAAGCTGGTCCCTTATGCTTCGGCAGTGGGAAGCCTCATGTATGCTATGCTATGTACGAGACCGGATATCTGTTATGCCGTGGGCATGGTCAGTAGGTATCAAAGTAATCCAGGACAAGGGCATTGGACTGCGGTAAAGCACATCTTAAAGTACCTGAAAAGAACTAAGAATTATGTGCTGGTTTACCGGGCAGATACTTTGCTACCTTTGGGTTATACTGATTCGGATTTCCAGTCAGATAGGGATGCTAGTAAATCCACCTCGGGTTATGTGTATACTCTTGGAGGAGGAGCCATAATATGGAGGAGTGTAAAGCAGAAATGCGTTGCGGACTCCACCATGGAAGCTGAATATGTAGCAGCCTCTGAGGCAGCTAAAGAAGCAGTATGGCTCAGGAACTTCTTAATGGACTTGGATGTGATTCCTGGTTTGCCCAAAGCGATCACAATTTATTGTGATAATAGTGGTGCAGTAGCAAACTCGAAGGAACCACGAGCCCATAAGGCGAGTAAACACATTGAGCGCAAGTACCACCTGATACGAGACATCGTTAAAAGAGGGGAAGTCGTTGTCGCTAAGATTGCATCTGAGGATAACCTTGCTGATCCTTTTACTAAGAGCCTTCCAGCGAAAGCGTTCGATGGGCATGTAGAAGGAATGGGGATTAGATGCGTGTCAGCAGATATGGCAGCGTAGTCTTTTAGTATAAGTGGGAGATTGTTAGATTTGTATACTAAAAGCCTCGCTTTTATATTGAACAATGTAATAACAATTTTATTTGAAATGAGAATCATATGATCAAACGTTTTTGCATATTATAAATTGTTTATTTATATGTTTGTGCAAAAGTCCATTTACTTTATACTGTAGATAATATGTTGTGCGACAACACGCGGAAGATCATATTATCGGTTTCCTTATAAAGTATAAACAGATGCTCACAACCGAGATAGACGGGGACTATCTATCGGTATGGTTGTAGTGTGATTTGGAATTAGTTTGTCTTGACTATAGAATCACATTAGTGCACTTAGCGTGTATTGAGTAGGACCGCTTGAGATCGTTCGACTTGTACTGTCTATATAGAAGAACTTGATCTCTGTTATTATGGATGTCCATGCTCTTAATCCCTATACAATAACTTCGACACGTAGGGCAGTATGTATTTCTTTGATTCATCAATGGGTGAGATTTAAATGAATTAAATCAACAAACTCGGTGAGTTGGGAAGTAGTGCTGTCTCTATGGTGTGCTGTTGATTGTAGAAGGAAACCATGTCCGTCATAGGTTGATGATGTCCCCTTGAGGAGCTCATAAGGTTTATCATGTAAATCTTGCAAGTGGATTAATTTCCGGCATGATAATAAGGTTGAGTGGTACTACTCTCGGATGAGATATTAATTAATTTGAGTTGTCAGTAACTTAATTAATTAATGGGCATTGAATATCTTAAACATGGGGAGATTATTGGGCTCATAATAAGAAGGAGCCCAGAACATAATTTGGGATTGGATGGGTAGTGCAGTAATAATATTTTAGTGGACTATATTATTATTATTGGATTTAATTAAAAGCTTTGGGCTAAGCTTGGTTAATTAAATCTGATTGAGGCCCAGCCCAATTTCTCCTCCTGGTCCCTACTGTAGCCCTTTATAATAGTCTGCTCAGCTCCTGGATGCCCTAAGAATTGAGAACGCCGTTCTTTTGTCTAGAAAGTGGTTAGGAGCAGATTGAGTGATCCTACAGTCTGTTGACCACACAACAGTAGGATTGACTAGGGTAATACAGTAGAAGAACAAGAGGTAGTTCTTCTCAAATATTCATCCTCTACTCCAATCCAGAAGACAGGTATTGATTTATGCTTCCGCTGTATTATTACTTGTTTTTTTTTTCGAATCGTGTTCACCATAAGATCCATTTGCCATCAGAAAGATCCTTCTTCTGGGATGTCGACGCCTCATTTTTCTGGTACCAACACAAGAATTCTGAAAGACAACTGCCTCGTTCTTCTAACTTTTCTGTTCGCAGAGTTCACCTACCATGCACAGATACAACATCAGTTGATACCCTTATAAATCATGACCCTCACTCATGGAAAACTGATCTTGTACGTCAGATGTTTGATCATGACGAGGCGGAACTTATATTGTCCATCCCCTTGAACAACTCTGCATTACCTGACAAATGGATATGGCACTACTCTCATAACGAAAGATTCACGGTACGATCTGCTTACCATAAGACAATTGATTGTGGCATTGCTGATAGCAGTTCTCATCCTTTAGAATCTTCAAGTTCGGGACACCATCCGGTTTGGAAACGATTATGGAATCTGAAAATTCCCCCTCGAATTGCCCATTTTCTTTGGCGCTGCTGTACGAACTCTTTACCTACCTCGGATAACTTGGAAAGAAGGGGAATTCCAGTTGATGGACACTGCAAATTTTGCTCATCAGTTGATAGTTCTGCTGGCCACATATTTTTCTACTGTGCTTTTGCCATGCGTTTATGGGAATACTGTGGCCTTTTTAGTTTCATTTATCATTTTCAGCAGCCTATACATGAGCTTTGGTTTCGTGAAATTCTTCTCTCAAATGACTCTACAACTATTGAACTCTTTGTTACCAGCAGCTATCATCTATGGCATGCTCGTAATAGACTCACATTTGAGAATTTTTCTACGGAACCAAAGGATGTCTGTCATGCAGCCATTTGTTCTCTCTCGGACTTCAAATCTGCTAATGGATGGCCTGAAAGACACTCTCCAGATCTACATGCTCTCCACCTCCAACCACCAAAGAATACTTTGAGTATTTATTTCGATGGTGCAGTCTCTCGTGCTTCAAATTGTTCTGGTATTGGAGTCCTCATCCAAGACCCAAACAACTCCTTTGTCTTTGGCTTTAGTAAAAGATTTGATGGTATCGTAGATCCGGAGATTGCAGAATTTATAGCTCTTCGTGAAGCCCTCCTTATTGCTGTGTCCCGAAAGCTTTCGAGTTTTTCCATTATTGGAGATGCCCGCGATGTTATCATATGTGCTCTTGGCATATGTGCTCTTGGCAAATCAGAATGTTCATCAGCTGCGTATCCCATCTTCAGCGATATATAATCTCTTGCTACTTCTTTGCATAACGTTTCCTTCTGTTGGGTTAATCGTGCTTTTAATGTAATAGCCCACGAGCTCGCTTTTTTTGCAAAAAACAATATTGTTTCTGAGAGCTCGTGGGTTTCACCTCCTGATTTTATCATGTCAATCAATGCTAGTTGTTTCTAGCAATCTTAATACAATTTTTTTTTCTTGTAAAAAAAAATAATACTTCCTTATTCACTTCTTTACTATCACTATTGACTGTAATGTCTCTTTCGAATATTGTATTACTCTTTAAAAATACGAAGTGTTGCTCTTTAAAATGTTGATCGTTAATTTTTCAAAAAAAGAAAAAAGCAAAAGTGTAATATTGCTTGTTAATTATCTTTGCATATATACTATATGAACATACCATTGCGAACATTGTGATGCAAATACAACTCATAGTTGATATTGAGAGAAATGGGCACTACTTAGAAGTTAAAAAAAGCAAATTGTACATAAGATTAATTACAAATGAGTTGATTGCCAATTCATGTACGTAAGATCTTAACGCTCGTGTGACAAGAAGTCTCTCTAAAGTGGCTTCCACTTTATCAATTCTTCGTCTTATTACATGATAACCTTTAATAAAGCTGCCAATATAATATATATATCCTTGAAATAAAAAGTAACACTGTACTATTATAATTTCTTCTTTCACATTGACTATTTTATTTTGACTTAATGTTAATGAACTATATTATTGCTCGATCACATTTATTTATTAATTATGTTTATCGCCATTATCCCCTGCAGTTATAATTCATTTAATTAATTATATTTTTCGAGCTTTATGAATATTTTATTGCATCACTCAAACGAGATTGTGTATAATTTTATTTAGAGAAAGAGTTGAATTTAATTTCACGATCATTATATAAATTGTTAATTAATTATTGGATGTTGATTCCATAAACATGAAGCATCATAATTAGAGTATGTTTTTGTTGAAGTTAGAGTGCAAGTCATGATATGCAATTATGCGATTCATCAACATCAAGAGAAGATAATATATGAGTTTTAATTTCAATAATTCTTTGAAACAAATGATTGAGGGTGGTGGGAGCAGTAAAACCAATAAAGAGAGATCATGGCTGAGCTGAAAAATAGACTTCAAAAACACAATTATTGTATTCCTAACTATATATGACACAACAAGCAATAAGAAAATTAATGTGGTAATCGTACAATAATATACACATAATTAATAAGATGAATATGAATATGTTTTGTAAATTAAAGAAAACTATAAAAGCATATGTTCATCTGTAGTAAGTACAACTTGGTTTTTATAATAATCAAGATTTATTGATCCAATAAAATGAAAAATGATTGCAATGTAAGAATCAAATTAAAGAATTGGATAATATATATATATATATATATATATATATATATATATATATATATATATTGTGCATGTGGTAGCTAGGTTTTTGTTTTTGTAGCATGACATGCACATGCAGCAGCACATGCCAGCTTTTGGCTCCATTTATTTATAATGCTCTTTTCTTTTCTGTTTGCTTGTCAATGCAAATTAAAATAAAAATACACAACTACTACTCTCATCGCCACTCTTTCATTTCTCTTCTTCTTTCTCTATCTTTAATTTTTCCATGTATATTTATTACTCCATATAATGGAGTATCTTATACTCTCATGTCCGCTTCTAAAATATCTATTTTACTATTTTTGGCGTACGCTTCAAAGGTATTCATTTCCCCTATTTAGTAAAAAAGTATACAATATGACCCACCACTTCCCTCTAATACAGCTACCCACTTTACATATAATAATAATACTTTTTAATCCACCTGCATAAAGCAAATGAATACCTTAGAACCGGACGAAGGGAGTATATATTTACATCATATACTTACATATATGTAAAGTTATAATAATAAACGACATTACTGCGTGTTTATGGTTATAAAATCTGAAAATGATTATAATATGATCTCTGTCTCTGGATTTTGTCTAAATATATAGCATGGTTTTGCAATGAGTCAATTGATTAATAGATAAGACATATGTAGTATATTGTATACACACAGAGTTTACGACCAATCATATGCACTATCACTAACTTATAATGAAAGACACAACTCTTGGGATCCCAAGCCTAATTAATCAACAATTTAGAGTAATTAATTAATTAGAACACAATAATTACGACTTAAAAGTGTACATTGGAAAGAATATACCATAACAAACAGGTGCTATACACAGACATGCATTTTTTATTTAAAAAAAAAAGGGACATGCATTTTTTTTTTAATATATAATACTATACTACATAAAAACAAAAAAAAGCTAATTAATTTTTACCTAACAATGGCCAATAGAATTCTATTATGTTAATGATCCATTTGTATTACAATCAACTCCTAATTAATTACCAACAAAATTATTTGGCAAAAACTTGTGTACTCCCGGGCTCATGGGCACACTCCGTGCGCCTTTAGAATTTTGTGTTAAATTGTATACCCTTTAGTATAAAGATGTGTACCCTTTATTTTCTGAAGAAAAATAAAAAATATTAATAAAAATTATATATCCTTTAGAATAAAATGGTGTACCCTTACTAATTAAAGTGTAGTATACTCTTTAGAACAAAATAATATATCCTTACTCATAATACTAAATTCTAAAGGCACACTGTGTATCCCGAGTGCACGCAAGCCTCACCCCAATTATTTTAGCAATAACCAACAACTTTAATTAAAGAAGGATTAATAATAAAAATAATTATTAACCGATCAATTTTGCTTGGTAAAAAATTTATCAACCGTTAATCCGGTAGTTAACAATTTAGTAATAGAATTTAAAGGTAATTCCAGGGGTGCACTTTAAAGTTTATAGATTTAATGTAAGATATAATAGTAATTATCTAATTTAAAAAGTTAATTACTAATTTAAATTTAAGGGTGAAGATTAAATATCATAAAATTTAATAGTTTAGATCTTACAAGTGCACCATTTGCACTCTATTAAGACTCAAAATTAATTCTTTATTTTAGTTGGTAAAAATAATACTATTTTTAGTGATGAAATTAGACATTCTCTCGTATATCCGGTTTATGAATTCAAATTGGTATTCACATTTAGAATTTATATATTAATAAATAAAAATATACTAAATTAAATAAGAACTTTGTTAACGAATTTCTCACAAATATTATATTAGTTTTTAAATGAAAAACTTAATATAAAAAAGTTTATATATATTAAAAAACACCTACATGCACATATAAATAGATATTAAGTCTATAAAATATAATATTTCATATGAAATTGATTCATCAACTAGTTAATTAATTTAAAAGGTTAAAATTTGAGTACTAATTTAGATTAATGTTGAATAATAACAACATCAATAACAACTATTATAATAATAATAACACCAATAATAATAATAATAATTAATAATAATAATAATAATAATATATTACTCTCTCCGTCCGCTTCTAAAATATTCATTTTACTATTTTTTGCGTCCGCTTCAAAGGTATTCATTTCCCCTATTTAGTAAAAAAGTACACAATATGGCCGCCACGTCCCTCTAATATAACTACTCACTTTATATATAATAATAATACTTATTAATCCACATGCAAAAAGTAAATGGATACCTTAGAACCGGACGGATGGAGTAATAAATAATAATAGTATACTCCCTCCGTCCCAGGTTAAGAGGGCCATTTTTCCATTTTGGTCGTCCTACCCAAAGAGTCCCCTTTCCTTTTTTATACACATGGGACCCACACACTCCCTCTAATACAATTAAATGTTGGGACCCACACTCCTACTAATACAACTACCCACTACACATTAAATAATAATACTCCTTAATCTACGTGCCAAAAAGCATTTGGCCCTCTTAAGGAGGGACGGAGGGAGTATTAAAATTATTACTTATTATTATTATTATTATTTTATTTTATTTTTGTTGAGGGTAGTTGTACGCTCGAAGTCATACATATATCACATCAAACCGGGAAAGAAGAGGGAGGGGGACAAAATATAGTTGGATTTCATTTATTTGCTCATCTCACAATGACAAACAAAAGGACAATAAGGAAAAGAAATATCAAATCAATTTCAATTTCTACTACTTCTACTAATAATAATCAAAACATAGAACTTGATTAATTTGAGTTTATCAAATAAAATAAAATTTTTCTGCATTGGATTGCTCCATCTTTTAGATCAATGCAATTAATCCAGCTCAGAGTTTATCACAAAAATAAAAAAATAAAAAAAAATTGATCACGTGATTTCGATATTATCATGACAATAATAAAGTTAGTTCAAAATCACTAATTTAAATGAATAACGAGACATTCTTAAAATATCATGTACATAACCTTGTTAAGAAAAAAAAGTAAATGTCCCTAATGCATAGTTATACTTTCTTATCGATAAATGTTTCATTAATTTTATGGATTTAATTTCTATTTTGCAAATATTATAAGATTAATTTCACAACATTACAATGTACTTGTATAATATAGTAGTATCATTGATTATCACAATGAGCAAGTGGGAAGTCTAATATGGAGATTTATTTATGAAAGTTCAGTTTTACGCAAAAAGTTTAGAGAAAGTCACCAATATTCATTCACCTTCTACCCCAAACTAAAAGGGATCATATTATACAACATACATATTACATAATCTCTCTCTCTTTGGGAACAAACAAACAAGAGAGTAGTCTTCTTGGATCATTCACCATTACCGACAGTGTGGAAATTATAAAAGTTTCTTAATAGATCTGGCCAATGGGCTTTAAGAGTTTTCCAATAATACTTTATAGTAATTTCAAAAGATTCCTCCTTATAAGGTATTTATTTTGGCTGGATCTGGCCCATATTACAGGCTTAAATAATGGGCCTGATATTCTCTTCCTGCATCAAACTTAGAAATTGAATCTATCGGTTCATACTCACCATTATATTCAAATTTTCTAATAAACTGATTTTAATTTTATTTTTACGAAAAAAAATTGGTACTATTTTTTAATTTTTTTTAATAAATATTAAAAATTAAAAATTCCAAGCAACTCTGAAGGAGTCAATTTTTATTAAATGGGCCGTATGTATTGGCTATAAAAATTTTGAAATATATTTTGGGCTGGATATGGCCCATATTTGAGGAGGTATAACTAAAAGCCCGTTAATTTATGTAATGCATAAGTAAGTAGAACTAGAAAGACGAGATTTTTCTGAGCAACACCGTTGAGGAAGCGCGCCGCATTTTTACTTTTTAGCAGCCACCCGCGGCGGCTCTGTGCTCAAACTCTGAATTTCTCCCGTTATGCTTCTAAACGGGCGCACTACTACACCTTTTGAATACGGTAAGTTATTTCTCTTGCTACTATGTTGATGATCAAAATTAAAGTTTTCCACAAGTTTATGTTTATGCGATTTATTCTTCTTGGAAGTTCTTGTTTCTAGTTTGATTTATGTTTCCAAATCAATATGCAGTGCAAATACACCAGCTGCTCTGAACCACTTCTCCTTGTAACCCTTCTTTTTTGTACGCAAGCAAATACATATCGATAAGCTTGAAGGAGTTCGTATAAAATGTCGTATGAAGGGGGAAACTTGAAGTCATCCTCTATAAATGGAGTAAAAATGTACACGGTCACCGCCCAACACCGCCCTGCAACGTGGCTTCCTCCTAAGAAGCTCAGAGCACAGCGTAAAAATCCAGGTGATGGATTTTGAATCCTTATATATATATGGAAGATAGTAAATATAGTTCCTTTCTCTAGTTTTATCACCAATTGAGATTATCATTATCATTATTATTAGTATGATTTAAGAAACTGATGGATTATATAAATCATTTACCTATGAGTTATTGGATAGTAATTTGTGAAATGTGATTAATGATTTCCTTCAATAAAATTTCAGATTACTTGCAGAGGGTGGATTTAATTCAGGATTTGAGATTTGAAACTTCTACTTCTAGAATTAAGGTTACACCTGACGGGGAGTATGTGATAGCCTCAGGTGATTGCTAAAGTTGATGTACTTTTCATGGTCTTAAATAAATTTTATTTTGTGAAATGAGGTATTATGTTGAGAGTTTTCTTTATTCCCAGGCATTTACCCTCCACAGGTCAAAGTGTATGAGCTGAGGGAATTGTCACTGAAGTTTGAAAGACATTTGGTTTCTGAGATTATTAATTTTGAGGTAGTGCTTTTTTATGCTTTTAAATGAATCACAGGAATCATGCTAATATACACGTGTGCCAGTTTACTTGTCCTTACAGTTTTGCTACGGTATCAAATCTTTGTTGTTTGCTGTTACATTCTTTAATTGATGAATTCGATATAAACTAAAGTTTTTATTAACAGATATTAGATGATGATTTTTCAAAGATTGCCTTTCTTTGTGCTGATCGATCTGTACGTCTTCATGCAAAATATGGGAGTCACTATAGTGTGAGAATTCCGAGGTATCTCTTTCTCTCCTTCACACAGAAAAGACTAATTATGTTGTGTATTTCAGTATTTGTATATCTTTGGAATCAGTTTTATTCGTTCTTGTCTGCAAATTTCCATAATTGTTTCATATAAATATTTAACCATTTTTTCATACTATTTCAAAGATGAATTGTGTAAAGATACAGTTCATATATATATTTTTTAATTTTCTATACAATTTCTATTTTAATGATTTGTGCTGAAAGGCATGCTACCATGTTCTGGAGCATATAAAAATTATACTCACTAAAGAGCTGCTGTTCCAGACATAATTGTTTAGGTGATCAAGTAGTGCCGCAAGCTTTTCTGAAAACAATTGCATTAACCAAATTTGTAGTAGTTGTAGTTTATATGTTGCAGCCTTTGCACAATTTATCAACTGCAAATTTATTTGGAGTGATGCTAACACATGATACTTGATAAATTGTTCTAAAACAAATTTCCTGGCATTATGATCTTACATGTTGATTTTTAAGCAGGATGGGAAGGGATATTGCCTATGACTGCTGGTCATGTGATGTGATTTGTGCTTCTTCTTCTCCAGATCTATATAGGATTAACTTAGAACAGGTTTGTCTTACTGATAAGCTCTGCAGCCTTCTTATTTGGAATTGCTGGAAACAATCAGCATTGCCTTTCTGAGATCTTGAGTTTGTTTAGTTTTTCGTTAATTTTTGGACGAGATAAGTTCATATAAAAAAGAAACACAATTTTAACTTTCCGAAGCTAATAGGCTATTATCTTTGTAAGGGACGTTTCCTCTCCTCTCTCAGCACTCAATCTCCAGCTTTAAATGTAGTGTCTCGAAGGTTAGTGAACTGTGTTTCCCATTGACAACAGATTCATGCTCTTCACATGTATATGAAATGCTGTGCGAATAATAATAATTGTTTATTTATTTTTTTTAACTTCATCAAGCATTCCATTTCAGCAAAGTACATGGATTAGTCTCTAGTGGTGGTGAAGATGGAGCTGTGGAATGCTTTGATATGAGGACAAAGTCTTCAGTTGGCCGACTAGATGCTGTTGCAGCTTCTGGCGATGTTGATGCGGTAATAAATTCTTTTAATTTTGGTCACTGTGAAACGCTCCTAGCCAGCCCCCCCATTTTTAACTAATCCAAATTGTTACTATGAATTACTTTATCCGATTGTTTCCTACCTGGTGAATGAATCTCCCAGAAGACTATAGGCTAGGCCTGTCCATGAAAAGAATATATATATTAGTTCCGAATGATGTAATGCAAGTTTTCTTTATTGAATATCTTATTTATTATGTCATTATTTCAGGAGGTTACAGCAATTGAATTCGATGGAGATGGAGGTTATCTAATGGCTGTTGGAAGCAGTGCTGGGAAGGTATACTATAGAGATACATAAACTATTCATTTCTGTCATATTGCCTCATCATTTTCATTGATTTTATTGATCTTATCTATTAGTCATTGATGGCTGTATCCATTTAAGATATAACATTCTAAGATTTTTACTTGCAAACAGAGTGAATTAAGCCAGGGGCAGTTGAGGCTTAATTTGTTGTTTTATAGTGAATTCAATATTTAATGCAGTCATTGACATATTGCATTGAACTACTAACACATCATACTGTAATCTATGCTTGGGAATCAGTTAATAAGGATCAGAATTACCGTGTTTGCAATGTCTGGCTCGAAACCTTTTAATATTAGATTCTTATTATCAAGATGACACTGTTAACTTTACATGGCTATTGTCTCTTTGCTTGTTTAAAATTTGAGAAAGTATTATCTTCATAAGCTTAGCTTCAGTTTATTCTACGTATATAAAATGTTGCTTGTTGGCTATTATCTTCTTTTGTTTCAACTTTCAAGAATTGATTAAAGTATGTCACTTTATTGATACCTAGATCATTATGAAAAGGTAATTCAGGTGTGGCAGTTTTGATTAGAAAACTGCGCATCTATCACCAATTAAAATCATCCATGAAGACATCCTGTTCTGTCCTGATTTAGTGCTTGAATTCCTATATGACAAAATTATTAATCATTTTTTGTATGTTACAGATTCTAATTTATGATTTGCGCTCATCTAATCCTTTGCGAATAAAGGATCACATGTGAGTGCCTTCATTAGCTGTTCACTTATTTATGTGAGGGGCCTCAACTTATTATGTGTTAAAATTCACTTTTGCAATTTGTGTCTCTCTTCAGGTATGGCAGCCCAATTCTGAACATTAAGTGGCACAAGACATTAAACTCTGAGCAATCAAAATTAATCTCTACTGATAAACACATAGTCCGGATTTGGGACCCTGAGACAGTGAGATATTCCTTAATCTTACTGCAAAATTTATCTATGTTTCTGCTTATTATTCCATCATACTCACATATATTGCTCCCATTCTATAAATCATATCATCTTTATTAAAAGTAAGGTCTGATGATTATTATCAAATATTCAACTTTTAATAATTACACCATGTTTGCAATTGAGTTTTCTTCTTGTCACTTTCCTTATCTTTTTCTGTTTTAGATATGCCAGCTCTTTAAAGAAACGTCATGACTTGCTCTGCAGTCATGAATATTCTCCTGACTTGCTATATTATCTCTTGTGGATGTAACTTCATTATTGTATATTCTGCTTGATAAACTAATCTCCAAGGGTAACTCTTACAGCACTGAGTAGTGACTTGTAAATATTCTCTTTGTCGTTCCTGAAGTACAAGATAGACGCTAATAAAATTTCAATTTATCAAGTTCATTTGAATATTGGAGCTTACTTGAGATATGTTAATTCAGGGTGAAGGTTTGACTAGTATTGAACCAACTGCTGGAAAAATAAATGATACTTGTGTCTTCAAAGAAAGTGGATTAATTTTGTTGGCCCTGGACAGTAGCCAAATACCCTCTTACTTCATACCAGCCCTTGGACCTGCTCCAAAGTGGTGTTCATATTTAGAAAACTTAACGGTATGAACATCTACTTTCTTGGCCATTATAGAGAACAGATTAGCCTTTATAATTATGACATGACTTTATGTCCTTACAGGAAGAGCTTGAGGAGGGTGGACAAACATCTATTTATGATGATTACAAGTTTTTGACGAAGGAAGACCTTGCAAAACTGAATTTGACAAATTTGATTGGAACCAATCTTCTAAGGGCTTATATGCATGGTTACTTCATTGATTATCGGCTGTATAAAAAGGTGCATACCTGCAACTTGTGAACATAAACACACTAGCGCTTCACACCTGCCATTCTTGATCTTTTAGTCATTATCGCAACAATTGTTACCTTTGTTTGTCTTTTGTTATTACAATCACTGTCTTACCTGGTTTAATAATTATTGTTCGGGAGAGGAACCTCAGTTATGGACTCTCAATTTAGAGAGCTACAATTATTATGGGTCGTACATATCCATATCTGACTCTTTTTAATGCAGGCACAAAGTTTGGCTGATCCTTTTGCTTATGATACTTACATAGAGAGAAGAAACAAAGAGAAGGAGGCAGCTGCCCGTGTTTCTGCTATTACGGTTAGATCTGTTTTACTTGCCTTATAATTTTTAATGTCACCATGGTGCTTTCAGTGACATGTTGCAAAGAACATGAGGAGAGGAATTGGTAGTTGTCTTATCTGCTGGGAAATATTATAATTTTCTGATGCAATTGAGTTGGTCGGATTGTGTCACCAATCAGATATTCTGTAGCGTAATTGTACATCTTTAATATTTAGGTTATTTTTCCTTATTGAATGTAATTGCCATATGTTTCTTAGGCATTATTTGATGACAATGTTAAGTAGGATTTTTCTCAAACAAAATAAATATATAAAAAATTGACGCACTCTCCTTTCAAGGAAGTTGTGAGAGAGAATTGTGTGCATACTAGTATAGCTGTACATCAGTTTGACTAATTTATGACATGTCATGATGAAGAAATAATTTTTTGTTATCTTGCTTCATGCAGATCAAGAGGAAGTTGCCGAAAGTTAACCGAAAATTGGCTGCCAAAATTCTTGATGAGGAGGAGGAGCAGAATGACAAGGGCACCGATGGTGATGCTCAAAACGAACCAGGAACTAAGAAGGCATCAAAGAAAAAGAAAGGTCTCACTAGTAAAGTTCTCAAGGATGGGAGGTTTGCAGATATGTTTGAAAATAAGGTACTCTTTATTATTATTATTATTATTGCAGACTTGTTTGAGAATCAATTAGAATGTTTGAGAGGATCTTGCATTTTCTTGCAACAAGGTATTCTTTATTACTCCTCATGTTCGTAAACAATTTTCATTTTAGTTTTGTCCCACAAAAATTTTTACATATCCAAGGATGGAAACAAGTCAAAATAACCAACCTTTCAATACACTATTTTAAAAAATGACACCCCCACCCCACCTAACGCACACAATGTACTTTACATTTTATTTATTTCAAAAAAATACTAAACTGCCTTAAAAACTATACTTTATTAACCTATGTCCAGACAAAAAAGGTGAATATCTCTCCAGACGGAGGTAGTATTATTGCTAGATCTTCTTTCTATTATGGTTTGCAGAACACGGCCTTAATTTGGTCTTTCTTTGCAGAGTTGTGACACATATACTCCCATGATTGAATTTTTACCATCTCCATCTTTAGGTGACATTATCATGTGTATTTCTTTTTAACTATTTGCACAACCCTGACTACGTAATGATGTTGAAAAAGTTGAATGCTTCGTTTAGAATGGTTTTATTTTCATTAACTAATCAATTAGAATGGAATGATCAAATTGTGGGACCCCTAGGATAAAAAACAGTGAATAATGAGGTATTTAAATATGTGGAATATGGATAGGGATTTAGTTGGACTGCATGAGAATCACTAAGAAAATGGTCACTTCCTACAACTGTATTATCTTGATTTTTGAGAGAGAGCCCAATTAGAAAGATAGTGTCCTTGTCTAGGGTATTTCAACTTATGTCGAAATTTTGTAACCCAGCACTGATTAAATTATGGATTTATTGCATAACCTCTCTTGCAGGACTTTGAGGTTGATGAATCTTCTCTGGAATATCTGGCACTGCACCCTGTTCCATCGACGGCAAAGAATCAGTCTTTGCTTGAGGAGCATTTTGAAACTCTTGCAGAAGAGGATGAACAGAGTATTAGTGGTTCTGATGCATCATCAGAAGATGAGCCTGAGGGTACCACTAGCAAATCTTTGAAAAAATCTCAAGCTCCTAGGTGAGACACGCATTCACTCTATCTTATCTCTCTCTTTTTCTCTGTCAATGCTGTCATTTTTTGTTATTTTGTTGGATTTCTGTTGAAAATGAGGTAAATTAGTTTTTTTGGTTTCATAGACTGCGTGTGTTCCCTCCTATGCGAATAGACGATATGCATCTTGTGTGATTGCTATCTGAATGCATGCATTGGCTAATCAAGGTAGCAATCATTGATGACACGTGACATTTTAATGGATCCTGACACCAGGTGAAAAACACCTTGATAGAATGCACCTGGTCAGAAAAGATAATTTTTCTTTAATTTTGCTTTCCTATACTATGTGCTTGAGCCTAGACTAGCAGGACATAGATTTGATACTCTGTGATTGGCGTCGTCATGCATTTGATACTCTGACATCATTTTGTATCTACAGATTGTATGAAGTGAAGGATAACCGACATGCAGAAGCATTTTGGAACAATAAATCCTTTGCAGATGAGGAATCTCTTCCATTAGGAGCAAGGGCAGCTCTGAGGAAACAACAGGAAGGTTCGAAGGATGCAGTCAAACATGGGCAAGGAGGATCTCGAGAAATCTCATTCAATCCCAGAAGTTCAGCGAAACACGAGTATGATGACGAAGAGCAGATGCGACCTGGAAAGAGGAGGGGCGTAGAGTCATTGCGTCTACCTGCCATCAGAGGTCGTGGGAGGGGTGGCTCACGTGGAAGGGGTGGCTCTCGAGGGAGGGGCAGGGAAAGAGGGCGTGGATAAAACTAGGCATGAAGAAAATCTATTGCTTAGTGTGAGATTGATTGAGAAGGCTTCCATTGTTTCTCCAACATCAGGGGAATATTCTCTGTTTTTAATAGTGCTTGCTTAGAATAAGCAAAATCAACATGAGGTCGGTTCAATTTTGTTCAACTTAACAGTGGTAGAGTACTGGATAGCTTTAGTTTGATGCCCAACCTTGTTTATTTACACAGTATTTTACAGTTATTGGAAATTTTTTGATCGAGAAGCTCTCTCTCATTAAGGTTAGTGATTTAGACATTCTAAAGCCTTCATATCTCAAGGATGAAAGAAAGCATTAGTTACATGATATGAAGTAATCGATATTCAATTGCTTGAATTGAGGATTGCAACATAAAGCTGCATTGAAACTAAATTGATGAAAGAGGCTCGTGCAATTTGCACCCACTTCCAAGTATACAGCTCCTAATTCTCATCATGAAATGACACAAAGCCCTTTTATACAATTTAAAGTAAAAAAAGTGAGATTACCATGAAAAAGAAATGGAGGTATGATGGAGATCCATCCACTCAAGATTTCCAAAACTTTTCCCCCGAGTAATAGGCTGTCCCGACCATAAGGGCAACTGTAGCACCTTGTACTACCACACGGGCACGCATTAGTTTCTGACCCAAGTGAGAATTTCCTTGTCTGAAACTAATTAAGCCAGCCGTAAGCACTCCCGCTGTCATTAAAGCACCTGAAACACAAAAGCCCTCTCGTCTATTGAAGTGTACTAACAGCCCACACATTTATTGCACAACAACATATCTGCTTGGAATTTTTGGCGTTCGTTACTTTCAAAAAAATCTTTTTTTTTTGGAAACCATACTTTTTCCATATACTAATGTGAATTGAGAGCTGCCTCTCATGAACATGAAAACATCACTTGAACCCCCTTTACCCACCAATCCCTCCCCCCAACCCCCCCCCCCCCCCCCCACACACACACACACACACACAAAGGAAAAAAAAAAGGGCTCACAGCGTCACAGACTCACACAAAGCGTTCTGTGAGGGACAGTGAAGATCTACCACATACTTAAGGCACACTAATCATCATCATACATAGTTAACAAAATCTCAATCATCATATGATAACAGGAAAAAAGTTATCAAACAGATACAATTGCTCAACACAACGTATAAATGCTGATCATAGTTACAGCTAACAAACCAACAGATAGAAGCAGTCATACAAGCATGTCGAATCTATTCCTATAGCACAAGAAAGACATAAACACAACCCTCCCTCCTCCCCCCACCCTGCAACCAAATATGTATATATACTCCCTCCAAAAATACATGAGCACTTTCTTTTTGTTCGTCCCAAAACTAATTGCAAAGTTGCTCACCACCAAATTGAAAACAACCCACAACATTAACACCCTCACATTATCACAATGCTATAAACACCTACTTTTTCCACTTTGATTAGTAAAAATTAACAATTATACACTCTATTCCATAAAAACACCCAAAATATCCCATTCTTTTTCCTATAACATTGCACCGAAAAACAACTTTTTCTAAATTTACGTGTCCAAGAATGCGTGCATGTATTCGCAAGAAGGGAGTTCAAGATAAGATGAGATAAGACAAGACAGATTTTTGGGCACAGTAACTCTTAAAGAGATTTACCAATAGGAACGAGCGGGTTCCTAACACGCTTTTTCTCCTGAAATATGTCTTCTAGTTCCGAATTGACAGCCCCCATCTGATCCATTTTAACTAAAGTTAATAAAAAAAAGTTCAAATAATACCGAGATCATCCTACATATCTTAAAATGTTCTTTTAATTCAAGTAATCAAGTACATGAACATCGCTGCTGCATTTAGAACTAATAACCTAAGTAAAATGCAACCACAGCCAATCCCAAATCAAAATTCCGCGCTGCCTCTTAAATTAAAAGAAAACGTTTAAATTCATAGGCCTTTATGATATGACCAGAGTGCAATCAATGGAATCATAGATTTAATATGAAGATCATCAAGAATGTACTGAATGCTAAATTTACTTCAAATTATCACGAATCTCAAATATCTAGAAATTCAAATTTTACTTACCTATGAACTAAAATATCAAGAAAAATGTCGAATTCATACCTCGAAAAAACGATGCTGGAAATTCCCAAATAGAAAATTTTGTTTCTGCTACCGTAATCGCAAAGAAAATAAGAAGATTCGAGTTCGATGATGCTCGATTGAAACTGAAGAGCGTTGTTATATTTGTAACCACGTATTTGAAGAATATTCAATAATTGGGCTGGAAACCAATTCACTAATTGGGCTTTTGGACCATAACTAAGAATTCTTACACGCATTTTTTCATTTTATTTTTATATTTCAGAATTCGTCTAAACAAATACTTACATATTCCCAGCAAGTTATTCGGATGAAAATTCAGATGAAAGATTATTTTTTACTTTTACTTTGAGAGAAAAAGAGTATTTATATAATATTTTATATATGAAACTATTGCGAAAAAGTAATACTTCTTCCGTCCCGAAATTTTTTGCACACTTACTTTGTTTTAATTACAAAGTAAGTGTGCAAAAAATTTCGGGACGGAGGAGATATTTTAAGAATTATAGGATATAAAAAAATACTACATGTTTATAGATACACATTGCGAAAAGTACTTCCGTGATATTTGAGAATTAGAGGATATAAAAAAGAAATGTTTATAGATACTCTATTTATTTGCGAAAAATTACTACCGTGATATTTTGAGAATTAGAGGATATAAAAAAAATTATGTTTACAGATACACAATTTAATGTTATCTAGTACAGAGGAAAAAGTAGATAAAGTTCTAGGACAAAAGATAATCACAATTTGATAAACTTAATAATCACAATTTGATAAACTTTGGACACATTTGTCTGATAATCGCATTTGATAAACTATGGACGTTTGTCTGGTAATCGCATTCAAATGAGCATGTCTAAATGCCACGTAACACTGCTAAAAATGAAAATTCTAATTTAGTTTACATTGAGCTGGAAATTCTAGTTTAGTTTACGTTGGTTATATATTGAAAAAATGCCAACAATTTTGCAGTTTAAAAGATAGATTAGGTTTTAAAAGAAAAAAGAGGGAGGAGGAGTACAAAAAATTATTCAGAAAGATGACGAATGTGTTGGTTTTGTGTGCTATGTATGCATGGCTTGTGTCGCCAGGGTTCTTCAGTTCAAACTCTGTCATTCATTGCCCAAAAATAATGTTCAAGTAGAAAAAGATGGCATTGTAATTGGGATTGAGGAGGGTGAAATTTAAAAGTTTCAATGGCAACCCAACAAAATCACTTTTTTTCAAATGACATGGGGACTTTAAGAGAGACATCATCTTCTGAGCTGATGGGAGGAGAAGAGTCAAGAGCAAGAAGAAGATTTTATTATGCGTGATGACTACGGAAAGACAGCCAGAAAGCATTTGAAAAATTACGTGAGTCAAAGGAAATAAAAGGAGGGATTGCTAAAGGAGGAGTTATGAGTGTTGGAGCTAGTGAAATGACAGGAGGAGGATATAAAGGACAGGTGATGAAGAAAACAAAATTAGCAGAAGAAAAGGTGAAATCCAATGAAAAGAAGGGGGTTTTGGGGGGGTGCAGTTTCATGGGTTTCATTGACTAGGAATCAATATGCAATGTTGCAAAGCAAGATTTATCAGTACTTCAAAGTCATGGCTTGTAGTATATGGCAGTGGTGGGTCATATGACTTTTGGTTTGGAAATTTTAAGGGGATTTGATCTTATGGCGTCGCTGCTCATGATTATGGTGAATTTGCTCTACTTGCGCCACCAAGGTTAATTAACTGGCTTCTTTTTTTGTATTAAATAAAAGTAACATTGCATTTCAAATTATTTTGCACATTGCATCAAGTTGTTCCAATTGCTTTAACTATTGGAGCAGGTGCTCATTGAAAGAATGAAGAAAGAAAAGGAAGAAGCACTCAAGCTCCTGAGCGGGAGGTGGAGAGCGAAGGAAACGGGCAGAGGCAGTTGTAAAACTACATAATGTGAGCAAGTAGAGCTCCAGAAGCTGTATTTGTATTCCACATTGCTCAATATCATGTCCCTAACCTGGCACCTACTTCACTGAGGCCACCATCTACATGCTGTACATTAGACCAAGGCCGAAGTACAAAATAAAAATAGTATGTTTTGTTTCGTAGTAATAATGTTGCTCGACTTATATAGATTGTATGTATTGTAAGTGCTGTTATGGATGAAGTTTGCTTATTAATTCCTAAGTGGCTAATGGACAGACTTCCTTTACAAATATTTTACAGCTAACCAAGAGCGTTGCATAGAGGTGGAACAACAAATAGCAACAATACAATAGCATTTCCAGGCGCAAAAATCCTGCACAATCAAACAGAACAAATTCTAGAATTATGGTATATTTCAAATTTACAAACAACTGAAGATGAGGCTGATTTAGGTTATATACCAGTGCTTATCTTCAACGAACCACTTCTTACTTCAAGCATCTATTAAGCACTTGCATTTCTTTTGCTGTTCGCTTAGTTCCTATTAAAAATGCAGCCATTGAAGTTCAATTGAAATCAAGAAAGATTATATGAAAGTAGAAATCAATTTGTGAATGACACTCAAGAGATACTAGTATTCAATAACATATGAACCACTTCTCCTATTAAGTTACATGTTGAGATCTTCCCAATTCAGAGAATAATTCATCCATTCATTTGTTCTTCACACATAAGACCATCAATTCCTTTGTTCCACTACAAGATTTTCAGCAAAAAGGAGTTTTGACACTTGAATCATACAGGAATTTGGGAGTCTGAATTGATGCAAGATGGAAGAAAATTCAAACAGAGCAGCTCAGAAATTTAATTCATAGATTAACAAATAAATAACCTGGATCTGTTTCTGTAGGAATTTGACATACGTTACAGCTTCTTCTAGCATGTCTGCAGTGTTTGTTTGCTGCGTATAAGAGAAGCAAATGAAAACTGCCAACAGATTTATATTTGATTTATAGAGATCTATCTGAAATGAATACATTACGCAAATACTCATTGAGAAGCTTTCCAAAAGCAAGAGTTCTTGATTATTCCATCATGAATGCTTTCCAAAAATCTTCAACTTTAACTCGATTAATTTAAAAAAGACCATATTAAGACACCATTTAAATACATCACAACTTGGCATCATGTGATACAAGCTTGTCATGATTGGCTAGCACATGATTAGTTTTCAGCATGAATCAAGAACAAATATAACTATAGGAATGGGATATAATCAATACTTTACCTTATCCATATTGGGGACAAGGTCCTGTAGCTTCCTTATCCTGTCACTAATCCGTGTTCTTCGCTCCTGATCATAAATACAACAGCGTAGCAGGAAGTATAAGAAGGCACAAAATGTAGCCAAATCATCATGGGTAGTATAGTTCAAATAACCATAACAGGGAAATTGAATACCCTTTCAGCAATGCTGCGAGGATGAGTAGCACACCCACGTTTTGCTCGTACCCTGCACATAACTGAGTCCTCCATAAGCTTCTCCATATCAACATCCAACGATCCACTGATTTCACATTTCTCTCCTTTCTTCAGCAACAAAACCAAAATAAATACTACCATAACCGGTCCCAGATAGCAAAAATAAGGATCTCATACGTAACCCGTAATCAGCATGGAGCACCAAATTCAGAGTATAAACACACAGCAAGTAATACAATCATGTCTAACCTCAACTAAATCATCATCAAGATATAACTGAGTGTTCGTATCCATAACTAAGCCATACAAATACTGAGATATTGGATGAATACACTATTCACCCCCAAGTGTGCACATCAACAGAGGGTGAGCTTTAAAATTTTCTTCTCTATATTGAAAGGAAAGAAGAAAAAATAAAATAAACTCTCTGCTACAGTTACCAGATTGCACAAAATCAGTCTTTCACCATGACGAGTTACCAAATTCTCAGCTACTTATCATGATATGTGAAGGTCAATAAGAATACCAATTGAACTTATACTCGGTCACCCCAAAGAGTAAGCACCAGCACTATTCATTTTCAAGATCACTCGTTGCATAAACTGAACATCCTCAATGTCTTTAAATTCAAGATCATATTATTGAGTGATTTGAACACTATCCACTGCATTTAAAGCAATCCACGATCAATTCAAACACTTGATTTTCAAGATGTCCCTTTTACTTTTAAGCAATCGATGATGCATCAAGAATCTTTGGCTTTAATTCAATATCATTTCAATTTCTAGTTAGAATGCTCAAAAAACGCCGTAACAGAAGCAAAAACATTGATGCTTCCAGGCTAATGATCAATAGGCAACATACCACAATAGTAGAAGAACCCTTGGGCGGAAGTTTATCCAAGTCTTCCGCCTCGCGAGGGCGTTTAGCAATCGGAGCCGAAGCATAATCATAACTCGGCGGGATCCCCAAGTTGGAAAACAAGCCATCGGAATTATTAAGCAGAGACAAAAACTCCGCTGGAGAGCTGTTCATCCGCAGGAAATTGCTCAAGCCGCCGCTACCGGGGGATTCAAGAAACTCCAGATCGACATCGGCGGAGGCATTGGGCCGTGGTGGTTTGGGAATATCCAAATCCAAAACGACCTCGGGTTGCTTTCCCTCTTCGGATTCAAGTAAGGCTTCCAACCAAATCGCCGGAGCGGACTGGTATCTGGTCAAACCACCGTCGCTCCGACTAAGCTCAGTGCTCCCACTGCTCCTCGGAGGTTGCATCTGCTGAATCAGTGGGTAGCTGTTTTTAAATGATTTTTGTACAATTTGATTAATAAAAAAGAAAAGATTTCCTTATCTAGAAATCAGGTGATTTATGTTGAGTTTCGACATTTTGAGGTCGATTGCATAAAGTTCTTTACAGTGTATGCTAATATCGTTTGTGCTAATCCATCATTCCTTACTCGATTACCACCAATTCATCTTCATGTCTACCCCACACTTGTGATCTGATCAACTCCTCTTTTTTTTTTTTTTTTAGTTATATTTAATTGATTTACTTAATTAGGTGAGACTTTAGATTACTCACACACACACAACTATGATTTCGTCATCTTCATTTACTCTCATCTTTTATTTATTTTTTAATTGATTTCTTAGTCTCCATAATCTAATTATTTTTGTTGTAGCTTCTACTTTTCGCAAATAGTACACCCTTGAAATACGATATTCGTTTTAGACCTTTTTGTACGTCGTGATATTGGGTTAAGAAAAATATCCAACCAATCTTTCCAAGCATTGCCCAGTTGAAAATGTGTAGTTGAGCATCCGATCTTCTCGGATTTACATGAAGCTCTTTTATGGATTAACTGTTTGGTTGGAATCATGGAAGTTAATAGTTGAGCATCCGAGAGATGACTATTTTGGAGATATCTTAACTTCTTACAAATAAATCTTATTATTAAATCTTTAATTGGTGTACCCACCATTAGGGGCCTCACCACCCATGCCCTGGGGATTGGTGATCCTTAATTTGTAGTGAATAATGTTTATCGTAATACCAATATTGTGGCGTCTTGTTAGACCTCTCATTCTTTATGAGGTTTTATTGTTGGATAAAGTCACCGTCTCATGCAATGACCTACTAGATATTGTTAAATCTATTGAACTTGAATTATTTTATGTAAAAATAAATAAATAAATAAACTAAACCAAAGTTGTTTTGTTTCCTAATTTTTTCGCATTATACATCTAGCAAAACTACGGTGGAGTAATTTGTACATAGTTATATTCCATATCTGATTTTTTCGGAGTCATAAGTGGAACGTCTGTGAATTGATCAACATGGAATTTTATTATCTTAAAGACTGTCATCCACCAAACTATCTTTAATTCAAAATGTGGCCTGCACTAAAATTGTGAGGAATTCATAATCATGATTTGTTAAACAACTACTCCCTCCGTTCCGGAGAAGTTGGTATATTTTTTTTGGGCACAGAGATTAAGGAGTATAATAATTTAATATAAAAGTGAAGTAAAGTGAAGAGAGAAAAATAATATTTAATGTGTAGTGGGTAGTTGTATTAGAGGTGATATGTGGGGCCCATGAGAATAGATTAATTGTTTTAGTATTGGTCTCATGTATTAAAAAGGAAATGTGTCAACTTTAGTGGGACAAACCAAAAAAGAAAGTGGGTCAACTTCTATGGACGAAGGGAGTATTTTTTTTTGAAAATGTAAAAATGACATGTTAAAGGAATTTTTACTAACTCAGTACACTCTATCTAGTTTAACACAACACGAACAATACCGAACCCTATGAAAGTGAAACCATTGCTCAGTTTTACAGGGCAATCTCGAGGATGAATAAAAAAATCTTCTTGTGGATTGAATCAATATTTTTTCAAAATGGATGCTCTGCAAAAAGTTGGGACAAATAGGAATGCCAGAAAATATGTAGTAAGAAGAAGAAATAAATAAATAAAATACAAGGTACAAAAGATGTAATCCTCCATATTTAGCAGCTTGTTCGTTCTTTATGATTCCTCCATACACTCATTTACTAACCTTGGAAGGAAATGAAATGTTAAGTTGGTTCTACATAAAAAAGAAAACATAACAAATGCCTCAAGTGGCAACATCTTTACAAACTACAGGGATTTTCTTGTAATGGGAGTAAGTAAAATGGAGTCCTCTAATCAACAGTCCAAGTCAATAGCCAATCTGTAACATCAACTCCTTCCATTGCTACAAAAAAGATCATGGTTCCTTCGATGCTGCAGTGCTTCTTCCTTCCCTTACCTACCTCCCGATTGTCATTAACTTACCACGCAACATTCTAAACCAACTTGCTCTGCATATTCTTAGATTTAATCACATTTGATGTTCCTGTAAATTCTCCTCACAAACATGTTGGAGCCCAGATATCCAACCGCACCTGAAAATTGAGAAAATTAAGGTACACCAATAAAATTTGCACCTAATTGAACAAATTGTTGATTTTTTTTTCTCGGATGAGTCATGCCTACTGGAAAGCACAAAAAATCCACTTTTCTTAATAGTATAAAAATTTTTATTCCCAGATTATAACCACTCGCGAAATGTATAAGATGAACCTCAGAAAATCTAAGTGAAATCATTGAAGTAATAGATGAAACACCAGGAGGTGGGGAAAGTAACGAGCATACTTACCGCAGAGTATTCCCAAACCAAGGCAGAACATCAACGTGTATCCGAAATAAAAGCTTGTCTGGAAGAAGCCTGACATCTTGGTCTTGACATGATAGTAATATATGGAATAGAAGAATACATAAAGGGCAGTTGAAGCAGCTGAGAAGAAGGAAGTCCATTGCCAGTGATAGTTCTCAGCATTCAGCAAGAAATATGTCCCCACAATTGTCACGCAAATGGTGACAATGATAAGAATTACAAACACGAGAAGCATGAAGCCATAAACATAGTAAACCTATCAAAAAGAAGCAACATGAGAATGGTGCTGTAGAGAAAGTTGAAGAAAATGAAAAGATTTGAAGAATTGAAGTTTGAAATTGAACGGCTCAAACAAATGGCAACAGGCGGTAGAAAGAGAAGTGACCCACAACATGAATGAATATATGATTGTACCAAGATATGAACTCATGGTACAAAGCTATAAAAATAATGTGGATAGTGATTTCCAGCTGAAAATAATTTCATGAATTCAGTTCTCAAAGAGATTTTTAAGAATAACATGGCAATTCAGATTGTTGAAAATTTAAAAAACATAAAGTACCCTATGTATGGCACCAGTGTGAAGAAACTAAATAAATATAATGAAGTATGCCTCACCGACTTAACGTATAGTTTAATTAAAGGACAGTACAAAATAGTTTAGAACTTAAGGCGAACTTCTCAAAATATAAATTCAAGAAAGTCATCACCTTATAGCAAATCAAAAAATTTACCTTGTAATTCCAGAATGAAGTGAAGACAAAATACATTTCAATAAAAATGCTTCCGAAAGGAAGCAGTCCTCCCATAAGTGAGATAATGGATGGTGTCAGATACCATTTCTTCTCAGGAATTGGACGGGGTATGGTCTTAACTCGGCAAGGATTGTTCGGAGCGCCACTCCAATTTCTCCCAACAACAGTGCCAAGAAGGGCCAAAGGAAAAGAGATAAATGCCCATATGACAAAAACAACCACCATGGTACCAAAGGGAATGGCAGCTAGAGAACCATAAAATATGGCAACTGTGTTCAAGATGAACCCAATCCCAAAGCACAAGAATGGGAAAAGCGAAGCCGTTAGGATCATTGACTTTATCCACTTCTTACCTAGAGAGATTTAACAGATGTCAGTATACCCCTAAAATGATAATTAAGCTGGTAATTTATAAGCATCAAAGATTAAGCAAATTAAGTAAAAAATATATTTTCCTCAGTAAAGGGCATTTGGAAAATGCATACCGCCATTGCGAGAATACATGCCACCGCTCACATAGCCGGCTATGAAAGATGTAAAAGCATAGCATACGATAAATGTAGTGACTATTGCTCCTCTCCTGAATCACATAACATCACAGCAGGTAATAGTTAAAATAATTAATATGATTAAATACTATGACAAGAAATTAACACTCCTCATGGTAGTTGTACAAATGAAACCAATGAAGTTAAGTGAATTTCCAAAAAATTCTGAAAGCAAAAAAAGGGTACAAGACAATAATAATAAATAGAGGGTTTGGAGAGTTGTAAGACAACATGAAAATATTATAACAAAGAAGTCGGTTACATAAAGGCATGGTTAAAAGTATGTTGAAGTGGTAATATTAGTGCAAAAATACCTATGATGAGAATATCAAATTTCCACAGTTCATATCATACGTAGTGTTTTGGCAACAGATAACTCATCCACCACATTATATATGACACAAAAATTAATCTGCTTATGATAATAGAAATCCAATTTAGTCTTCATTACTATATTTCTTATCTCCTTTTGGCTCCCATAACGGAATGAAAAAGGCAGACCACATCATCACGCATCTTTGGGTAGGAAGGTAACTGAATCCATTAAGACTTTGATTTTGCTTTAACAAAATTTATTTAACCAGAATCATATCAAACTGCTTGATAACTAGAACCAATCCAATCATGTTGAGTTATCAACCAAATTATTTCTTAACAAGCCATGAAAATTGAATGATATCACAAATAAACATAATTTAGACACAAGCATGATTTCTAGCCTTCTAATTCATTTTTGTGGCTAAAGTGAAATCTGAGAAACTCCGGCATACCCTATGTACAGCATTCCAACAATTGCCAAAATGATGACAAGCAGAACAAGGGTTGCTAGCTGAGCACCAGTACCAACAACAGCTGATAGTAAAGCCAAGTTTTGGGAAGGCCGAAACACATCACCATGGACAAGTTTCCAACCCGATTCTTCACTTACATCACGTTCCTAGAAAAAATAAAGCGAGATAGAAGCTTCAAAAACAACCCCTTACATAAGGACAGTCCTTTCAATATGTGTGTACTAAATTACTAATACTACCTCAAAATGCGAAAAAATTGGATGCCTGATATACCAACAAGTAACAATGATAATTAACATATAATATTGGAGTACTTTTCATATAAAGACAAAAAAAAGGTACATTACCAGAGTCTCGAGGTCATCATCTTCCCGAGCATATTTAGCGTAGTCATTGCGGAGCGTGCGCATTAATATCATAGAAACCAAACCAGTGAGGAAAATCACCATCATAAAAGAATTGAAGACAGAAAACCAGTGAATCTGCACAATGCAAATGCTTCGATGAGCTAACTGGACAAAACAATACAACAGTACCAGCTACTCAAGTTTTATTGCTCCTCATTTACAGCATATTTAATTTTGTAAAAAAGAACATTCAAAAGAAAGGGATTGACATGGAAAATTAAAATTGATGGGTAAATGTTCAGAGGATAGCCTTGTAGTTTCAAAGAACATGTACCTGGTGCTCAAAAAAGGGGTAATCTAGATAAACATCAAAGCGGCGGGCAAAGGTTGTGTTAGTCGGAACCCATTTGACTGAGTATGTCATATCCAGTACCCGCCCCTCTTCAACTGGCTTCGGGCCTTCTTGCGTTAGATTAACGTGAATAATCTGCAGGTGTAAATTTTAGTTCAGAATATTAGCTAATTTATCTGGATACAGTACACTGTGCACACACAAATTAATTAATCTGGAAAAAAATTTCTTCCAAGCCAACCTGATCCCTGTTGTAGTTTATGACAATATTTTTGTGCGTCAAAAGAACATGCTTGTTGTCACGGTTTCTATCAGGAAGAACCTCACCAATAAAACCTTCATGAAATAAGTATCATCAATCAGGGTTCAACACATTTCAATTAAGACCATGCACTATTTTAAGTAGGTGAACATACCCCATAATGGAAGATCATCTGGTGAAAAGCGTACAACGAAGATATATCCAAGAACAAAAATGGTTAGAGAGGAACAAGAAAGGATTCAAGGAAAATCATAATATGCTCGATTAGTGTAAAAAAAAATTGTGATGAACTCACCCATGAAAAATTCAAACCAGTATGAATTGTCAATAGCATCCTTGAAGTGTTTAGCTTTTGCTGCATCCAGTTCAATTTCACAAATTGTAGTCTTCTCAACATCTCCTGCAAAAAATTAACCAGATATTATGTCCATAGATATAAAAAAAATAGAAAGGAAAATGAAATTTGAAGACAAAGATCTTACTTCTGAATTTTATTTCAATTTGGCTATCAATCAGCTCATTCCCTCCAAGAACCTCACCAAGCCCACCCCACTTGTGAACAGGATTGCCAGATGAGTGGCAAAATGGGAGGCTGTAATAGTTATAGGTCTCTTGGGGATTGTTATACGGGCCAACCTTGTTTACCCATAAAGTGACAGGGTCATCAACTTGATACTGCGACTCAATTAAAAATATGTCAACTTTTGAACATAGCAGAATATTTACATATTTGACATTAGAGATGAAGGAAAAATAGATCACACAATGATGTGACGCTGTCTACTGTAACCATACACTTTGAGACACATGAAAGGAACTAGTGCATTCAAATTCAAGCCCATTCTTTGTTTGTTAAAATCAACAATCTTAATGACCAAAAATGGAGAAGGGTTATTAATTCAATTTGTCTTTCGCGTCATGCTATATCGGGTGATCATCACCTGAAGAAATACAGAATCTGGCCAATCCACCAGTCATTACCATCAGCAAACGTAGTCCAACAACCCCTCATCTTCCCATGTAATTAAGCCCATAATTAACTCAATGACACAAAATTCGCATCAAACTTAATAAACGCATTGACAATAACGAACGAAAAGATATAGTGAAACAAGATCTGAAAACACCAACTGAATAAACGGGTAGAATCAAGAAAAGAATAATTATTGATTCATCACCTTGCCAATGACCGAAGAGGCAAGGAACGCAAAGAAGAAGAAGATGCAGAATAATCGGACGGCGCAGAGCATAGCTTCGTTGCTGACAGTGTCAGTCGGATCTGAATCAATAAGCACTCACGAGACTGAAACTCGACAAAAAGGGTAAATATCCCTTTTCCCCCCCTTCTGAACAGAATTTGAAGAAAAACAACTTAGATCTCACACAATTTTTTATGTTTTTCTAATGAGGTATCAATTCGATTGGCACTCAGCATTTGATTCAATGTGAGACTCTCGAATATGAGAAGGATTTTTCAGAGCAAAACAGTGTGGAGAACAGAAGGCTGCAAATCTGGGTTTATGGCTCACCTAGTATGGCTGAGACGCTGACTCTGGTAAAAAAAATAAGATGTAGATAAAAAAGACTTTATTAGTCGTCTCTTAATTGTTTTGCGAAAATTCTACTTTTTAATCATTTTTTTTGTGAACATGAAGTTCTCACATCGCTCATACACGGGATTGTATGTGTGCTTATATGCAGGGAAACGCGTTTTAAACCCGTGAGGTCCAGAAGTACCAAAGCGGACAATATCCACAAGCTGTTTACAACAGGTGTGTTATGAACCTGAAGTTCCCACATTGCTCGCACACGGGATTGTGTGCCTACCTATAAGCAGAGCTTGAATGGGAGGGTGTGTTATGAACCTGATACATCGCTCGCACACGGGATTGTGTGCCTACCTATAAGCAGGGCTTGAATGGGAGGGGTGTGTTATGAACCTGAAGTTCCCACATCGCACACGGGATTGTATGACTACCTATAAGCAGGGCTTGAAGCCTTTATTTGTGGACGCGTTTTAAACTCGCGACTCAGTAGGCATTAACAGACTCGCATGAGGTCACAAATTAGGCTCGGCAATAAAGATCCAAAAAGCCTCTAGACCCACAGCCATGCATGGCCCATCCTAATAGCCCAGAATAAGGCCCCGTCAGCCCAACATCAATTAATAATCAAATGATTGACCCATCTTATATAATTCCACTCGACTCACCCAAACAGCAAAGTCGTAGCCGGGCCAACCAATATGAAACTACATTGCACGCTGAACAGCGAGAAATATCACTCTCACCTCTAATCGAATGATCACACGCTAGCTCAATACTCAGATTCCTCCTTAACTAATGAAAAATCCTCTAAAGAAATTGGACTAATAGAATGATTCCCAAAAATACGTGTCAACAGCTTATTGGACTTAAAAAACCGGGATGGATATGTCTCATTCAAAAAAGGCGGGAAAAACAAGGCATAACTTATAAATAGGGAGAATTCATTCGTAATTTAAAGTATCTTTTGACCACTTTCTTTATACTTCAACCCAAATAGAGTGTGTAAATTAGGAGTGTAAACTAATGAAACCAAATATTGTTGTATTCGAATCATATTTGAGAATATATTCGTATTTGTTTATTATTTGAATTTTAAATATAATTAGTATTCGATTATCTTTTTTGAACTATTCTAATGTATTCCATAATTTATGGAGTAATTTTTATTATTTGAGGATACCATTCGAATTCGATTCGAAAATGATACTGGAAATAGATTCGAATAATTATATCCGAATCCAATATGAATATAAAAACATATATTCTTTTAAATTTTAATTTTTTAAATTTACAAGTTTACTTTCCACTTCACTTCCAATACTTTTAAAAACTTAATTATAAAATACATTAAAAAAGAATACGAGAATAACCCCTCCGTCCCATAAAACCTTTCACTTTCTTCATTTGTTTGTTCCACAAAATCTTTCACACCCCAAAAAAGAAAACATTATTTTATCTAACAAGCTCAAAAGTTCATTTAATTTTAAATTTGTCACTCCTTTTTCACACACATATCATTACTTTTTACTTTTTTATTATCTAAAAATACCACAATACCCTCTAAAGTCAATAAAGTTTGTCAAAAAGTACATATTTTCTTAAACAACGTGGAACCGTAAATATGAAAAGTATTATATGGGAGGGAGTATTAAATATACAAAGAGGTGTTTGTTTGAGAATACTCTTGCAAGTTCACAACTCTTGCAGCTTGTAACTTTATGTCTTTCACAAGCAAAAATGATCCTATTAAAAATAATCCTAATCAATTGACGTGAAACTAAAAATATTAATAGATATTCCTTGGAATATTCCTAATTCGTTTCAAAATATTTGATATTTAGAATTTTTCACATTGATATAAATATTTTAAAAATGCTAATTTATTCTTATTTTATACAAATTGTTTATATAAAAATATTTATTTTACCTAACTAGGGGCCATGTTGAAATATTTACTCTTAATTAATTTTTTTAGATATAAAATAATTTAAAATATGTTTTTCTTAAAATAAAATGTCAAATATTTTAAAATTGAGAAAGTATAATAAGAATTTTGATTGTCAGATAGGGATAAAAAAAATTCAATTTCAGATGAACAAATATACTAGTATGAAACCCAATTTTTGCTTTTCTCACGTGAATTAAAGAGTATTATTATTTAATGTGTAGTGAATGTGGATGCATGAGTTGTATTAATGGGTGCATGATCCAATATTTTAATTGTATTAGTGAGTGTGTGTGGATTCCATGTGTGTAAATAAAAAGGGGATTTTTGAGAGGGATGTCCAAAATGAAAAAAAAAAGATCATTTGAAGGGGACGGAGGAAGTATGTTATTAATGTAAAAAATTACAACAAATTATAACTTTTGTCTTTTTATAATGAAAAAAAATCTAAAAATACAATATTATTGCTCATTTATTATTATTATTATTATTATTATTATCTATTTACTTTTCATTTGTTATTAATTTAGTCTTGAGTTCATTCTACTTCTACCAATGCACCTTTAAATAATACAACTGTACATCCAATATCATCCATTACATTAAGATGTATCTTGTAACTGAAAATACAAATCATGATAAATAGTTTTATTAATATATGGAAAACTTATATGACTTATTTTTGTAAATTATAGATGATAAAGTAATAAAAAATATCGTATTAATATAATTTGAGGATTTATTACTACCTAATACAAAATATATACTAATATTACTTATTGATACATTACGCTGAAAATATTATTAGTAGGTACAATATATTAACGTGAGATACCCAATATATCCTTATATAATCTCAAATTATATACATCTCCATTCTGTCATTATCAGGGATTTTCTCACATAATCATCCCGTCGTGCCTTCTCGCCCTACCACCATCTCATCATCTTCACTAAATGAAGCATGCCATCTCATATTTTTCTAATTACATTATTTCTGAACTATTTCTGAACACATTAGTGATTTATAAATTAAATTAATTTTGAATACATTACAAATATGAAATTTGAATATTTCTAAATTCTAATTACATTAATTCTGAATACATTACATAATTGGTAAATTAAATTAATTCTGAATACATTAAAATTGGAATATTTCTAATTACATTAATTTTGAATACATTACGAACTTGAAATCTGAATATTTCTAAATTATATTAATTCCGAATACATTACAAACCTGAATTTTTAATATTAGTAAATATTTTTGAATACATTGTAAAAATCTCTTATCTAGTTAATATACGATTAGTCCTACAAATTTTTAAATAATTTTTGAATACCAAAATAATATGATCCATCTTGCTAAAATTTTAAGTTATTTATTAATTAATTTGTTTCTGAATGCAATATAAATCTGAAACCTGAATACCAAAATATTTCATATGTAGAAAGGAGAAATTATTTTCGGCACAATTGATTGGGGAGTTACTTTCTCCCTATTTTTATGGAGAAATTAGTGGGATTCTTTTATCTTTGTATTATTACATTACTCATCCTTTAAATTAATTTCTGAACACAATTAAAAGAGGGATAAAATTAATATTTCATGTATTTATTTTGTATTGATTAGTAATAGTTTTTACCTTATGTATCTAGTAGTAATATTAGTATATAAATTGTACCTAATAGTAATGCACCCATAATTTGAATTAAAAATATCAAGTTGAAAAGAAAAATTATAAAATTAATAAATTAATATACTTTTAATTAATATTTTATTCTTAATTTCTATAAATATATTTTTAATTTATTTTTTAATTTAGATTATGATTGAAAATATATTATTTTAAAAATAAATACAAAATAAGAAAATTAATTGAAAGTAATCTGGAGACATGATACCTAGACAGAAAAATAGAGTTGATATTAGGTGCACTCATATGTGTATAGTTTTTTATTCTATTTTGTATACATATCATTCTATTTTGTATATGTGTTACTTAATAGTTGTATACTTTTTTTGCACTAAATTTTTCATTAAACAAACTAGCATGCATATGTGTATAACTTTTTATTCAATACATACATGTTTTTAATAATTGTATATTTTTTACACTAAATTTTTCATTAAAAAAACTAACAATTAAATTTTATACATTTTTATTTATAATTGTATATATTTTTGTTTATATTTGTATACGTTTTTTAAGGTGGGTGCACCCACAGTATAATTAGCCTACTTAACAAATACTATATATTTGTTTATGATTTATGTAGGGTTTGAAAATTATAAAAAAAATATTTTATTTTATTTATTTAAGTTTTATATGAATGTGAATGGATCGAAAATGAGTAGAATTTATAAGTGTATAAGAGTTGTTTTTTAAACTTAAGATGTAGATGTAAGCAGTTAAAATTTACAGTCCAATTAAATGGTGACACATAGATTTTTTGGATTAAATATCAATTATTAATTTATTTTGGAATTTAAATAAATAAATTCCTAAAAAATAGATTAATAAACAATTGATAATTAATTTAAGTCCAACAAATTAAATGAAGCTTAAATTAAATAAGGTCTGTCCCAAGTCAAACAAGCCCAAGTTAAATGATGCCTGACTTAAGTCAAACAAGTCCATACAAATTAAATCAGACCCAAGTAAAATAGGTCTGATTATGGTCCAATCAAGTTGGAGGCCCAAGCTCGTGGAGCAAGGCCCAAATAGGCCTGGACCTCACCTCTCCCCTATATAAAGGGGTCTCTTCCATTCATTTAGACAGACATTCAAGCACTCGAAGACGACGCTGTTGAAGAGATCGAGAACACGAGTAAAGTTCACTCAAGATTCAAGCGAAGAACAAGTGAAAAACGATCTTCAAGTCTTCAAAGCTTCAAGCGAAGAACAAGTCGAAGATCTTCAAGCAATCTTCAAGTCTTCAAGCTCAAGATCTTCAAGGCTTCAAAGCTTCAAGTGAAGAACGATCTTCAAGTTTTCAAAGCTTCAAGCGAAGATCTTCAAGCAATCTTCAAATCTTCGAGTCTTCAAGCTCAAGATCTTCACGTCTTCAAAACTTCAAGCCAAGAACAAGTCGAAGATCTTCAAGCAATCTTCAAGTCTTCAAGCTTGAAGCGAAGAACAAGTTCAAGCATCTTCAAGCTTCAAGTCAAGAACGGTCTTCGATCTTCAAGCTTCAAGTCAAGAAAAGCTCAAGATCATCTTCAAAGTAACTTCAAGTCAAGAGCGGCATCCAATCCGGGATTAAGGTGTTAAACCCCCCAAATCAAGCGTTCTTCACATCAAGTTCTTCCACTTTCTTCGTGGAAAGCTCTCCAGTCAACTTTCAATCCGAACAAAGGTTCAACACATTCGAATTAACGTTCAAGACTACACACCCGAGTTTGAACAAGTTTCGTTTAGCTCAACACACGCTATCAACACAGTCAGTGTACACTCCAGTCAACAAAGTCAAAGTCAACACACTCAAGTCAAATCAAAGGCAAGTCAAGCCAAATTGGCTCAAGAGAAGAATTAGAGGATTGATTGAGATTGTAACCCACTTACATATCATTCAAATTAAATTCATATGAAATTATCTTTGTACTCAATTTATATTTATTTTATTATAAATACAAAATTTGTTGTTACAGTAGACTTTAAAAATCAAAATTTTATTTTCAAAACTCATAATGATTAAGCATAGTGTAAGCAAACATGGGTGTTGCACACCCTAACATTACCCCATTCAAAAAGAAACAATGAAAAGATTGCTACCTCCATCCGATTAAGAGATATTCAATCTTGAATTTCACACTTGTTTTTATTGTTTTACATTGAGCTTCACTATCCCAAAAAGAAAAAAAAAATTTCATTAATTTCCAACCTAGTATTTTCTTAATTATAAATTTATCACTCTAACCTAACACACATAATATACTTTATAATTTATTTATCACCTAAAAATAATATATTTTCTTCTAAAAGTTCATAAAGTTGGTCAAAAAATAAATTTTCTTAAACTCATTGTCTATAATAATAGTGAAGAATAATACTCACTATGTCCCATAAATAAATTCACACTTTTTATTTTTGTCCATTTCATAAATAAGTTCACACCCTAAATAAGAATACACACAAATCAATTACCCCACAACACATTTTAATTTCAAAATTACCACCCCTTTACAACTCAAATAACTTTATAATTATTTATTATATAAAAATAACAAACTATCCCTAAAAGTAAAGCAATTTTTTTTTAAACTCCGTATTTACAGTAATTGGGAATTTCTCTTTGGGACGGAGGTAGTATGGGACAGATGGAGTATAATATTTTAATAGATAATGAGTTGAGAAATATAATATTTAATGTGTAGTGTGTAGTTGTATTAGTGTTGTGTGTAGTCTGGGTCTAATGTGATTTTGTGTGGGTTCCACTCGATAAAAATAAATAAATATAGACCTTAACTTGAAACAAACTAAAATAGAAAACATAAAATCTTAACTCGGGACGAAGGTAGTAATTATAAATGGAGTTGGTCTCTTGTGTCCCCGAGTGAACACTGAACAGGGTGTATTAGAGTATAACATTTTATTCTAAATGATATACACTTTAATTAATAAGTGTAAATGTTTAATTTAAAAAAGTAAGTTTTTTTTTCATAGAAAATGAAGGGTATAAGTTTGAATACTAAAAAGTATAACATTTAATAATAAATAGTACAACTTTCAAAAAACATAAAATTTGGGAGCACGGTATTCCAGAGACATGCAAGTTTTAGCCTTATTAATGATAAAAAGACTGTATTATGATTATATTTTATTAAGACGGATAAAAAGTAATAATATTTTAATTAAAAGTGAAACTTGAATTAATAAAATATAAAAGTAGTTCAATTAATTATTTCATGAACAATTCACAGTATAAATAAAAATATTGCAATATTTTTAACATAAAATAATAGAATTTTTGATAAAATGTGATAATTATTTAAGGGACAGTCTTGCGTGAGATCTGTAAGATCATTTTATACATTTTTAAATTGTTGATAGTGAGTTTATGAGATGACGTACATTAACGATGTGGCTGTGACGTGTACTCGACTAATCAAACATAAGAGGATAACAAGACAAGAATTCTTCCCAACTCGTGTTTTCTGGGAGGGAATGTAAGCTCTTTATTAATATCTTTACTCTACTAAACAAGGGTTTCTATTTGCTTAGGTGTCAACTCCACATGATTTATGTGCTGATTTGTAATTTTTATAGATTTTTGGCTTTCTTGATTTTTTTCTCCTTTATTCAAAATCTCATTCTCATCCTCATGCGTTTTGCGTTATTGTCATTTATTTATGCAGTTATTGTCATTTACTTGTTATTTGTAAGTTATTTTATGCACGCTGCCGTTATCAAGTTCTTAAATTTGACCTACAATGTTTGGTCCTTGGATGCAGATATACTTCTCAAAATCTGCCATTAAGAATCATCTTGACAAAGATGGAGAATCGAAAAAGGTTATGTCTTCAATCGATTTGTATTTTTTATTTTTTGTTGGATTAGAAATATAGAATAATTACGGTGTTGAATGGCTAGGGTCTTGATTTGGCTTTTTCAATTTTTTTTTTGTTTCAATTGTTGATATTTGTGATTTAAGATGAGTACAAATTCGTTTGGGGTATTGCATTTTCTTACTCAAGTGATTTAGATATTGGGGGAGTGGGAGGACAACTGATTTACCAAAAGCTCTAAAAAATATTTGGACTTCAAATTGAGGTAAGTTGTTTAAGGATTTTTTTTTCATTTCAGTTATGTCTATGAGATCTTAATTAAAATTGATGTTCACTGTAGATGCATAGGAATTGGTCTACTTTCAAGTTTTTTTTGGAAAATTACATTGTTCTAATATTTTCATCTTAAACTTTCATTGTTATCCATTACTCATGCTTTTATTATAATATGAAAATTTTAGTTAGTTCTAGTTCTCCACTCTATTTTTTATTATTATTTCCAACTCTATAGATGTAAACTTTCTACTAATGGGCGCAACTGTTCACTTTTTTGTGTTCAAATGTTCTTCCTTATTGCACTTCCCCTTTAGTTGAGAGTTTTAATCCATCTCTCATCAGTTGTTTCCGTCGCGGTCAAGGTTTGTCATTCTCCTCGATGCTTCAGTCTAAAATTTGGGTAAATGTTCATCAACCCCTCCTCGATTTACCAAGAATTCTTCCAAATCAAATTTCCTTCAGACCATAATTCACTATATATTTGATTTTGTGCATAAATTTTCGTGATAATTTATTCAAATTAAAAGGTTAACGAGGAGAAAATGACAAAGAACTCACACATGTTGCTTTGACCAACATCTATTCAAGAATTGTTGGTAAGTTATTTAATTTTTTAATTAGATTGTCATTATTACTTTTTAATCGGGTTAATTCTTTTTTAAATTTGCAACCTTTCTTAATGAAGTAGAATGTAATTTTTAGTTCTTACTATAAACTTAATGATAGTGTATATATATGAGGTGCTTGAAATGACAGTCTTACGTTCATGTTTTACACTTTTGTTAGCCGTGAGTGTAATATTGACTGCGTTAAGGTTTCTTCTTTACCATTGTCACTAAAAGTTTAAATTATTCAATATTATCATTTTAACATCTATGTCCCTTGTTATTAAGGATATGTCTTATTGATAGTTTGTCCTCATTTCTACTCCAATAATCTCACCAAAAGAAATGAGATATTTATAATTTGGTTGAGATAATAGAAGAGCGATGAAAGGTAGAGAGAGATTCTACAGGGAGAGAGTAAGATTTTGGGTAGAACCTAGGATTAACCATTCCGAGCGACACCCAGTGAGGCAAATATTCAACCGAGAGTGGAGCAACGGTAGAGGAGCATCAGGTTCTGGTGTAGATAGGCTTGGACATGATTCGGTAAGGTTGAGCAGAGTGGAAGAACATAAGGAATATAAAACATATTTTTTTCAGAAATTTCCCTAGTCGCTGCGTAGAAAAGGAACTATGGAAGAAGTTTGAAGAAGTAGGAAAGGTTGCTGATGTTTTTATTTCCAGGAAAACTGATAAGCAAGGAAAACCCTTTGGTTTCATCAGATGTAAATTGGAAAAAACAGAGGGGGATCACGTCTACCTGGAACGACTAAATCAGATTTAGATTGGAACATACAAGCTGAGAGCTTTCAATCCCAAATATAGGAGAGATGAAACAAAAAAGATAGAGAAGAAACCACAGGTTTTAAGAGAGGATATGGGAAAAGTCTTGGAAGGGAAAATATTTAGAGAAGCAGTTGCTCGATTCGGAACACCATATACCCAGAAGTATGATGACAAAGCAGCGGAAGAGAAATATATAAAGATAAACTACTCTTCATCAACAGAAGAAAGTAGTTGGATAGAGGGATGCATGGTTGGGAAACTTAAAGATGAATTTTCATGGGAAGACATTGAAGAAGATATACAAAGTGAGATGACCAAAATTGCTAAGATCAGGTTCCTTGGGGGTAATCTTATTCTGGTACAGTACCTAGGAGATAAGTCGGAGTTTAAAGAGAATATTGAAGATTGAAAAAACTTTTGGTCACAGTGGTTAAAACCATGGAGGAAAGAAGATGTTTGTCAAGATAGATCAGTTTGGACATTGTAGTATGTTGTACCATGTTACGTTTGGGAGCCTAAAATTCTTCAAGACGGTATGTTGCAGGCTAGGCTCATTAGTCGAACTCGATGATAGAATGAAGAATCGAGAAAGATTAGACGTGGCCAGAGTTAGAATGTTTGTTCCTCTTCTTGATGATGTCAACATGAGAATAATGGTTGAGATAGATGGAAAATCATTTCCAATAAGAATAGTGGAGGAACATTCGTGGAATTTTATAGCAACACGAAAAATTCACATTGATTAGGAGTCAGAACTTCAAGATTCTGATGAAGAGATATGTGAGGAAATAGAAGGATGTCAGATGATAAAAGAAGGCTGCAGGAACTCCGGCAATGATCGAAAAAAACATTCCAATGAAGTAGTAGTTGAAAAGACACTAGAAACAGATAGCACGGAGTCCAATAAAGAAATTCATGATAGCACCGCCAAAACATGCATCCAGAAGCTTGGGAAAAACGTAAAGACGTTGAGTTGTCGCGCAAATCCTATTGGACAACCAACAAATTCAATTGAAGATAAGGGTAGTGGAGACTCGCTTCATTCTGGACCTCCCGGATGGACCCCGAACTGGGCCATAGCGGACTCAGAGAGCCCTATGGGTCCAACAAAAAATAAAAAGGCCCAATTTGATGTGGATGGATCTATATCTCCCTTCAAGGCCCAAGTGGAGAAGGAAAGTGATATATACCAAGAGGAGATATTAGCCCAACAATTGAATTCAGGAACTTGTGCTGAAGAAGTGGCCCAACAACAAATAATGTTAGAAAACATCAACAATAATGAAAAATTGAAGGAAGCGAGACCAATTGATACTTATCCCAAATTACAAAAGCAGATTGAAACTAGGTCTCAATTCAGGGACGAGGATAAGCAGAATTCAGAGAAAACCAAGGACATAGTGGATATCTCAGATGGTGATTCAGCGAAAGAGGCAATCCTTAAAAAAGTTAACATGGTAGAGAGATTAGAAGAGAGTGTAGGATGCACTTTAATCAACAGAGGGTGGAGAAAAGGGAGACTCAGCAAGAAGATACAAAAGAAGATTGAAAAGAGAAATCTAAGAGAATTCTTCAAAGAGATTGAGACTCCGGACAAGGCGGACAAGATGGATGCAAACAAGAGAAGATCTCGATGTATTAAGCGCAACTCTAGCAGAATAGAAACCGAACACATATGGGAAATTGGTAAAAAATAGGTTTGGTGGCGGAGGATGGAGATGAAGCAGCTATTGAGAGGATAAAGAAGATTATCGAGGAAAATGAGAAGCAGGGAAAGACGACTGGGAGTAACTATAAAGTTGCATGATGAATATCCTCTCTTATAATATGAGAGGACTGGGAGCAAAGGCTAGGCGAGATGAAGTACGTGAATTAATTCGGAAAAGAAAGATAGATGTTTGTTTCCTACAAGAATCAAAGCTTACAAAATTCGAATACGGCACAGGTAGAGAATTATGGGTGAATGTAAATGGTTCATGGGCAGTAAGAAATGCTGATGGAAGATCAGGAGGATTAATTTCAATGTGAAATCAAGATAGATTGGATGTCCTAAGTTATTGGGATATGGCGGGAGCAGTGGTAATTAATGAAAGATGGAGAGATGTTCAATTAGATGTTTGTCTGATTAATGTCTACACATCTTGCATTTTAAAAGAAAGAGGGAATTATAGGATAGATTAAAATTAGTGATCCATCAAGTGCAAAATAGCAGAATATGTATTGCATGTGATTTTAATTCTATCCGCAGAGCTTCTGAAAGGATTGGGAGAAGTTCAGAAATTAACAAAAGAGATATTGAAGAATTCGAAGAGTTCATTAGGAGCACGAATCTGGTGGATCTCTCATTACATGGAAGAAGTTTCACATATTACAGGTCAGATGGTGATTGTAAGAGTAGAATTGATAGAATGATGGTTAATATGGAATGGTTGAATACTTGGCCAGAAACATACATTATGGGATTGAGCAGAGCTTCATCAGATCATTGTCCATTGATCATGGAACATAAGTCAGTTGATTAGGGGCCAGTTTCTTTCAAGAGCTACAACAATTGGAACTCTCATCCTAATTTCAAAGAATTTATCGCTGGAAAATGGTCAAATTATGCGGTGACAGGATGGAAGGTTATTGCATTAAAGAGAAAATAAAAAGATTGAAGCAGGATCTGCGAGTATGGAGTAAAAAGGTGTTCGGATGCTTGGAGATAAAAATTAAGGATAGAAAAATAGAGATTCAAATGTTGGATTTAATTGATGAAGTTTTTGGTTTGGATGAGGAGGAGGTGGTGATGAGAAACAAGGAAAGATCACTACTTTTGTGTGAAATGAACAACAGGAATAAAAATATTAGACAAAAAGTGAAGGTTAAATGGATCATCAGAGGAGACTCAAATTCTGTAATTTTCCATTGTTATATAAATGGCAGAAGGAAAAAGAATGAGATTGTAGCCATCATGGCAGATGACAGATGGACACAAGACGTAAAGAAAGTGAAGCAAAGAATTCATGATCTTTTCAAGAAGCATTTCAAATCAAGGCAGACAACTAATATCAGGTTGACTCATAACTTTGTTTCAAAGACTATATCTGACACTAAAAATCAGATACTCATAGCTCCGTTCAGTGAAATTGAAATTTGGGAGGCAATTTGTGCATATAATAGTGAAAAAATCCCCGGGCCTGACGGACTCAACATTTTTATTTTTAAAGAATGCTGGAAAACATTTAAGGAAGACATTTTGGATTTATTTGAGGAGTTTTATATAAATGGAAAACTCGCAAAAGGGTTTAATAGCAGCTTCATAACCCTTATACCAAAGACGGAGAAAGTTGTTGAGGTTGGTGATTTTAGGCCTATATCACTCATCAACACCCCATATAAGATTTTAACAAAGGTGCTGGCCCGGAGAATCAGTTTGGTCTTAAATGGAATTATATCAGAGCAGCAATCTGCATTTATCAAAGGAAGGTTGATATTCGACAGTGTCAGTGCTTTGAACGAGGTAATTGAGGAAGCCAAGAGCAAGATGATAGAGTTTATGATTTTCAAGATTGATTTTGAAAAGGCTTATGACTCTGTTGAATAGCAATCACTGGTTAGTATTATGAATACATTTAAATTTCATGGGAAATGGGTTAGCTGGATGAAAGAGTGTTTTTTTTTTCAGCAAGGTCTTCGGTGTTGATAAATGGAAGTCCGACTAATGAGTTTCAGATGGAGAGGGGATTAAGACAGGACGACCCATTATCTCCCTTCTTATTCTTATTGGTAGCGGAATGTATAAGTTCGATTACGAAGAAAGGGGAGGAACTTGGGCTGTATGATCCTGTTTCAATTGGAAAGGATAAGATAAAAATCAGTCATCTACAATACGCTGCTGACACAGTGTTCATTGGCATGGCCATCTTGAAAAATGCGTTATTCATCAAGAGAGCTCTAATATTACTCCAGCTTTTAACTGGCTTGAAGATTAATTTGAGAAAGAGCAATCTATTTGGGCTGAATGTTGAAGAGGGTAGTTTAAGAGATATGGCAGAAGTTATGGGATGTGAAATTGGTTATCTACCATTTAAATATCTGGGGATTTACATTGGAAAGTCCTACAATAGGAAGGCTGATTGGATACAGGCTATAACGAAGATAAAAAATATAATTGAAAAATGGACGAGGTTGAAGATGTCGGGGGCAGGAAGGCTCACCTTATTGAACTCTGTTCTTACTTCTTTACCACTATACTTGATGTCAATCTACCGTGCTCCAAAGACTACTATCAGAGAGATTAAGAGTATCCAAAGACAATTTTTTTGGGGGAAACTTGAATATTAAGAAATTACATTGAATCAGATGGGAAATAATAACTATTCCCAAACATCTTGGGGTCTTGCGGTTCGGAAACTTGAAAGTTTCAATGCAACTCTTTTGGGGAAGTAGGCATGGAGGGGCCTGATCGAAAACAAGAGATTGTGGGTTATGTTAGTAGAGAGTAGGAGAGGATCGAGATTGAAAGATCTATTGGGCTTGGGGCTAGGACCTTGCAACACTAGAAACAGGGGTGGGGGGGAGTGTCATTAGATCTCTTAAAGATTCTAAGGGAGAGTGATTTAAAGAGGGTATTTGTAGAAGAGTGTGAAATGGCTCGGAGACTAGTTTTTGGGGAGAAGATTGATTAGGGGAGGGACCTTTGATGTATAAACATCCTAAATTATTTCAAAATTATACAAAAAAAGATACGAAGATTAGTGAGATGGGTGTTTGGGTTAGGGATGAGTGGAAATAGGGATAGGAATGGAGAAGATCTCTTAGGAATTTTGAAACTGACGATTTTGATTCTTTGTTGTCTCATATCAACAGGTATAGATTATCTAAAGAAACAATAGACACATGGAGGTGGAAGTCGAGCAATAAAGAGATCTACACAGTTAAAGAAGCATATGAAATATTACGAAGTAGGAAGATAACAAGAGAGCAAGAAAATGGAGAGATCTATAGTCAAATCTGGAGAAGCAAAGCAATTCCCAAAGTAAAACTCATGGTTTGGAAAGCAATTAAAGAAAGACTCCCCACGAGTGTTGACTTGAGAAGGAGAAACTGTCTGCCGTCGAATGTTGGAGTCATGTGCCCGTTGTGCAAGACTAGAGAGGAAACAGGTGAATATTTACTATTTCATTGCAGTTGAAGCTCAACATTCTGGTTTTAATGCTTAAAGTGGTTGGGGGTAAGTACTCCCATACATGAGTCGATTAAAAACAATTTTCTATTGTTTGGGGGACTATTCCGTTCAAAAATTGGTAAATCTATTATTTTATTGGTTTGGATATATGGTATTTGATTAATCTGGAGAATGAGGAATTATATTATGTTTGAGGGTGGGAAATGGGATGTGATGAAAATTATAAGTGAAATAAAGTATAAAGTATGAAGTTGGATTAGAAGTAAGTATAATACTTCTTCTATCAACATCAATTTTCGATCTTGGTGGGAAGGAGGGAAGGAGAGATGTAGCTTGGAGGAGATTTTGTTATCTTAATAATGGTTGCAATTTAGATAAATTATTAAAGAGTACATCATATGATGGTGATTAGTTTTGGAGGTGACTAGGTGTTTTTTTTGTAATAAAGATGGCTAGGAGAGTTGTTATATTCTTCATGTCTTGTAAACCAAATTGATGAACTCTTGTATTGGGGTATATCTCATTACCCCTTTATCTTAATAATATTAACACTTTTTTGCTGTTAAAAAAAATCATTTTAACATCTATTTTTTTTTATCTCTCTATTTTTGATTTCTTAATTAGACCATGCACTCATGATTGTGTCAGATTGAAATATAGATAAGAAAGATGAGGAGTAACTTTAAATATTTTGGGATAAATGCTTCTCACAAATGCCAATATAATGTCTCTATGCTAAATTAGGAGACAATGCTTGATCCCAATCAAATGAGTTAGATAAGCAATAATATTGTCTTGCTTTGGTGTACTGTAGCTTGCTATAAACTATAATTATAGTAGGCTAAATATAGTGTGCACCCGGGTGCACACGAAGCTTCGTGTGCACCCACATATAAATATAAACAAAAACATATACAATTATAAGTAAAAATGTATACAATTTAATTGTTAATTTTTTAATAAAAAATTGAGTGTAAAAAATATACAATTATTAAAATGCATGTATACACTATTGAATAAAAAGTTATACACATATGAATGTTAATTTTTTTAATAAAAAATTTAGTGTGAAAAAGTATACAATTATTACAAAACACGTATACAAAAGAGAATAAAATATATACAAAATAGAATAAAAAGTTATACAGATATGGGTGCAAGGTTGCACCTGGGTGCACCTAATATACACTCATTATAGTACTATATAAAAACGAAAATATAGCCTACTATTTGTTAGAATTATAGTGTCATTATTTGTTGTGTTTTATAATTATACAAATAAAAATTAAGTATAATCTCTAGAAAAAAAATTGATTATATCTTTTGAAGTTGATTTTTATATAGAATCAATTATACTCCCTCCGTCCGCCCGAAAGAGGGCTTTTGCTTTTGTGCACGTTGATTAAGGAGTATTATTATTTAATGTGTAGTGGGTAGTTGTATTAGTGGGAGTATGAAACCCATATTTTAGTTGTATTAGTGGGGGTGTGTGGGTCCCATGTGTGTAAAATAGAAAATGATCCTCTTTGTAATGGACGACCAAAATGGGAAAAAAATCCTCTTTCGAGCGGATGGAGGGAGTATATTGCAAATGAAAAATTTTAACACTTTGACAATTTTATTTCTTTACGAGTGAATGAAAAAATATATTCAAAATGAGGTTTTCAATAAAATTGAATAATTAAAAACGTGAAAAATATTATGATACATAGGGAGTATGTTTTAAAATTAACGTCTTAAGATCCCGCGCACGCGGGTTCATACTAGTTGCTACATATTTACAAGGGGAAGAATTGGACAGTAACTATTTCAGCGGATCCCCCATATTTAATGAGGTAGCTGGATTGCGGTGAGCGTGGATTAGTGCGTAGGGAGTACTTGCGCGTGTAATGGCCGAAACCAGCTGCTGGGATCTCGGGTTTCATTTCAATTGACGGGCGGTAATTAATGCAGATGGGCCCTTCAAGTGGAAGGATATAAATTGGGCTGGACTTTGGTATTGGGCCTTTATTCCCTAATTTTGGGCTGGATCAATAGTGCTATGTACATAAATAATTATAATTTTTTATTAAAAATGTTATAAAACTATAAATGATAAATTTCTTATAATAATTCACGAGTCATTATTACTTTTCAATATTACTTATCTGTGATATTTCGTGAGATGGTAATAAACAAACCTTTTCCTTATTTTACAAATCTTAATGGCAAACTCACATAAAACAATCCCAAATAAAACTGGCCGGTTATTAATTAGTGGGAAAGAGAAGGGTAATCAAGATACAATGTGAGATATATAAAATAAAATGATTTAAAATGATCAAACGGTGGTGGGGTTGGCGTTAAGACCAGCATTGAGGTATTAGTTAAACATTAGCCAGACTGTTTAATAAGCTGCCTGCCTGCCTAATTCATGGACTGGAGTATATGCTTCTTGGATGACACGTTTCATCAAAAGAATGTTTCACTTTCTTGCTTTTATTTTATTTTTTATTATTTATTTATTATTATGACAACTCCACGTCCCCTATGTTTTTTGCTGGAAATTTAGATTGAGAGTGGCAGAATCAAATCTTCCAACGTGGATCTACTCTCTGTTGGCGTTTGATCATTTGGTTAACGTGAACCGTTAGGGTTCCATACGTTTCTAACAATCAGCGGAAGCAAGAAAACAAGAAACGTATTATCTTTCACCAGGTATGTTGAAGAAGAAGGATTTTCGCCAGCAGCCTGCGTAGCGTAACGGTTTTGGCCATAACTTTCTCATCCGATCTTCGATTAGAGTAATCTACGCACCAAAACGATCCTCTCTTCCGTGCTTTCCATCAGTATATCACAAGTTGAATTCTGACTTCTGTAAGATTTTATAAAAATCGTACAAGTTGACATACAGCAGCATCAAACAACCTTCCGGTCTTCTGCTGTATTCCCAAGTCCAATCTCGACGTCGTGTGGGTGACGATCTTCGAGATCTTCTCAATCTGCTGTTCCATCTACCCTCTTCACGTGTTAGGTGTGTTTCTCTAGGGTTAGAACAGTTGAAATGACTTGTATATGGGCTACAACAGGGACCAGGAGGAAAAATTAGAGTTGGACCTCCATTGGGCTTAAGTATCCAAGTTTAGCCCAAAGCTTATACTTAAGTCCAATAATAATAATATATACCACTAAAATATTATTACTGCACTACCGTTCTAATCCCATAATTACGTTATGGGCTCCTTCTTATTATTAGCACGACAGTCTCCCCATTTTTAAGATATATAATGCCCATTAATTAATTAAGTTACTGACAACTCCATTATTTATATCTCATTCGAGAGTAGTACCACTCAACCTTATTATCATGCCGGAATAAATCCACCTGCAGAGTTTACATGATAATCCTTATAAGCTCCTCAAGGGAACATCATCAACCTATGTCGAACACGGATTCATTTTACAATCAACAGCAAACCATAGAGACAGCACTACTTCCCAACTCACCGAGTTTGTTAATTTAATACATGTAAATCTTACCCATTGATGAATCAAAGAAATACATACTGCCTTACGTGTCGATGTTATTTTATAGGGATTAAGAGCACGGACATCCATAATAACTGAGATCAAGTTCTTCTATATAATCAGTATAAGTCGAACGATATCAAGCGGTCCTGCTCAATACACACAAAATGCACTAATATGATTCTATAGCCAAGACAAGCTAATACCAAGCCACACTACAACCATCCCGATAGAGAATCCCCGTCTATCTCGGTTGTAAGCATATATTTATACTTTATAAGAAAACCGATAATATGATCTTCCGCGTGTTGTCACACAACATATTATCTTGCATCGTATATATAAATAAATTATAAAACGCAATTATTTGATCATACAATTCTCATTTCAAATAAATTGTTATAACATTATTCATACAAAAAGCTACACTTTCAGTATACATTCCAACACTCTCTACCAACCTCAATGTTTTATTTTCACATACAGTATATACACACTTTCTTTTTCTTCTAAATTCAGACTAATTAAAATATGTGGACTCCAATAATCGTTTATGTATAATATACAACAACTCAAAAGGCATTAGTACATAATCATTTCAAAACAATGTATCCCAATTGGACATGGAAAATTAATCAGGTATTCTATTTATTATTCTTTTGAAATATATATACAGTTTATTTATTTTATCATAAGATAATTTAACTATTTTAAAAAAATAAAAAATTCTACTCTATCACTTTTTATTAAAATATTATTATTATTTTAAATAAATATTATCATTTTTAATTTATATTATAATTATTCATAAAATAATGCACTATACCATTATTATCACTTTTCAATAATTGAATATAATTTTTTATTAAAAATATTATAACTTTTTATCACCCACGCAATTACTTCCTACGATGTCACACTTTTTGTTGCCATGTTCACCATATTGTGTCACATACTTCTTTTAAAAATAAACAAGGAAAGCTATAACCTAAGATGTCAATTTATAGTGTGCACTCGAGTGCACCTAAAGATAGGGTGCACCCATATACAAATATAAACAAGAACATATATAATTAAGAGTAAAAGTGTATACAATTTAATTATTAATTTTTTAATGAAAAATTGTCTATAATATTTAATAAAATGTTATACACATATGAATGTTAGTTTTTTTAATGAAAACTTAATGTGAAAAATGTATACAATTATTACAAAACACGTATACAAAACATATGTATACAAAATAGAATAAAAAGACATATACATATGGATGCATCCTTGCACCGGGTACATCCAATATACACTCAACTAAGATATATACTGATCATGCGATTTTTAAAATAGGATAAAAAGATTTTTTTGAATGGGTTTGAATTATATTTTAAAATAATATATAGTGCAATTTGAGATTGAATTGGCATTGTGAACAAGACCACGGATACATTTTACTAAAAATTATGAATTATACAATTTAATACTTGAGCGGTGTGCCCGGCACACAAATTTTTGCCTTTACATTCTTTCAGTTCAACTTTACTCACCATTATTTGAACAAATTAATTTGTAATGACAATGTATTTGATATTACTATTCTCTAAAAATAAAAATTAAATAGTCATTTTAGTTCTAATTTATATAATTGATTTTACGTTTTTAATTGTAATAAAAATTTAAGAGTTTAATTATGGTGCACCGGAAACACTTGTGCACCTGAATATTTACAGCCATTGGATCAATTTTCTATTTAATCCTCAACATTCAATAAAATAAAATAATTAAAAAAAAATTATTAACTACCCACTACCCCTCTACTTTACCTTATAATTCTGAAGTGCACCACAAAATAATCCCAAATTTAAATAATATTTCAATAACTAAGCACTTTAAATTTAAATTATGAATCCATCGTAGAGAGGCAAGTTAAAATTCAAAATTTAACGGAAAGAAGTCCCAAAATAAAAATAGGGCATTGCTATTTGCACGCACCCTAATTTTAATAAATAAACCTCAATTACTAAATAAACTTCATTAAAATTAGAAAATATATACATAAATTACTAAATGTACCCCATTCTAGACCATTTTGCCCTTAATTAAAAATAAACACATTAAATATTTTAATTGGGAACAACTCTTTCTCCCTTCCAATCGTATGAATGTGATGGCCAAGCCTCATGTCCAGATTGATTCTTGGCCCATAGATGACGATCAGAGGGAGCCCATTTCCAGAATATGGATGTCAATGGCTTAAGAATGAGTTTACCAGCCAGTTCGTCTGTGTGGTCCAGGTCCCGATATTCGATTCATCATCGTCGAAGTAGTCGTGGTCTAGAATCAAACTAGGATTATCAGAAATAATAATAAAAAGTTTACTTCAAATCTACCATTATTATTTTGGAAATCCGTTGCGATCGATATATTTCTCTTGGATTAGTTTTACGAAGTTTTGGCCTCTCGGACTGTGGCAAAAAGAGGCAAAGATTTTGTTCCTCGATCTTGATAATGCTAGAAAAATTACGCTTCTTCACACGTTCAAGGATGAGTTTTTTTTTTCTTTACGTTTTTAGGATTCATTTGCCAATTGTTTTATAATTTTGGATCTCAGTAAGTAGATTGAATTGAATTTCTGGTTTTATGCAGAGATTAGTAGTGCAGCATCAGCCGACCCAATATCCAATCTCGGAAGAAATTGCAATCCATTTTCTTTGGCTTAGGCTTAGGCCATCCATTGATAAACTCATCATTCCAAATCTTGCCCCCGGGTCATAGCTCAATTGGTAGAGGGGAGGGTGGAAAGGCCTTCCAACTGAGTTTGGTTGCTGCAGGGTGGGGGTTTGAATTCTGCCTTTGACATGGATTTGGCCCTTGCAAGCACAAGTTAAACAGTGAGCCCTTTGCTGCAGGGTGAGGGTTTGAATCTTGCCTTTGACATGAATTTAGCCCTTCCAAGCACAAGTTAAACAGTGAGCCCTCCCTAAAAGCCACTTGAGACACATCCCTGTGTGTAAATAGCGGCCCCATAAAAATAACAAATGAGGACCCGGTGCAAATCATCAATTATATCAATTACTCCCTCCGTCCCATAATACTTTTCACATTTATTGTTCCACGTTGTTTAAGAAAATATGCATTTTTTGACCAACTTTATTGACTTTGGAGGGTATTGTAGTATTTTTAGATAATAAAAAAGAATAAAGTAATGATATGTGTGTGAAAAGTGAGTGACAAATTTGAAATTAAAGGAACTTTTGAGGTTGTTAGATAAAGTGATGTTTTCTTTTTTGGGATGAAAGGTTTTGTGGGACAAACAAATGAGAAAAATGTGAAATATTTTATGGAACGGAGGGAGTACTAATTGATTGACTTACTAGAAAAAGAATTAGTTTTATTTGACATAAATAAATAAATCTCTTAATTTGTTAATATCGATTTGTTTAATACTTATGAAAAAAAGTCTATGTGAGACGGATCGACATATCACTAAAGTATGTTTATTGTATAGATAAAATATATTTAATGGTTATTAAAGTATGCTTGATTATACATTAAAATACTCCCTCTATCCACTTTCAAATTTTACCATTTACAGCGTTCTTACCCAATGGTCTCGTTTTCATTTATGTACAATGAGAGATCCATTAATAATACTCCCACTAATCTTAAATGTATTTGCAAATTACTCATTTGCACCTTCTCATATTAATAAGGTGGAGGGGTAAAAAGGTAAAACTTACACATTACATACCTACTGCACATTAAATAACAACACTCCTTAATCTCCATGCCCAAAAGTAAATGATATCCTTGAAAGCGGGCAGATGGAGTATGATTTTATAACATTATAATTGTTGGCAATTGGATCTTGTGGTTCAAACGTGATCGTTAATATAACAGGTAAACAAAATCAGCGGAAGCATAAAACGTGTTTACCGTACTTCTGGGTTGATGTAGAGGATGAACAGCAGTGAAGAACACCTCTGATCTTCTACCGTATGTCCCAAAGTCAACTCTGGTGTTGGGTGGTCAACAATCCCCAGAGTTCTCTCATTCTACTCTCTGTTTTCTCCCGTGTGTCAAAAGAGGCACAGACTTAGGGTTAACAGGAGCTGAGATGACTTATATAGTTGGGCTACAGCAGGGACCAGGAGGAGAAATTGGGCTGGGCCTCAATTGAATTTAATTAACCAAGCTTAGCCCAAAGCTTTTAATTAAATCCAATAATAATAATATAGTCCACTAAAATATTATTACTGCACTACCCGTCCAATCCCAAAATTATGTTCTGGGCTCCTTCTTATTATAAGCCCGATGGTCTCCCCATGTTTAAGAAATACAATGTCCATTAATTAATTAAGTTACTGACAACTCAAATTAATTAATATCTCATCCGAGAGTAGTACCACTCAACCTTATTATCATGCCGGAAATTAATCCACTTGCAAGATTTAAATGGTAAACCTTATGAGCTCCTCAAGGGGACATCATCAACCTATGTCGGACATGGATTCCTTCTACGATCAACAGCACACCATAGATACATCATTATTTTTCAACTCACCGAGTTTGTTGATTTAATACTTATAAATCTCACCCATTGATGAATCAAAGAAATACATACTGCCCTACGTGTCGAGGTTATTGTATAGGGATTAAGAGCACGAACTTCCATAATAACAGAGATCAAGTTCTTCTATAAGTCAGTATAAGTCGAACGATCTCAGGCGGTCCTGCTCAATACACACAAGTGCACTAATGTGATTCTATAGCCAAGACAAGCTAATACCAAACCACACTACAACCATACCGATAGAGAGTCCCCGTCTATCTCAGTTGTGAGCATCTGTTTATACTTTATAAGGAAACCAATAATATGATATTCTGCGTGTTGTCGCACAACATATTATCTACAGTATAAAGTAAATGGACTATTGCATCATGCATATAAAATAAATTATAAGATGCAATCATTTGATCATATGATTCTCATTTCAAATATTGTTATGACATTGTTCATACTAAAGCTAGACTTTTAGTATACAATCCAACAATCTCCCACTTATACTAAAAGACTATGCTGTCATGTCTTCTGCCATACATCTGATTCAATATTCATAACCACCTCTCGCCTGGATAATATTAAGTTCGCTTGAATCAGAATGAACTAATTTCAACATACATATATTTTGCTCTACACCCCACAGCCTTGAAAAGGCAGTTAATTATTTTTACTTCCAAGCAAGACTCGCAAGTCCGATAGTTTCCACTTCAGATAAACCTTACGGTCTATCGGCTATCAACTTTTGAATCATACTCAAGTAAAATGAATTAATCTTAGACGCCAAATGTATGTTTAGTTCATTTTCGAAGGTTCCTTTCTCTTACTAATATTAGAAGATGCATTATTAATTATCTTATCCTTACTCAGTGATAAACATTTAGTGATTCCAGTATCTACTAATATGATTTATTACTAATATATTTTAACTACAAATAAATATATTTTACTTATAAAATAAGCATACTTTAATAATGGATGGACCGTCTCATAAATAACCCGTGTCACAAGAGAGTTTCTTTATATCCTATTACTACTGGTTTAAGTTTTATCAATAGCATATAGTTTTGAAAATACAAAATGGTAAATAAACACGAGTGAGTTTCTTGTGCACCCATACACACGAATTTAGATCTGTGCTGCTTTGCAATTTTTGTGCCCCGTTACAATTTGAATACCCTAACAATACACATGTTTAAATAGAATATGGAAGGATAGAGTGTTCACATGGGGACACAGACCGTATCCCGTATATGAGAGCACGGGAGCTTTGCCAATAAACATAGACTAAAAATGGCGTGAATAGGGCCCACCCTAAGAGTGGTAAGGAGCTGGCAAATTTTCAGCTATGTGACAATCTGTTCTTTCTCCCACTCACCCAATCACACCTCATCGCCAGTCGCCACCCCCATTTTCCATATTAATACCCCCACATCCCCCTCTCTCCATTCCATATTCCCCCTCTCTCTCTCTCACACACACACTCACATTCACAGCAAAAGGCTTTTGTCTTGTTTTTTCCCTTTTGTATTTTTAGTATCAAGGGTAACAATGGCTGAGAAACCAAGAAAACAACTACTGAAACCACGGTTGCAACCCAAGAGCCCGATGTGCCGGTAGCAGAGGAGCCCACAACCACCGTACAGGCCGAGGCTGTGCCGGAGAAAGTTGAGAAACCGGCGGAGGAAAAGGAGAATGCTGATGAAGCTTGTGAGGAGAACAAGATTACTGAATCTACTTCATTTAAGGAGGAGAGTAACAAGGTTGATGATCTCATTGACCCAGAGAAGAAAGCCTTGGATGAATTCAAGCAATTGATTCAGGAGGCACTTAACAAGCATGAATTCGCCAAGGAGGAAGAGGAGACAAAAGACGTAGAGGAATGGAAACCTGAAGAGGAACAAGTAAAACCTGAAGAGAAGAAAAATGGGGAAGAAGAAAATTGTGATGAAAAGACTGAAGATAAAGCAGAAACAGCTGCTGAAGTTCCACCAGCTGACAAAAAGGTTGAAGAAACAGTCGAAGAAATCAAAGAGACCATCGTTTCCATTTGGGGAATCCCACTTGTGAGTGATGAGAGGAGTGATGTAATTCTGCTGAAATTCTTGAGGGCAAGGGATTTCAAGGTGAAAGAAGCTTTGAGCATGCTGAAAAATGTGGTGGCATGGAGGAAGGAGTTCAAGATTGATGAATTGTTAGAAGAGGAAGGGATTGGTGAGGGACTTGAAGAGGTTGTGTACATTGATGGCGTGGATAAGGAGGGACACCCTGTTTGCTACAATGCTTTCGGGGAGTTTCAGGATAAGGAATTGTATAGCAACACCTTTTCTGATGTGGAGAAAAGAGCCAAGTTTTTGAGGTGGTACATTCAGTTCTTGGAGAAGAACGTCAGGAAGCTTGACTTTAAACCTGAGGCTGAGGGAAAATCAACAATTGTACAAGTCACTGATCTCAAGAATTCGCCTGGATTAATTTTGTTCAAGAAAGAACTCCGACAAGCCACCAATCAGGCCCTCCAATTGATCCAGGACAATTATCCTGAATTCGTCGCCAAACAGGTATATATGTTCTTGTTTCTATAGTCATCTCTGGCCACTACTTGTTCTAGTTAAGATGTTCATTATTCGCGCCATACATGATGCATGAGTGTCCAACAAAGATCCAATCTTTTGTTTTTTTATGTGATTAATGCCATTGGACTGATTGTCTCAATGTTTTGATGTTCCTTATTAAAGAATCTGTTTTGGTTATATAATGATGGAGATGTTCTCCGTGGCATAAAGGTGTTGGTGAATGTACCATGGTGGTATGTGGCTTACAATAGGATGATAAGTCCATTCTTGACTCAGAGAAGCAAGAGCATGTTTGTGTTTACAGGTCCTACTAAGACCGCTGAGACCCTCTTTAAGTAAGTGGTTTTCATTGTTGCTCTCTCAGATTTATAAGGATACAGCTGTGACTTGTGTCAATCTCAGATATATATAGCAGCTGAGCAAGTGCCGGTTCAATACGGTGGGCTTAGCAAGAATTCCGTACAACTGATGCTGCAACAGAGGAGACTATTAAGCCCATGAGCAAACACACTATCGAATTGCCTATTTCTATGGTGGGACACCCATTCTTTGTCTTGTAAATATAAAACTGTAAAGTTGTTAAGAGTTTTGCAGGCCTGTAGGTTGGTGTTGGAGGTGAGGGTAGTCGGATGGGATGTTTCCTATGGAGCTGAGTTTGTGCCAAGTGAAGAGGGTGGATACACTTGGATACTTCAAAAATCAAGGAAGATTGGGCCAATAGACGAGCAAGTACTCAGCTGCTCCTTCAAAATTGGCGAACCAGGCAAGGTCGTGCTCACGTTTCACAACCAAACTTCCAAAAAGAAGAAGCTTCTTTATAGGTCCAAGACCGGCTCATCTGAATGAGGAAGAAGGTGCTTTCTTTTTGTTTCATTGAGATTAAACTTAATGTTCTGAATTGCGGCTATTATTTCTACATTTATTTGTTGAAATTGAATTTATTTGAATGCCTGAAACATTCTGGCAATTGAAGGGTGAATGAAGTGGTTTAGGGAGAGATGTGCTGGAAAATATGGATAGAAATTTACTTCATGTTATATATTTTCCTGTAAGTACATTTTTTTGAGTAAATTGGATGATTTATTACTTGTCTTTCTTTAAAAGATGGTGGGATCAAATCAGACTGGTTCAAATGAAATGTGATTTCTATAACAACTCTTTTCTAAATTCAATCATGTGATAACAAAAGCAGAATACTTGAACAAGGCATTTTATCTGATATGTTCATAAAAAAAAAAGTCCAATTCTCTCTCTTCAACCAGAACAGAAGTTGGAGCGAAAAGCCAAAAAGAAATGAAAGAAAACAAGTCTCAAATCAATGACTACACAAGAAAATCCAAGCCACAACTGCATCGTGTTTTTAAGATTGTTGGGTCAGGCACAACCTTGAATCGGTATAGTAGCTGCTGCTTCTTGGAAGTTGGGTTGTCGATGGTGAGCACTATCTTACCAAGATCAGAGATACTGAAACTATCAGACACAATTGGCTCATCATTTGGAGCCATCTTCTTAGTCTTATTATGACAACGGTGTAGCCAACAACGCGAAGCTCCCAAACCAAAGTGCATATCTGTAAGAAACGCTTCAACTTTCACCAACAGTCTAACAAAGACTATATCGTGATGTATAAATATTTATAGCACAACCTCATTCACAATGATCTCCACGCTTTACTTAGTTGCTGGTTTCACATTGATCTCGGTGACAAGATCTTCTACACTAAAATTCTGGATTACATTCGCAGAAATATATGTTGAGGCCACCTTATTGAGTTGGTGCTTGCCCTGGCGAAATGTACCACTTGGACAGCTTAGAATGCTAGACCTTATGCTCACGACGGATTACGTATTTGTTGATGATGCAGCCCTATCAATCCAAGAATATGTGATCCTAATTAAATCCAAGAAAAGATGGTACCAACTTGAAAAGAGTTTCAGCCGTCACGAAAGTACAAACTTGCTTTTAGTCGGGACTGATCATTGCATAGAAAGCCAAATACCACCAATGAGTTTTTCCTGATGGATTACATTTACTTTACATATCATGAATGTGGTTTTGATAAGTATATCAAGTAGTTCATTTTGTTGCACTTTGGTATGTGATTAAGACAATTGTCCAGGTGTATATGAATGAGGGTGTAACAATCTTTACTGATCCAAACATTTTCACTGAGTAGGTCATTTCTGTGATTGAGGGTGTTTTTCCTGATGGATTGCATTACATATCATGAATGTGGTTTTGATAAGTATATCAAGTAGTTCATTTTGTTACACTTTGGTATGTGAATTTCTTAGGATCAATCCATCATGTAGCCAGTTTCTCATTAATACAAAAGCTTCCTCTGCATCTGCATCTTCTTCCGGAGTCTGTGGCCTATGAACAAAACCATGAGCTCTTCCCGGGAAAACGACCATCTTTGTTTTCTGGTTGGTCTTGGTAATATCTTCCAAGATAGATAGAGGACAGAGTTCATCATTGTCACCCGTGATCATTAGCAGACCTACTTTTATGTTGGCAGCAGCACTAGAGTCCATACGTGTCCCATAGAAGGACACCCCACATCCAAAATAATCATCTTCATCCCGTCCTAGAATCTCTATAACTCGCCCTCCTCCATAGCACAAACCAATGATCCCAAGCTTCTTAGAGATACCTGCATTCTTCATCCATTTTGCTGATGCGGTTATAGTCTTTGCTATTACTTGTTCCTCATGCTTGCTAATCCACTCTTCAAGCTTTTTTTCATTACCTCTGTCTTTTCTCCACGGATCCCCATTGAACAAATCGGGAACCAGAACACTAGCACATACATGATACAACACAAGAAACAAACATGGAATATATATATATATATATATTTAAGTGAAACTCACTCGATTAATAGCTAGACTAGATATAGAGCGTACTTGTAGCCATTGCAAGCCACCCGATAGGCGAAATCTCTGGTGGCGGAGTCTTGAAAGCCGAATATATCGGATAAGAGCAGTATGCCAGTTTCATTGTTGTTCTTCACTGCTGTGAAAAGATAAGCCTGAGCTTCATCATCATCTATGCTTACTTGTGTTCCATTCACTAATTCGCAGGCTTCGTCCTCTATGTTTTCTTCTACTTTCACTGCCCTGAAACTTGCTCTCCTCTTACTCTGCAACCGTTTAATCACACTCATATTCTGCACAACCACTGAAGTCTTACAGTTAGCAGTTTTTAATTTCAAGAATAGATTGATTTGATTTGATAAATACGGTTTTGATTTGCAGCACAAGAGTGGAAGTGAAGAAGCTTACTGGGAAGTGAAGCTGAGGAGCTGCTTTGATTGGCGGTGCAAGGTGATGCTGGTAGTGGTAGATGGGTGGAGCCCAACACACTGGGCTGCTGCTGCTCATCAAACCCATTTCCTCTCTACTCGTCAACAATACAATCCCAGCCTAGCTAACTCAAAGAAAAAAATATCATTACGAAAATATCTTTTCAAGGATTTATGTGGTGATCAATTCGGTTGGTTCCATATTATCATTATGGGGTTAGGGGACCTCAAGCTGAGTTGGATTTGGAACTAACTCAACTCAATTCAACTTGTCTCAATCAATTGTTTTCCGAGCAAGTAATTTAGTTTCATAATATGTGATCGAATACAAACCCGGAAATTAATTTATAGGGGACAGTACACAAGTCACAGGACAGGCCAGGCTTTATCCACAAGTTCCTACTACTCCTTGATTTTATTATCTTTTCCATCAGTGACTAGACGTGTTAAAGTATGCCAATTATATAGATAAAGTATGTTTAATGGTTGCTAAAATATGTTAGATTATTTATTATAATATATGATTTTAATGTGTTATAATATGATTCATTATTACGTACTTTAACTACAAATAAACATAATTTACCTATATAATAAGCATACTTTAGTGATGGTCAATATGTCTCATAATCCATCTTCTCACATGATATTGCAAAAGCGGTTAGTCTCTTATAAATCGGGTTTAAAACCCTCTTTTCCCCCTTAATTTAAACTCTTAGCAATACATATCTTCTCAAATGTGTCCTCGCCTTGCATAATAGTTCACCATCAACCCAAACTCTTTCCTGGAGGGCTACAAACAATAAGAATTACAAATGGTGAATAGGACGATGGAGTAAAATGCAGAGAGACTATCCTGTTCCTCGTGAGAATTAAAGAGCTGATTCGGATTGATCTACCTACATATGTTTCATGAAAATGAAGCTACAATCTTTTTGCCTCATCTGGAATGTGCTAGTTTAAAGCAAGAGATATCACATTATTTCAGTAATAATTTTCAGTTCGCAAGAGTAAAAACTATGAGAATATATATAACGAATATCATAGGCTACCGCTAAGCTCCTAAAATCAGCGATTCTCATTCTAGTAGAAGATAGAGCATTAGACAAGAAATCATTCCCTAAAAATGTTAGCGATTAATCTCAACTTATTCCCATTAAAAAACAAGTGAAGTGTTCTTAAATTTTCTATCTGCGACGAAGCAACCACAGATTAAAAATGAATTAACATGCATTGATAAGTTTGCTTGACATCAGAAATAAGGGCATGAATATTAAAACACATATTTTAATTACCTGAAAGCTGAGATGATAAAACTGAAACTGGTGGATGGAAATAGAAATATATTACTAACTCTTGTAATAGAGAAATATAATTAGATGAAAAAATATGTTTGACTTTAGCTACTTATACTACATGCACTTCACTGGCCACAAAACTATTGTCTTGTGTATGAATTACATTACATTACATATATAACTGGTGCAGCATTGCATTAAAGCTCTGTATGAATGATTCTGTGTGTCCTAGTCTCTTCTTGGATGATTTGTTCATCCTTGTCCGAAGAAGACAGACATTCTGCGGAGGGACTGATATAGCCATAGCCCATACCAGCAGCAGAGTTACAGTAAGTCTCTGCAGTGCCATCGCTCCTCTGTAAGTTGATGTTGTTAAGGATTATGTGCGTGCATGGGACTGTGTCACTGCATGCGAATCTCATTGCATTTTGGCTCTTTGATGTCCCCGTTACGTTTCGATACATGATCTGGCTTACCTCCACTGCTGCAGTCTGCCATAAGTATTAACTTTTAACTAGTTATCATGCTATCACAGCATACATGCATGTGTGTTGTGTTTTTAGTACCTGATTCTGACAAGATGTTGGTGAGTCACAGTAGAATTGGTCTATGATTATTGGGTTGGAGACTTGGTCCATTCTCACGTCCTGATAGCGCACTGCACGCACATACCCAGATCCTCCCTACAAAACCAGTCCACAACAGCTAGCACTATATTTTCACCAAATTGTATTGTAACTGGGAATAAAGTGGTTGCTTAGTGTTCAAAACCTCGATGGCTATACCTGCCAAGTCTTGATTCTGAGGCCATTCGTTGTACCTCGAAGGATTGCCTTATCCAGGACAACTTGCTCAACTATGCCAGTGGTATTGTCTTTTCCCAGGCTACCTATGCTGGTTCATGGAATGAGCAATCCAAGGTAAACTTCATTATGCTGCATGTTAACATCAATTGACGAAAATTACCTTATTCCATGCCCAGGTCCACAATAGATATTCTTCATCTTGATATTGGAACTAGCATTCACAATTGAGATGCAATCATCACCTGTATGTTTAAGGAAACATGTAAGTTGAATCCCATTTCTTACAAGTGTTAATTTGTAGGGAGAAACCTGTGCCAATCTTGCAGTTCTGGAGAACTACATTAGTTGATTCAGTAATGTGGATTCCATCAGTGTTGGGACTGTCCTCAGGAGCTGAAACTTTGACATCAATCACACGAACTGAATCAGAACGAGACACCACAAAGTTCATCTGTTGGCTGTTCTGAATTGTCAGTCCTTTCACTCTCACTGCTGAGCTCGAATCTATGGTTAATGCCTGCATTAATCATACAATTCAAATCATGTTTCCACAAGGATCATAGGTATTGATGTTTCACGATTCAGAACCTCACCGTTGGTGCACTCTTGCAGGGCTGACACACAAGGATTAAACAGAAGACTATCCATTAGTCTTGCTTGTTAAAATAAAGGATCACTATGAAAAGTCATTGTTCTAATCAAAGATTTTACATTGGATTTGTTCTTTTTGCAAGATGCTGCCCACCATTTGCTACCTGAGCCATCAATCACACCCTTTCCTTGAAACAAAACCGCGGTTAAGTTGTTAAAAACCAGCCAGTTGCGTGGATTCTTTGGATCCCAGCTTTTTGGCTCATCAGGTGCAACAATAGTCCCTTCTATCTGCGCACACACCAAACTCACTTTTTGCATTCTTCGCAGGAAAATGCAAATTATACGTGTAAGGCTTACCCGGATCTCTAACTTGCCAGTGCAGGGTCCCCTGAATCGCGTAGCGTTCACTAGATAACGACGCCCTTCTGGCACCAAGAAAACAGATTTTGGAGTGGAACAAGCTTGTTTCCATGCATCAACAAAGGCCTGAATTTGATAGATTTCAGAAAGATTGTCTGAAAATTTACATTAAGTACATATATGTTATAAACCTGAGTATCATCAGATACACCATTTCCAGCAGCACCAAATGAGTCCACATTGACCAGAACCTTGTTGCTATGCCCACTATGCCATGATGGAAGATCCAAGACATCGTCTCCTTGGATGTCCAGATCATGAAGCTTCTCGAGATCTTTGCCTGCACTTATAAGGGGAAACAAGAGCAGAAGAAAAGAACAAAGTATGATGTTCATGATTTTAAGGTAAGATTGTAGTTTGCATAAATCAAATAGAAGAAATGAGGTATTAATATATAAGTACGGATTGAGTTTGCAAAATGCAAGTGGATTTGTGGAGGACATATGTCTTGACTTGGAAGGTGTAGTTCCATTTTTCTTCATATATGCCTACTCTTGAAGGGTAAGATTATATTATTTTCAACAACTTTGCTTTACTTCTCAGACTAGACTAGTGTCAGTACCACTCCACTAAATACATACATACATACACTTAAATCTCTCACTTCTCTTCATCAACAGTCAACACAAAACAATCATGACCGCCCTTTTGCATTTACAATAGCATTTTAAGTGGTTGTTGTGACTATTGTGAGATTAAAAATATACTACTCCACAGTCCACAATAATTTGGGCTTCTTCTTCTTCTCACCTGATAGCTAAAGACAAAGTTTTTAGTACTCCATAAAGTTATAACACATGAGGTCAATACAGAGAGTGTGAAAGTAACCTGGGATACGACGAGGCCCGAACGAGGCGGTGGAAAAACAGGGCCCAAGGCCCGATCAACATTTCATTGCTCTTTGGATACGCCAACATCAATGTGTGTCTTCAAGATCTCACCAAATCTCATATTAATCCACTAGCATTCTCAGTGTATATATATATATATATATATATATATATATATATATATATATATATATATATATATATATATATATATATTATTAAACTCTCGTCTCTATTGGAGTTTAAATAAATTATCTGTCTTTGAAATTCCTGAATATGAAACCTAGCTACAACACTATTTGCGTTTATTTTTTTTTATTTTTTATTAAATTTTGTCCAAAATTTAAGTAGAAAACTATATTATTATATCATTAAAAAAACAGTGTATAAGAAAAATAAAAATGAGACTGGATGGAATTTTAAATAATTTGAGTCTAATAAGAGCGTATCTACGTATCAATTTAATTAACACAAATCTTTGAATTTAAATTTTATAAAAATTAAAAATAATGTGTGCAATTCCAATATTAACCCCCAACAATTAATTACACCGTGCAGCATTATCCCCTCCAAACTCAGTTTCCTATCTACTGAATCGCGATGGTCAATCGAAATCGAGACGAATGCAGCCCTCCTTTCAGAAGAAATGATCCATCCATTAATTCGAGTACAACCTTTTCTGAAGAAACAATCCATCCGTGTCATATGATAGGTAGGGATGATCACGGTGCGGTTTGAGCTGTTTTTCGACGAAATTTAAATTACCTTGCTATATGCGGTTCGGTTTTATGTTTAATTTTAAACCACGATTTTTTCACTATAAATTACCATGCGGTTTTTTACGGTTTGGCGGTCGGTGTTGGCGGTTTAGCGGTTTTTCTAATAACATAGTGTATAACAATACAAATAACATAAAATCTATAGATAAATGTTATTTTAGTAGCCCATAATGATAATTACATGATATATTATTCTACAATAGTCTAAAAAAATAATTTTCTAATAGTAATAACTTGTTTGCTATTTTATACTTATATTATCTCATTCTAATTAAAAATTGAAATGTCACTATATATTTGAAAGATATATTACCATGAATGTTTTTTAAAACCATCACTATTTGTTAGAAAATTTGACAATTATAAAATTTACAAAGAATATATATTTAAAGAGTATAACAAGTTGAGATTCTAAAATTTAAATAAGTTTAAATCACATACATATTTGTACATATACATGTAAATATATGGATTATATATAAGGCGATGCGGTGCGGTGCAATTTTCAAAATTGCACCGTTATGGCGGTTCGATTTTGTCTAATATAAATAAATCGCGGTTTATACAAAGATATCATTAGTGGCGGTGCAATTCGATTCGGCTCGTGAGGTTTGAGCGGTTTTAAAAATTTTATACTCACCCCTAATGATAGGTGCAAAATCCTCTGTCGGCAAGCATCAATTTGCGATATTGAGAGAGGGGTGAGTATTACGATTCCAGCCCTAATTTTGTTAGTGTCAACAATCAAATTGTGAGTCAAAACGGTTTACGGTGCAGTCAATTCCTGTATGTAGCCACTTTTCTGATTGATTATTTTTGTCAATTCAGTGCAACCGTCAAGCCGTTTTCTCCTCCTCTGGCGTATCGACGTTACTGTGAGTGCAGCACTAAAAGCTAATTATTCAACGACGCTGCCAGAACGGATCCGCCAACACGGACAACTCGTCGATTGCAATAGCAATTTCTCATCATCGTTCTTTTGGCCGATTATGTTCACAGTCGGCATTCATCAATAAGAGAGGGTTCCCTTTGTCGTCGGCATTCATCAATAGGTAAGCCCTAATTTTTTAGCCATAATTCCGTTGGTGTGCTGCAATCAATCTTGATTGTAATATTGAGCCCTAATGCTGTTGGTTTGCTTCAATAAGTGAGAGTTTGTCCTAATTTCGTTTTGATATTGGTAAATACCAATGAGTGCAGCAGTTAGAAATAAATTTTAAGACCTGAACCATAGAATAGCAATGAAATCTTATTAAAATTATAATCATATATTTGAAGAAAAATAAAGAAAAGATGTGATCCCATTACACCTCAAATTCAAGGCATAACCAAGTAGTGGAAAGTTGTGATATGCTAATGATTATTAAGAAACTGTTTATTGAAAAAATTGCTAGTGCTCTAATTTTAATTGCTTATTTCGTTGTTTTGCTGCACCCGTAACGTGTGCAGCCCATGTCTGGGCGACTGTCAGTGCAGCCCTAAAAGTTGTGTTTTCCTCCTTCGGTGGATCGACGATTGCTGTCCACGCGCAAGTCCACCGCCACCGCCGCATGAATTCGATTTCCATAGCCCGTTCACTTGGCCGATTTCTTTGCCCCGTTCACAAGTTCACGACGTCAACAAAGTGAGTGTTTCTATTCGAGCCCTAATTTTGTTGGTGTGCTGAAGTCGTCTTGATTCTAATACTGATTTCTAATGGCATCGGTGTGCTGCAGTCGATCGATTGTAATTTCGAGCTCTAATTTGATCCCTAAGTTCGTTGGTGTGCTGAATTCGTCGTAATTTTAATATTGATTCCTAATATAATTGGTGTGCTGTACTCGATCCGATTATAATTTTGAGCTCCAATTTACTGTATAATTTGGTTGGTTTGTTGCACTCGAGTTTAAATTTTTGGTGTATGTTGTTATTTTAACCTCAATTCATCACTCAATTTCTTTCAACCCGTGTTCTATATTTTGTCTTTGGTGATCACTCCCCCCTCTCTGGCTGTGTCTGATGTAGCCTGCGTTATACTAGCTACACTTATTTAATCATTGGTCTTGGAGGTGTAAATTTAGGCCTTATTTTATCAAATTGAAATAATTATAAATAACAATCAATGAACACCGTTAATTAGTGATGGCATGCAGTATTTTGATTTTCTTAGAAAGCTCAACACGTATTATTTTAATGAACTTAAACTCTAGCTCTTTGCTTGATTTATGATCAAATTTAATTGGAACTTACCAGTCTTCATCTGCAATTACTTGGCTGTGGAATAAGAGTGAGCCTCTTGTGCGCCCGGGAACACAGATTTAGATCCGTGCCCCTTTGCAATTTTCGTGTCCCTTTACAATTTAAACTCCCTACCAATACATAGGTTTAAATAGAATAGGGAGGGGAAGGGTTGTGTTCACATGGGGGACACGGACCGTGTCCTCGGGGGCACAGGAACTTTTGCCGTGGAATAAATTATATAGCATGTGTCCAATATAATATGGCAAATATTTTTCTCTCTCTTTGAATGCTCTATAAATTTTTAAAACTCATATGTTCTTGAATGTATTTAATCTTTATATGACAACGTTTTCTGCAGCAGATTTGAACTCTTTCGAGACCATCGATGATCTTGAAAGCTCAGTAGCTGAAGATAGCCAGTGACATGATCTCTGATATGCATCCCTCAGTCAACCTTGCAAGACAGTCCATACTAACTCTCTTTATGAATCAGAATTCTTCGAGAGGCTGAATTGTGTATATGTATGTCCATACATATTGTATTTTGGTAGCTTGTCAATGTGAAAGATTGTTGAACTAAATTGATATTTTTGCCACGTTTCAATTTTTTTGCACATAATCATTTACGTTATGTGTAGTAAAAAATCATTTATATGTAAAAAATTATGTGCAGCAAAAATAATACGTCCAACAATAAATATTATGTGCAGCAAAAAAAAAATCGTAAGTGTTATATACAGCAAAAAAATCGTAAATGTTATGTGCAGCAAAAAAAAACTCAATGCATGTGCAGCATAAAAGTTGTTAGGTTAAGTTGGGGGTATATTGGGTAATTGATCTTAATATTTTGTATCTAGGAGTAATTATTTTAATTGATGTATATCATATTAATAATAGGTATTAAGTGTGTACCTAGTAATAATTATTCCAAAATATAAAGAGATAATATGATAATTTACATGTGAGAATGATAAATAAATAAAGTCTTATTTATAGATAGAAAAATCTTTAGTATATTAATTACAGATAATCTTTTCATCTCCTAATCAAATAATAATTAAAATAATTAATATTAAGTAAATACATAAGACATGTATATATATGAATAGATATCTCCAAATAATTATAATGAATAAATAAATATATTAATTAAGAAATGCTTATAAAAGAATTATTAAAAATATGAATAAAAAAATATATAATTAAGAATAATTATTGAGGATGATACCTCATTAATTTTAAACTCTCCAAAATTATAATGAAATTAATATATGTTTAATCAAAAGAAATTAAAATAACATAGTAAAATTAGTTAATAGAAATTAATTAAAAAAGTAAAGGAAGAATTATAAAAAATTAGTACCGTATATTTTAATCTAATCAAAAATAGAAAAGGATAAAATATTAAAACCAAAAACAATTAAAAAAAAGAGAAGGAAAGTTATTAAGAAGAAACACAAAAACTAAGACAACGAAGTAAAATTAAATTAATATAAATCAATTCAAAAAAATAAGAAAAGAAAAATAAATTATAACAAAATTGACTTAAAATTTTGGAAATTTGATCATGAAAAAGAATTAATAAAAAATATAATAAAATAAAAATTTAATTTACCTACTAACAAAATGAATTAAGAAAAAATAAAAAATAATAAAAAAAATTTCAAATTAGACCATGAAAATTTTTTATAAAACATTATAACAAAATATGAATTTAATTTTACATAAAATAAACAAGATTAAAACAAAAAAAAAATTAAAAAGGAACAAAAAATAACAAAAAAAAATTAAAAACATAAAAGAGAACGTTATATTAATTAATAGAAATTTAAAACATAAGATTTATAAAAAAAAGAAAGAAAAGAAACGGTACCACTAATTAATAGAAATTAAAAAAAAATCAAAGGAGAATTATAAAAAAAAAAAAAATTATATGCCGGTATACTTGAATTTAAAGTAATAAAAAGAATAAACTTAATTTACATGTTGGAAAACATTAAAATAAGAACCATTGATAAAAATAACGGAAAATTATTAAAAAGAAACATAAAATTTAAATTAATGTAAATCAATTTGTAGAAATATGAAAAGTAAAAGAGATCATAAATAATATAATTAATTAAAAATTAAAATTTTAACCATGAAAAAAAATTAATAAAAAATTACTCTCTCCGTCCCATTTCAATGTTTACGTTTCTATTTTGCGCGTCTCAATTCAATGTTTACGTTTTCCTTTTTAGGAATATGGGACCCACCTAAAATAATTAATATCATCCAACACTGATACATCTACACACTTCACATTAAATATTATATTTTTCCACCTACTATCTATTAAAATATAATATTTTTAATCAACGTTCAAAAAACAAACGTAAACATTGAAACGGGACGGAGGGAGTATAACAAAAGATAAATTTAATTTTATGTACTAATAAAAAAACAGAATTAAAAAATAAAAAAAAATTTAAAGAAAATTTAAAAAATATAAAAGGCACAACATGATATTAATTGATAGAAATTTTAAAATAAGATTTAAAAAAAAAAACATGTACCTTTCTTTAGAACTTGAAGGAGGCTTTTGTTCAATTTAATTTAATGAATGAATAAAAGGATTTATTTATAAATGGAAAAGTTTTAGTATATTAAAGATATATCTTTATCTCCTAATCAAATAATAAGTATAAATAATATTAAATAAATAATATATGAATATATATATCTTACTAATTATAATAAATAAATATATTAATTAAGATATAATAAAATAATTATTAAAAATTATGAAAAAAAATAATTGAGATTAATTCTTGAGGCAACATCTCATCAAAATTAAACTCTCCTTTATATATATAGACGGGTCGACCCATCACTAAAGTATGTTTATTTGCAGTTAAAATATATCAATAATAAATTAAATTATAACACACTAAAATCATACTTTAATGCATAATCTAACATACTTTAGAAAACATACTTTAACAACCATTAAACATACTTTATCTAAATAATATACATACTTTAATATGTCTCACAAATCGTCTCACCTAATTAGCGTCTCACAAGAGAATTTGTCTATATATATATATATATATATATATATATATATATATATATATATATATATATATATATATATATATATATATCTTTATTTTAACACAAAATAATAATTGAGTTTTATAGAGAAATTATATCTACTTTTTTATTAGATAAATATCAATTAAAATATAAAACTTTTAATATAATTAAATATACAAAGTTAATATTTATCGTAAATTCTGAATTAAATCAATCAATGAAATTATCTATAGATAAATAATGTACTTACCTATTATGTAAACCGAATATGATATTTTTTTTATATTTATTGCAACAATTTAAATATTGTTTGATGCAATTAATTAGATAACTTTCAACTTTATTTTAATAAATAAATAATAAAAATATTAATTAATTTTTTAATAATTAATATAATTAAATATTATACATAATTTAAGTTGTATTTATATATTAAGTATACTTAGTTCACCATTAAAATTTTTGTAGGATATTATAATAAAGAGTCCAATTGCGGTGCTTTAACTTAAATATTGAATGCCCCAAAATCACTCTATAATTAATATATTCTTATATTTATTTTGTGTGTATAATAAATTATCTATCTATCTATACAGTTTTAATTTTAGCTGTCCATTTAAAACAATAAATCTTAACCATTAACATTATTTATGCTAATAATAATTTTTTTTATTTTTTAATTAACAATTTCTCCTTCCGCTCCGAAGAGTCTTATTTTTTCATTTTGGGCGGTCTTTTAATTTTAGCTGTCCATTTAAAACAATAAATCTTAACCATTAACATTATTTATGCTAATAATAATTTTTTTTATTTTTTAATTAACAATTTCTCCTTCCGCTCCGAAGAGTCTTATTTTTTCATTTTGGGCGGTCTTTTAATTTTAGCTGTCCATTTAAAACAATAAATCTTAACCATTAACATTATTTATGCTAATAATAATTTTTTTTATTTTTTAATTAACAATTTCTCCTTCCGCTCCGAAGAGTCTTATTTTTTCATTTTGGGCGGTCTAATTTTTCTTTTTATACACATGGGACCCACACACACCCACTAATACAATTAAAATATGGAGCCCACACACACTAATATAACTACTCATTACAAATCAAATAATAATACTCTTTGATTCACGTGAAAAAGTAAATGCACCCATTTGGGGCAGACGAAGGGAGTAGTATTAAATGAACGTTTAAGATTAAAATTGAATAAAAACTAGAAACTATAAAATTATGAATACGAGTAGTAGGTATTTAAAACATTATAATAAATTAACAATAAATTTTAATCATTAAATCTAGCTGTGCATTAACAATAAAATTTAGATTGTCCATTTAAAACATTAAATCTTAATATTATTTATGCTAATAATAAGTTTTTTTTATTTTTTAATTAACAATATAATAATTTAGTAAATATGAATGATATTTTTGGCATAATCTATTAATTGTCAAATCTTTCTCCTTCCACTCCAAAAAGTCTTATTTTTTCATTTTGGGCTCCGCCCTTAAGGGTTTAATTTTTCTTTTTATACACATGGGACCCACACACCCACTCATATAATTAAAATATGGGGTCACACACATTAATATAACTATCCATTACAAATTAAATAATAATACTCCTTGATTCACGTGAAAAAATTAAATGCACCCATTTGGGGCAGACGAAGGGAGTAGTATTAAATGAACGTTTAAGATTAAAATTGAATAAAAACTAGAAACTATAAAATTATGGATACGAGTAGAAGATATTTAAAACATTATAATAAATTAACAATAAATTTTAACCATTAAATCTGGCTGTGCATTAACAATAAAATTTGGCTTGTCCATTTAAAATATTAAATCTTAATCATTAATATTATTTATGCTAATAATAATTTTTTTATTTTTTAATTAACAATATAATAATTTAGTAAATATGAGTGATATTTTTTGGCATATTCTATTAATTGTCAAATCTTTCTCCTTCCGCTCCAAAGAGTCTTATTTTTTAATTTTGGGGCTCCGCCCCTAAGGGTTTAATTTTTCTTTATATACACACGGAACCCACACACACCCACTAATAAAATTAAAATATGGGGCCCACACACACTAATATAACTATCCATTACAAATCAAATAATAATACTCATTGATTCACGTGCAAAAATTAAATGCACCCATTTGAGGCAGATGGGGGGAGTAATATTAAAAGAACGTTTAAGATTAAATTGAATAAAAACTAGAAACTATAAAATAAGGATACGAGTAGTAGATATTTAAATGGATATGATATTTCTAGATAAGCGTGTAACTATACGTTGTCATTTCTAAATATAAGTAAAAAATTAATGTTATGAAAAAATAAGCTTATATATAATACTATTTAATTGATAAATATAAAATACATTATGTTAACAAAAATTACATTGATATATTATACTCCCTTCGTCCCGCGTTTACGTTTGCTTTTGCACCTAGATGAAGAGATATAACATTTTAATGTATAGTAAAATGGGAAATAATATTTAATGTGAAGTGTGTAGTTGTATTAGTATTGTGCATGTGCTCTATATGGAATAATTCATTATTTTGTGTGAGCCCAACTTGATAAAAAAGAAAATATAAACCTTAACTTGGGACAACTCAAAATGGAAAACGTAAACCTTAACGCAGGATGGAGGGAGTTTATAAATAATTAATCATTTATAAGGGAGAGTATGTTCTTAGCTTTGTTTGAAATATAAGAAAGAAAACCAATTATAGTTAAAAATATTTATAATTATTTTCGTGCAAAATACATAAAGGATAATTTTAAGCATAAAAAAATACAACAAAATTTTAACCTGACCAAAATTGGACGAGACAAGCTCAAACATATTCGTAGAGATAAAACTATTAAAACTAAAATATAATTAACAATATTTTTATAATAAAATATTTAAAAATAATTCGTAAAATATAATTACTTCCGTGCAAAACACATATGAGATTATTATAAACATAAATTAAAAAATAATACTGTAACAAAATTCAAACTAGATCAAAATCGGATGAAAAAAGCTCAAAAATATTCATACAAATATATAACACTATTAAAAAATTTACCAAAAATCCTATAATAAAACGCTTTCCGTGTAATGCACGAACGAGAAATACTAGTAAATAAATAAAAGTAGTATTCCTAACTAATAAAAAATATGATTAAAGGTAGTATTTAATTTGAAGATATGCATGAATAATAATAATAATAATATTAATAATAATAAATAATAATAATAATAATAAGGCAAAGACTTGTGTGAGACCGTCTAACATAAAGGCTTATGTGAGACGGTTAGAATGTGATAACTTTTATATTGAAAAGATATACTAAATTAATGAAAAGTGATAATGTTATTTCATGAACAATTTATAATATAAATAAAAAGTTATAACATTTTATAGTGAAAGTGATAACATTTTATAGCAAAAACGATAACTATTAAAAAAGTGTAAAGTGGTCTCACGTGAGACGGTCTCACGCAAGACCTACCCTAATAATAATAATAAAGTAAAAAAGATTATATATGAGATATTAAAAAAATAAAAAATATGCGATAATTAACCACGTCGCGACACCTCATACTTTTAAAAAATTATTTAAAGCAGTGTTCTTAGTCCCATTTTTTTGTTAAAAATGATTTAGAGTAAGAGAACTCTATCGTTGTTGTAAATATAGTGATCAAATAACAAAATTTATAAAATATCGTCCCAAGGAAAAAGTAAAATTAAAGTGTATTCGAATTTGCCTTTAATCATGCTTTGTAAAAGTGAGAGAATTTGAGGTTAGGTTTTAGACTAGCAATTATTCTAAGCAATTAACTAGAAAACAAGTAATGACTACATTTATCAAAGAACAAGATGAAATGGATGATTGAAATAGATTTTAGAAAGAGTGCAAGGCTAACCACAATCCAAGTTAAGGTAGTATCCTAGATATGCAAGACTCTAGTAGTAAACATCATCAACAATGGAATAGAAGCAATCGCAATTGTACTCCTAGTCCCTATGGTCAAGGTAACTAGATTCTCATTCCTTTTACAAGATTAAATCCCCTAAGATTGGTCTTATTGTCAATTCCCATGAAGGTACTATGACTCTAAGTTTGGTTCTTCTCATTTAATTACTCAAATGTCCTCTCACAAGTGTTCTAAGCATTCAAAGGATATGGCCTACCTCTCCTCATACTAACATGCATGATCATATCATTAATTGATTCAATTGACTCCTAACACATAATATTGGAATGACCATCCTAACATGATGTATGTAGAAATCAATCACACAATTAATAAAATAAATCATGAATCACAATTTATAAGAAGAATTCCATCATCACTTCAATTTACTACTAAAATCTTCACAAATCTAGTTTTTCTTCAACTCATAATGTGGCTAGCCACACAAGAGGTCTAGCCACCAACAATTATATTACAAACCTTACAAAGTCCATAAAATGTCATTGGTAACTTCAAATCAAAGGAATTGCAAAATAAAAGTAGAAGTACTTCCCTTGCAATTAAGAGTTGATCTCCTTCCTTCATATGCTTTCCATACAAATAAGCCTCAAAACTCTCTAAGGATGGTATAGGTGAAGGATGTATGTAGAGAATTATGGATTCAAAGTGATAGAAATGGATGAATTTGGTGGATTTGGATGTAGGAGAGAGTGTGTATGAAAATGTGATGTGATAGTGTGTGTTTGATCTTGGTAATTGCTCAAATGGGCTCTCTCCCTTAATTTTCGCACAAATTGGGTATTTATACTCCTTGGAATCTTCTAGAACACGTACACAACTTATTCAGAATTCAGCACCTATACGACTCGTGTAGCAGCACTCGGCCCATGCGCTGCTCACACACTTCGGCGTGTTCTGCGTGTTACCGGACATGGCTCGTGCACTGCACACGCCCCCCTCCTGGGCATGTAGCGTGTTCTGATGCTAGCTCACAGCCATCTCAGGCAGGCCCTTGTTCCGCACACGGGGCGTGTGCTCGCACACGAAGCGTGCGCAAGAACACGGGGCGTGTTCGAGCATGCCTTGTTCTCCTTTCTCCATTTTAGCTCCCGACTCTATTTTTTGACCTGTTTTATACACATTTAAGCTCATTTTCACACATTTATCAACCTGTACATATTTCTCGTAATTACATATGACTCCACTAAAAGTTACACAAATACGGATAAAATATCCAAAAATCAACAAATAAAGACACTAAAATCTAGGTGAAAATGACGACGATCAACCCCCTCAAAGTTAAAGTGTTGTTCGTCCTCGATCAACTAAAAATGATAATCAAGAAGAGAAATTTTCACCTACCTAACGAATATAAACCACAATACATCACAAATAATGAGGACTACAAAATCACAATAAGTATCCCTACAACGTCAAACTTATAACATAAAAGATTAACAAGTTAAATCTCAAAAAGACAAAAGGGTAATCAAATTCTTTTCAATCCAAGCCTCTCATAGGATATCGATTGCACTCAACACTCTATGAAGTAGGGTAAATCAACTCTCATCAACCAATCGAACCGACTCACCATAAGCTTGCTCATGGACTATGTTCACAAGCCACCCTAATCTCAAGGAGTGATCAAAAAGGTCTTTCATCTTTGGATGTAATGTTTAGGCTCTTTGGTAATGTGGGGAGAATATGGATAAAAGTGACTATATTTGTGTAGATAATTAAAGAAATGATTCTTTTCTCCAACATCTCTACTTTCAATCTTCTTCCCTTTTCAAATATTCATAAACACAAAATATCAATATTCCATGGATTCATTAAGCTTCTATTGAATTGCATACTTCCTTTCTTTACTTCTTTTTCAATTCCTTGAGCATATTCTATGATTTTGCTCCTTTTTCCTTTTGTTAAAGTTGCATATGCACTTAGCTTGAGCTCTTTCATCCTTTTCTTGATTCACCATTTCCTTCATTTTCTTGCACATTTCTCACATCAATCCTTGTAGACCATCATCTCCTCAATTACCCACACAAAAGTTATATATATAAAGCTCAAGTGGGTGTTTAAGGCTTGTATTGTGCTCAAATCACAAAGAATAGGCTTATAGGCTCAATATGGCTAACTAGGGATGATGTAATGGGTAAGGAAATATTTGTCTATGACTCATTTAACAAGGATGACCTAAGATCATTTCACAAATATCCACCATTCGGGCTTCGTTCCTATAGTCCATGAGCAAATTCTAGTTTGTCTAAGTTCAATTGGTCCTCTCATCAAGAATTAACCATAGAGGCACGGTTGAGACTCAATTCTCACAAGCTTTTACTTGGACCAAAAAGAAACCTAATTAACCTTCATACTTCTCAAAATTGAACAAATTATGTAATTCATGTCACAATTTCAACTAGTATGAACCGTTAACCTACTTGCTATCACCTATCACAAATAATGCATCATAACTCATATTCAAAAATATTTACACTTTCCCACAACATACCACCAATCCAAACCTATACAAGAATAAAAAGCTCAAACACAACACGTAAGTAAAGTTTCACCACACCAAAAACATAGCACAAATATATAACATACATGATCAAAAATCATCTACTTCAAGAAATTGAAGCATACTAATTCAACATCCATAACAAATAAGCTCAAATACCCATCACATCCAAATTATAAAAATCAAACTAAAATACCGAAAATAAAGAAATAAAAATCGCATAAAACTAAAATAAATCCAAAAGTAAACCTCCCAAAATATAAAACAAATACAATCTAATCCATCAATATCAAATCAAATGTCTAACATAATTCAAATGCACTAAATAAAGTGACTAGCACTAAAATGACTCCCTTCATGACTCTGGAGGTGGAGGTGGATGATAAGTATTCCATAGTATATAGGCATGAGGAGACGCTGGGAATTGGAAATTGAACATCATAGTTATCATCTTCTCTATGTTGTTGGAATGCACACGAGACTGCTCTTCATAATACTCTCTACGGGGCTGTCCATTCCGAAGCTCTTGAATGTGCATCCCATGCACTTGTTGAGTCTCTCGGATCTCCCTGACCTGCGCTCCATATAACTGTTGTGCTTGTCTTATCTCTCGAACTTTATCCTCAAAGAAGTTCTACCTTCCATCTCCCATTCCGGGACCCATCAGGTGCTGTTGCTCTTGCTCTTCTTTCTCAAACTGTGGTGGCTCCAGAGCTTGTTCTTCAAACTCCACCTGATGATGTGGTGGCTCCTCTTCATCTCCTTCTATTGGTACGGGCTCTACTCTCAGATTGGCTAGCTCTCAATTCTCCTCAACCCTCATTCGTCGGAGTACTTCCTCCACTCCCTCTCGATTCTGTCTGTAAAACTCTCATAGTACCCTAGAGTGGTTGGCACTTGACATGGCCAAATTTGCATACTTTCGATGAGTGTAAATCGTGGTAAGCTCTGGAGCTATGGAGCACTCTTTTCTTGCCTTAAATAGTATCGGTCCCCAATTAGAGATAAGAATTCCATCCTTATAAGCTGATTATAATTCAACTCTTCACTTGCCATTTTGTTTTCCATCCCTGTAAGGTTGACACCTAAGCCCTGAGCTATCATGGTGACTATCCATCCAAGTATCACCCCTTGAGAAGTTTGCCTCTTAGCCACTCTCTCTGCGTGTTGAACGAAATGTGCCGCCGTGTTTAGTTGTAGCTCATGATGTAGGCAGAACATGATGTACAACTGCTTTTCACCAATTGCTCCACTTTCAAACCTTCCCAAAATAGTGTTCGAGACGATTTTCTCAAGGTATCTAATAACTGAGTTTCTTATTGCAGTCCCTTTTGATGCACTAGGTATTACCCTGCTTGCTCTGTCCCATTATTCACTAGTCTCTTCCACCAATCTTGTTGGTTAAACCCTCCACCTTCGTAAAAGCTTGTATGACCTTCACATAACGAGCACCCCATGAATTTGTTCAAAACATGTAGAGGAATGTCCCTTCTCATCACATTATTCAATTGGAACGTAATGGACACTGGGAACTTGTTCCTATCCTTCTTCACCTCAAGGGTACTCAAAAACTTAGCTGCAAGGTGCATGTAAGTAGGAGGTCTCTTATAAAAAAACTCCTCCATGTGTGCAAATCGAAACAAATTCCTAAAATCTCTCTCTATTTCAAGTCCCTCCATAGTCGTGATGTCTTGAAATCGAGTTGGTTTTACCTTTGGAAGAATTTTTTGTCAACGGAGTATATATTTTCCCCAATATTCTTCAAACTCTACCCCAAAATACTCCGGATGAATCCCATCTTCCATCATTTGAGCATCAAGATTAGCAAGTTCCCCTGTATCCATAATGATGGTGAAATCCTCATTTCTTACTCTTACTCTCCTTTCGGCCATCTACAATTTTTAACAAACTCAAGTTATATTCAATTTCATTATGAGGAATGATAGTGCATTAGGCTTAGAAGCATCACTTGTTATTCAACTAAGTGTGAACTCTATCATGCATTAACATTATATAATCATGTCAACATAGCTTCAAGAACCATCAAAAAATACTTATCAAAAAACTCTTCCAAGTGTGCAAACCGAAATAAATTCCTTAAATCTCTCTCTATTCCAAGTCCCTCCATAGTCGTGGTGTCTTGGAATCGAGTTGGTTTTATCTTTGAAAGAATTGTTTGCCAACGGAGTATATATTTTCACCAATATTCTTCAAACTCTACCCCAAAATACTCCGGATGAATCCCATCTTCTATCATTTGAGCATTAAGATTAGCAAGTTCCCCTGCATCCATAACGATGATGAAATCCTCATTTCTTGCTCTTACTCTCCTTTTGGCCATCTACAATTTTCAACAAACTCAAGTTATATTCAATTTCATTATGAGGAATGATAGTGTATTAGGCTTAGAAGCATCACTTGTTATTCAACAGTGCATTAGGCTTAGAAGCATCACTTGTTATTCAACTAAGTGTGAACTCTATCATGCATTAACATTACATAATCATGTCAACATAGCTTCAAGAACCACCAAAAAAATATTACACTTCAAGGATGTTTAAGCTCAATTTAAGCAACTAGCCAAAATAACCATTCATTTCAAAATTTTCTTCAAATTAAGAATATCAATCCCTTCAATCATTTATGAGTTTCACCTCAAATCCTCATCACATGTGCACAAATTTTTCACATATATTCCTTCTACATATCTACAATGCTCATCTTTCATGTAAAACTTTCATTTAAAACCCAAAAATTCACTTAAGCATTTTATCGAACACTTGGCATGCAAGATATTTCAAAATGAATTCAAAGAGTATATTCAATTCCCTCATGCTCAAATTCCTAACACTTAAGCTATTCTCACATCAATTCAATCATCATAAGAACATTATAAATCAATTTATCACATCACACATGTATACAATTCAATCAAAATAAAAAATCCCCAAATTCAATCTATCATGAACCCTAGTTCTTGCATCATTCAATCAAATCTCCAATTAAAACTTGCAATTCACATTTCTCACTCCTAGACATGCTTCAAACATGCTATCATTCAAAGCTTATGCAAGAATTCCGAATTTCAAACCTTCAATTGAAAACTAGGGCAAAAAGTACATACCTTGATAAATCTTGGAAGGAATTGGTATGGAATTGAGATTATGGATTGAAGGAACAATGTTTAATCACTCAATCTTACCAATACTCTCAACTTTTGAATAATTTGTGATGTTTGGAAGTGATTTCCGATGAAGGAGAGCTCTTGAATATGGGCGAGTTGTGTAAGACAGTGCCGCTGCTCGCCTATTTTAAAAACTACTTTCGAACACGACACGGGTCGTGTCCGACACACGCCTTGTGTACTCATCTTCTACATGGCCCGTGTTTTGTACATGGCCTCAGTCATGACCGTGTAGGTATTTCTGATTACCGCGCACGATCATCACTTACAGGCCCGTGTGCTGTACTCGGGGCGTGCTTCTGCATCCTACACAGATCGTGTGCGGAACTCGCCCTTGTCTTGGGCGAGTAGCTGCTTCTGATGTCAGTACACGGCCAATTCTTACAGGGCCGTGTACTGAACAGGTCTCGTGTAGCCGTTTCCCTATTTTTTTCAATTTCTAAAATTTACCCTATTTTTACACTTCAAATACTCCCTATTCATGCTCATAAAAATCATCACAACATCAGCTCCACAATTATGATCAAATATAGACTATCATGCACTCCAACACCACCAAACGTATTAAAACAAACCTACTCATGAGAAAATTTTCAAAGTTTACCCATTCTATACAAGAAAATCTATCAACACATAATACATCAAGCATATACAAATGGTGAGTCACACTTCACACTCACCTCCAAATTTAAATCGAAACAAGTTGAGAATTAAGTTTGCACAAAGTGGTGAGACTTACCCTTGTAGTTTTCACCAATGATCTCCATAAGATTACCTTGTAATAACGTATGTGCACTTCCAAAATCCAAGTATGGCCACCACACACCCCCAAACTTAAATTAACACAAGTGTTAAGATTTAAGTTTATAAAGAATCGTGTGACATTTATCTTCATTCCAACTCTAGCTAGGGATGGCAGTTTCGTGGGTTTTACCAGATACCCGACCCGACCAAACCCTAATAGGGCAGTTTCGGGTACCTATAAATGGGTTTGGGATGGGTTTGATAAAAAATAAAAATTACCATTAGGGTTCGGGTTCACCCCCTTGGATACCCACTACCCGAACCCGGATAGCGAATCGGATAAGGGTAGCAGGTACCTGTATATACCCGTTCAATTTAATACTTATGTATGTGATATATGGAGGATTCGAACACTTGATCTCTTACTTAAAAAAGATATCTTCACCATTTATACGCTAGTACTTCTTGTTACATCTTTTAATATTAAAATAATTATACACATTATTTGTCACAAATACAAACTCAAAATCCTAGATAACATTCATTTTTCATTCATTCTCTCCCTCCAAATTATTCACGCCGCGCCTGTGGAGATTGGAGAAGAACCTTACCATCCGCTCCATCATGAGGTCTGTGATTTCCCCTTTTCCAACGCCACCTTCCTTCTCGTCGTTGATTTGTGGGATGTTCTCTTCGATGTGGGTATGTCTATTGTTCTTTCTGGCTTCTCATCACCACTGTCATAATCAGAATCACTTTTGGCTTCTTGGTAACTCTCTTTCTCACTCTATGACTTGAATTTATTGCATAAGAATAAGATACAGATGATTGTGTTGTAAATAATTATTGGGGATGGAAAATAGTATGGAATTGGTGAATAACATTCTTCCTTGCCTGTTTTGATAGGCATTTTCTGTGGGATCTCAGTTGTAATTAGTGAGTAAGTCTAGGAGTATATTATAATTATTAGAATAAGAGATGGTTTGGTTCATTAAAAATATTAAGTGGGTTAATAAGGCTTGAAAATAGTTTATGTTGTTGGATATTGCAATAACAGTCTCATGACTACATTTTCTCTATTTGTGTCTGTATATTTTCTACTTTTCTGGGGATATACTTGAATATATAAATGTTGGGGGCTTGAATCACCTGTTTGCAGTAGATTACTGATTATAGAGTGATACTCATTTTCACAAGACTTTGCCTTTGCCTATTTTGATGTACACTGATTATGATCAGACTCCATTCTTACTATTCCTTAAATGAATGTTTTGAAGTTTAGTTATTTAAACATTTAATAAGCATTGATGATAGGGAATTGAAGATTTACTAATAATAAATATTTAATAAGCATTGAAGGTTGGACGGGTTCGGGTACCCACAGGTAGGAACAATCGGGTACGGGACGGATACATGTATTACAAGTAGTATTTTAAACGGTTATGGGACAGATACGGGTAGTAATATTTTAAACAGATACGGTTTTGGGTACCCCCAAAAAATATGGGTACCCTACCCGTTGCCATCCCTAACTCTAGCACCCTTGTCTTTCTTCATATGCAATTCTCTCAATGAGCTTTTCCACCTACATACTAAACTACAAGAAAAACAATTAAAAAAAACATAAAATAAAACCTACTCTATGAAACAATCAAAGAGTTTCAAGAAGATAGAGTATCCACATACACTATCTCCTTTTGAGAAGGAGATAGGTAATGTTTCACCCAATGACCATTCACTACAAACTCATTATTAGGACCCTTTAGCTTCAATGTTTTTCACTTAACACCTCAAGCACTTCAAATGGCCCTATCCATTTAGACTTAAGCTTTTCGGAAAATACTTAAGCCTTGAATTAAATACAAGAACCTTGTCCCCGGGAGCAAATGTCTTTTCCTTCACTTTAGCATCATGCCATCTCTTTATATTCTCTTTGTAAATGAGGGAATTATCAAATGCTCTTCCTCTAAACTCCTCAAGCTCAACCAATTTCAACAACCTCACTTTGCCACTATCCCCTTCATCCATATTAAGGCATTTAATAGCCCACAACGAACGGTGCTCATAAACCAATTGATATGATGACACACCAAGGATGGTCTTAAAAGCCGTTCGATATGCCCATAAGGCATCGTCAAGCTTTTTCGACCAATCATTCCTCCCCCCATTGATTGTATTCTCCAATACTAACTTGATTTGACGGTTTGAAACCTCCGCCAAACCATTCGCTTGAGGGTGGTAAGGTGTAGCCACTCGATGTTTCACTCCATATCTCTTCAACAATCCTTCAATCAATTTATTCACAAAATGAGATCCTCCATCACTCACTAATGCACGTGGAACTCCAAACCTAGCAAAAATATTCTTTTACAAGAACCTTTGAACAATCAAAATATTATTTGTCTTAGTGGGGATTGCCTCCACCCACTTCGACACATAGTCCACGACTAGCAAGATGTACATATATCCTTGAGACAAGGGGAACGGTCCCATAAAATCAATGCCCCATACATAAAAAATATCCACATCAATTCTTAAACTCATGGGCATCTCATCTTTCTTGCCTATTTCCCCTACTCTTTGGCATCTATCACATTTAGCCACAAACTTCTTTGCATCATTAAACAATGTGGGCCAATAGAAACCCAATTTGTAAAATCTTAGCCCCATCTTTTGATGACCAAAGTGGCCTCCACACAAAGACGAATGACATAGCTCAAGAATCCCCACAACTTCTTCATTAGCCACACATTTTCTTATAACTCCATCATTGCAAATCTTAAACAAAAAGGGCTCATCCCACAAGTATTTTTTTACTTCAACATAAAATATTTTTACCTTATACTTATTTAACAACGTGGGCTTGATTCCACAAGTAAGGAAGTTGACATAATCGGTATACCAAGGAGGTACATCCAACATGAGAGTACACACTTGCTCAACTTCAACTTGAAGAATTTTCTCATCCGGGAACTCATCCCCAATCGGTTTCATATCCTCATTCTCTCCTCCATTCTCTAATCTAGACAAATGATCCGCGATCACATTCTCCACCCCCTTTTATCTTTGATCGTCATATCAAATTCCTGCAAAAGTAACATCCAATGGATCAAATGTGGCTTAGCATCTTTCTTACTCATGAGGTATTTTATCGCCGCATGATCCATGTAGACAATAGTTTGCGTGCCAATCAAGTACGGTCAAACCTTCTCAAAAGCATACACTACGGCAAAAAATTCCTTTTCCGTTGTAGTATAATTAACTTGGTACGAATTCAATGTCTTTGAGGCATAGTAGATCGCTCTAAACTTTTTCTCTCTCATTTGCCCCAATAATACTCCTACGGATTGATCGCTAGCATCACAATGTAATTCAAACTGAAGGCTCTAATCTGGGATAACGAATATTGGAGAGGAATTGAGAGCACTCTTTAGCACCTGAAATGAGATACGACATTCATCATCAAAGTTAAATGGACAATCATTTTCAAGTAATTTACAAAGTGGTTTAGCAATTTTTAAAAAATCTTTTATAAAGCGTCTATAAAAGCCCGCATGACCTAAGAACGATCTCACCCTTTCTCACTAGTAGGAGGGGGAAGACGTTTTATGGCTACCACTTTTACCCCATCCACTTTTAAACCATGTTTCGATATATGGTGTGTCAAAACTATCCCATCGGTCACCATGAAGTAGCATTTTTCCAATTTAACATAAGATTCGACTTTTCACACCTCTGCAACACAATTGTGAGATTAGTTAAGCACATATCATAAGAGAAACCATACACGAAAAATCATCCATAAATACCATGAAATTTTCAATTAACCCATCAAAGGTTAACATCATACAACACTGAAAAGTGGCAGAGGCATTACATAGACCTAAGGGCATCATCCTAAATGCAAATGTACCATAATGACAAGTGAATGTTGTCTTCTCTTGGTATTCCGGGGCAATCAATATTTGATTATACCCCGAATATCCATCAAGAAAATAATAGTACTCATGTCCGTAAGTCTATCCAACATTTGGTCTATGAATGGCAATGAGAAATGATCTTTACAAGTATTCTCATTTAATTTACGATAATCAACACACACTCTCCAACCCGTGATAGTTCGGGTGACAATTATTTCATTTGTATCGGATCGAACAATTGTCATGCCACCCTTTTTTGCCACTAAATGTAAAGGATGCACATATGAACTATCACTAATTGGAAAGATAATTCCCGCATCAAGCCATTTTAACACCTCTTTTCTTCCCACTTTTTGCATTGTATGATTTAATCTACGTTGATTTTGCACACATTGTTGGCATTCAATTATTTGGTTAATGTTAACTGTTAGGGTTTCATATGTTTCTAATAGTCAACGGAAGCAAGAAAACAAAAAACGTATTACCTTTCACCAGGGTATGTTGGAGAAGATGTATTCTCGCCGGCAACCTGCGCAGTCTCACCATTTTGGGCATAACTCTCTCATCCGATCTCGTAATTAAGTGATCTATACGCCAAAACGATCCTCTCTTCCATGGCTTTTTATTAGTATATCACACATCAAATTCTAAGGTCTGTATAATTTTATAAAAATCGCAAAAATTGGAGGACAGCAGCAACAAACGACCTCTTGATCTTCTGCTGTATTCTCTTCCCAAGTCCAATCTCGACGTCGTATGGGCAATGATCTTCGAGATCTTCTCAATTTGCTGTTCTGCCTACTCTCTTCACGTGTTAGGCGTGTCTCATCTAGGGTTAGAACAGCTGAGATGACTTATATATGGGCTACAACAAGTGCCAGGAGGAGAAATTAGAGTTGGGCCTCCATTGGGCTTAAGTATCCAAGCTTAGCCCAAAGCTTATACTTAAGTCCAATAATAATAATATATACCACTAAAATATTATTACTGCACTACCGTTCTAATCCCATAATTATATTATGAACTCCTTCTTATTATGAACCCGTTAGTCTTCCCATATTTAAGATATTCAATGTCTATTAATTAATTAAGTTACTGACAACTTCATTAATTAATATCTCATCCGAGAGTAATACCACTCAACCTCATTATCATGCCGGAATAAATCCACCTGTAGGGTTTACATGATAATCCTTATGAGCTCCTCAAGGGGACATCATCAACCTATAACGGATATGGATTACTTCTGCAATCAACAGCACACCATAGATACAACACTATTTTCCAACTCACCGAGTTTGTTGATTTAATTATATGTAAATCTCATCCATTGATGAATCAAAGAAATACATACTGCCCTACGTGTCGAGGTTATTGTATAGAGATTAAGAGAATGAATATCCATAATAACAGAGATCAAGTTCTTCTATAAGTCAGTATAAGTCGAACGATCTCAAGCGGTCCTGCTCAATACACACAAAGTGCACTAATGTGATTCTATAACTAAGACAAGCTAATACCAAACCACACTACAACCATCCCGATAGAGAGTCCCTGTCTATCTCAATTGCGTGCATCTGTTTATACTTTATAAGAAAATCAATAATATGATCTTCCGCGTGTTGTCGAACAACATATTATCTACAGTATAAAGTAAGTGGACTATTGCATCGAACATATAAATAAATTATAAGACGCAATCATTTGATCATATGATTCTCATTTCAAATTAATTGTTTAAACATTGTTCATACAAAAAGCTAGACTTTTAGTATACAATCCAATAATCTCCCACTTATACTAAAAGACTATGCTATCTTGTCTTCTGCCATACATCTGATTTCCACTATCACTACACGACCTTCAAAAAGCTCTCGCTTTATGGTCCTTGTAAATGGATTTACTAGATTATCATCCGATGCAATCTAGGCGACAACAACCTTCCCCTCATTATACGATTTCTCGTAACAGGTGGTACTCGCGCTCTATGTGTTTAATTGCCTTATGGGCTCGTGATTCTTTTAAATTTGCAACTGCACCATTATCATCAAAATAAATTATGATAACCTGAGCAAACTTAGAAACACTTCAAAGTCCATCATGAAGTTTCTAGAGTCATACAGATACTTTGGCTGCCTCATAGACTCCAATTTATCATTTTTCCATGATGGAGTCCGGAGTCTGAAATATATTTCTATATAACACTCCTCCACATTATGACTCTACTTCCTAAAATTAAACACATAACCTTCGAGGTGGATTTACTGTCGTCCCTATCTGATTTGAAAAAATCCGAATCTATGTAACCCCTAAAAAATAGTGAATCTGTCCGGTAAGCCCACATAGAGTTTCTAGTCCTTTTCAGGTACTTGAAAATTATGTGTTACCACAGTTCTATTGGATTGTATACTAAAAGTCTAGCTTTTTGTATGAACAATGTTTAAACAATTTATTTAAAATGAGAATCATATGATCAAATGATTGCGATTTATAATTTATTTATATGCACGATGCAATAGTCCACTTACTTTAGACTGTAGATAATATATTGTGTGACAACACGCGGAAGATCATATTATCAGTTTTCTTATAAAGTATAAACAGATGCTCACAACCGAGATAGACGGGAATTCTCTATCGGGATGGTTGTAGTGTAGTTTGGTATTAGCTTGTCTTGGCTATAGAATCACATTAGTGCACTTTGTGTGTATTGAGCAGGACCGCCTGAGATCGTTCAACTTATACTGACTTATATAAGAACTTGATCTCTATTATTATGGAGGTTCATGCTCTTAATCCCTATACAATAACCTCGACACGTAGGGGAAGTATGTATTTCTTTGATTCATCAATGGGTGAGATTTATATGTAATTAAATCAATAAACTCGGTGAGTTGGGAAATAGTGCTGTATCTATGGTGTGCTGTTGATTGTAGAAGGAATCCATATCCGTCATAGGTTGATGATGTCCCCTTGAGGAGCTCATAAGGATTATCATGTAAACCCTGCAGGTGAATTTATTCCGGCATGATAATGAGGTTGAGTGGTACTATTCTTGGATGAGATATTAATTAATGGAGTTGTCAGTAACTTAATTAATTAATGGACATTGTATATCTTAAACATGGGGAGACTAACGGGCTCATAATAAGAAGGAGCCCAAAACGAAATTTTGGGATTGGAAAGACAGTGTAGTAATAATATTTTAGTGGACTATATTATTATTATTGGACTTAAGTATAAGCTTTGGGCTAAGCTTGGATACTTAAGCCCAATGGAGGCCCAACCCAATTTCTCCTCTTGGTCCCTGCTATAGCCCATGTATATAAGTCACCTCGGCTTATCCTGAACCCTAATGTTGCATCCAAAAAACACGTGAATGAGAGAGAGGAAAGCATATTGAGAGGATCCTGAAGATTGTTGCCCACAATCATCAGGATCAGACTTGGGAATACAACAGAAGATCGAAAGGTCGTTTACTGCTGCTGCTGATCATCCTCTATATAAATCCTGGTGAAAGGTAATATGATTCTGCTCTTTTTTTTCCGCTACAATAGAATCGTATGGAACCCTAACGAGTTACGTTAACCACACGATCGAATGCCATCAATTTCAATATTCTTATTTCGGGTTACCTTGATACCCATTGTTCATGCCTTCGGTAAAACAGATATCCATTCTCGTGCATAGCATTTCTTAGATTAAGCTTCCTTATTCGTCGAAGAATAAAGAACCGCTTCCATCTCCTTCATCTTCTTTTGTGTCCTTGGACACATTTTCTTATATAAAGTCATATGCTAAAACAAATAGGGATTATATCATTTATTGAAGCTTGAGACAAGCATAACATCCTTTCTTGTGATCCGTATTACCGTGATCAAAAGGATATATTTTGCTTTTCTTAAGTCCTTCATTTCATACTGCTTTATCAACCATACCCGTACGCCCGACAATACTCTTTCATTGTCTCCAATGAGCAATATATCATCTACGCATAGTACAAGAAATACCACCACATTTTGATCACTCTTTTCAATACACAAGACACATCCGCGCATTGAATAAATCCATATGCCTAGATTTCCTCATCAAAATGGACGTTTCATGATCTTGAAGCTTACTTTAGTCCATCGATGGACACTTTTAAGCTTACACAATGCTCTTAGCCCTTTGCAATGAATCACCCTGGTTGTTTCACATAGATGTTTTCCTCAAGACTTCCAATCAGGAAAGCTGTCTTGACATCTATTTGCTATCCCTCATATTTCATATGAGTAGCAACAGATAAAAGAGTCTAGATCAATATAGGCATAGCTATCGACGAATAGGTTTCCTTATAATCGAACCTTTTCTTTCTGATTATACCTTTTCGCAACAAGCTTTGCTTCCAAGGTTTTCACCTTACCGTATGATCTTCTTTTATTTTGTATGACTACTTCCAATGGCTTTTACACCATTTAGTGGTCCTACAAGCTCCCATAATTGATTTAGAATCCATCGATTCTATTTCAGAAATTATTGCATTTTGCTAAGATATCGCATTTTTATCTTGTAGTGCTTTGTTGTATCTGTGGGTCTATTCCATGTTTTCTAGGGACCAAGTCTCACGACTCTCCCAAAACATATATCTTATGGGTTGTCGAACAACCCTTCCTCTACGACAAGGCACTACACACAATTTTGTATCAGACGTGACACGTGTTGCAGTTTAGCTTGTGGTATATCCTCTTGTACACTTGGTACTAATACTTTGTGTTTTTCCCTCTCACTTCCTTTTGGAACAATTTATACATGGGTTTATGATTTAATACATAGTCCTTTTCTAAAATCTAGTGTTTGTGTTAACAATCACCCTTCGATCTTTTGGACTAAATAAATCATCACCCTTCATTTTTCTAGGATATCCCACAAACAGATAAACATTCATACGAATTACTATTTCTAAGGTATACCCATAAAATGAATTTAATAATTTCAAATAACTCATCATCCATCTAACCATTTCCATAAGAGTCTTTCTCTTATTAGGATTAGAAGACGCATTATTAATTACTATTTATTGCATCCGTGGGATATAACATGATTTAAGATTACAAATTGTCCACCAACGTACAACAACATATTATAGCTCCATTCCTCATTACTATGACCATGTCATTTAAATGAAATGGAGTATCCATAAAAAAATGCATAGAAACTTAAATGAAATTATTTCTATGAAAACGTACGTAAAGACAATTTCACATAATCAAACATTTATTCCTATCTTTAGATAAATAAACAACTCCCACTACGACAGCCACTACTTTCATAGTATACCCATGTACCTAATAATAATCTCATCATCACTTAGTTACACGCTTTTAGTGATTCTAGTATCTACACACAATGTGTTAGCAGATGCCATCACTAATCATGCTTCAACGACTAGTGAATGAGATACTAACCTTGTTCACATCATGATAAAAATGGCTTTTCTTTACCACATGTTTTGTCAGAAGTTCCCCACCATATACAACCTCTCATATTTCAGGTAGAACTTGCTCAAAACATCCAGGAAAATTATGAAGATGAATTGATCTAGGCTTCCCTTTCAATTTCTATTCCAAGCATTCCCAATTCATTCATCAACTTATCCATGACCTCTTGCCTTTCTTACCTACTCAAGTATCTGAAGAGTCGCATGAGACCATCATATTTCTATGAACCTCTCATCTCTCCACTAGAGACTTTAATAGACATCATATAAACATCCTTAGTGAGAACACATTTTATTTTTCTAAACAGTAAAATTCGAAACCAAGATTCTTTTCTAATCATCTAATTTTGGACAAGTAAATTTGTTTCTTTTAGTAAACAATAAGTGAATTAAAACCATTTTGAAAACTCAGAGAATCATAAATAAATACACCGATCAAATCTTTGAATTTTATCCTTGTGTATTGATTCTCTCAAAATAATATAAAAATAAAATTTACCGACATCTCAAGCACCATGAATCTGCATGCCACGTTAGGGTGGACGTATACAAACCCGAACATTTACAAGAGAAGGTTTTATCCATTAATTTCATTTGTCAACCTAACCTCATGACAAAATAATTAATAGTCGGTTCCTTTTTAGCCATGCAAATAATAGCAGTGACTCCGTTGGGAAGGATACTAATTATTTACATCTAAGTGTACACCATTATTTGATCCCAAGTCCACTGCCCAAGCTTATGTGCCTTACTGTTGGAGAAGTACACACGCGCTCAGATATCTTTCTATAACCATCAATTATATAAGTTTGTACCAGTGAACGACATATATACTCATTCGTTAGGGAGGAAGACACTATAATCGACGCGCAAGTTCATATGCATCACATTATAAACAATAATTATTTAAAGAAGTCTGTACCAGTGATCCGTGAATAAACTCATCCGTTAAGGAGGAAGGCACTATAACCGACGCGCAAGTTTATTCACATCACTTTACAAACCAATAATGGAGGCCACAGGAATTAATTACCAATCCTCTCTCCCACTTAGTTATTTAACACCGTGGGATTTTACATGCATATAATATTCAGCAATAAAATACGCAACCTTGCATGCTACTATTACGACACATAAAGCAGTAAATCACAGAGAATCATGCATATATATATATAACAATAATTAGATAATTAAATTAATTATTAAACAATTATATATCGGCGAATTCGATTGTTTCCTAAATTTGTTCTACCATTCCGGCATCCTGCTCGACATCCCCTTGCCAAGCTGCCCATGCACCATGATCAATACCCAAAAAACTTTGCCACATTGCAGTCCCCCGGCGCCATGCTGATGAGTGATATTTTTACCTAGATTTTAGTGTCTTTTTATGTATGTTTTCATATTATTTTATCCATATTTATGTACTATTTAGTTGTGTTTTCTGTTTTTATGGAAATGTGTGAGAATGAGTTTAAACGTATGAAAAATAGGTGAAAATGGAGTAAAAATAGAGATGGGAGCTGAAACAGTGAAGAAAATCAAAAAATGGTCAACAGGACATAAAAATACGATCGTGTTTTTATGTCATGACCGTGTTTTCTTGCAGGGTGAAATGTATAGAGAGCTGAAATTTTGCAAGAAAACATGGGTATATGCAGGAAAACACGCTCGTGTTTTTATGCACTTGAGTGAAAAATCGCGTTCCAGGCTGAAAAATCACAATTTGCATAAAAACATGGGCAGATGCAAGAAAACATGACCGTGTTTTCTTGCAATAGTGGCAAAATTGCTGTGCGATTTCCAGATTTTCCAAGGGGGTATAAATACCCCCAATTTCAACATTTGCACAAGTTTATTAAGGGTTTTCACTGTTTCACACACCTCACATACTATTTCCTCCATTTCACACCATCATCTTCATTCATTCTTCATCCATATCTTCTACCTTCATCCCACCATCAAAATCATCATCCATTTGAGGAAAAGAAGCAAGGAAGAGAGGAGAATTACAAGGGGAAGAAGAAGATCACCATTGGAGGCATCCAAGGGAGTTTTCATCCAACTTTTATATTGAAACCTTACTGTTCATCATGTTTTGTAAGGATCTTAATGTCTATGTTGATATCTTTTTGAATATGGTAGGCTAATCTCCCTTGTGAGATAGCAATATGAGAGTTGTAGGATAATTTTTGGATTTGTGTATTTAAATTCATATGTTAATTGGGTAAATAGATTTTCTATCATTGATATTTGAGATCTTGAGGTTTATGATGGTTTGTGTGTTTAGTTGTTCTAAATATGTGATTAGATTGAGAAATCAATTATATGCTTAGGATAATTGAGTGAATCATTTCATCAAACATTTCATGTGCATTATAAATTGTAAAGAGATTGAGAAATCCTTTAGAATTTAGAACCCTTTGATAGAACATGTGATTGGTTTGATCGAGAGGTTGATTAACTGTGTGAAGGGACTCTCATTTCAAGCTTAGTACCTAGTTGGAATTATTTGAGTGAGAACCAATCCTTTGAGCTAATTGAGACTCATATCTTATCCATCTCGAGAGGGAGTTAGGTGAATTTAGTGTTGGCCTTAATCATTGCCCATGACCATATGAATTTGATGCATAATTCCTAGAATTACCACTTCTTGATTGTTGTTAATCTCACTTTTAATCAATTTGAAAAACTAATTTTCATCCATCCATCTTGTTTTTTTATCATTACTTGTTTGCTTGCTTTGATTACTTCTATTTACTTGTTGAACAACCACTCTATTGATGATTCGTCTCTATAAAATTACAAGAAACGTGAGATCGCTTAAGCACTAGTACATACCTCCATGTGGTTCGATAAATTATTTTAATTGGTCATCCCTACTACAAAATGGCTAATCAAATGATGCCGTTTTTGGAGAGGCAATGGTTGCTAGTAGCTTGAAGAATGATTGTTTTGAGTGATCTTACTAGAGATATTTTATTTTATTTGTTTACTTGTTTTTTGCTTTTGAAAATCTTGTTCTAACTTCTCTTACTTTGAAGGTGTATGCAAACAAGGTCAAAAGGGAAACAAGTTGAACTTATTGATTTAGAGATTGAACACACTTTTCGGAGAAGGAGAAAAGAGAACAACCAAAAAGAGTAATCAAATGGAGAACAATCAAGATGAACATGTTGATGTAGAGTATGAGGGAGACAGAGTGCAAAACGTGCAAGACAACATTCAAGCTCCTCAAGTCAATGCTAATCCTCCTCAACATGCCAATCAAAATGTTAGAGCTATAAACAATCAAGCTTTGCTTCAACAAATGGTGCAACAAGCTCTAATTCAACAAGGATTTCCATGAGCTTATGCTCCTCCTCAACAAGCTTATGTGCCACCACCACCACCTCCGGTGCAACATGGAATTCACAATGATCAAAGGGTGATCCGGGATTTCTTTATGCCAAGGGCGATGCCACAAATGATAGGTCCACCAATCAATACCAATAACTTTGAATTTAAAGCGGGCTTGATTTCTATGGTGAGAGAACAATAATTTAGTAGAACCCCGAATGAAGATCCCAATGCTCATCTTGCTCAATTTAAAATTGCCAACACCATGAAGATGAATGGGGTGAGCGAGGATTGTATTAAAATGAGGTTGTTTCCATTTTCATTGAGAGATCATGCTCGAACATGGTTATCAACCATTACTCCGGGTACGTGCAACATATGGGATGAGCTTGCATAAATGTTCTTGAACAAATACTTTCCGCCTTCTAAGACGCTTCAAATGAAGAGCTTGATCACCCAATTTAAGAAAATGCCTCAAGAGAGCTTTTATGAAGCGTGGGAATGATTTAAGGATATGCTACGCAAGTGTCCATAGCATGGCTTTTAGGAAAATCAACAAGTGGGGTTTTTCTACCAAGGTTTGATAAATGGTCAAAGCATGCTTGTTGATGCTTCGGCGGGTGGATCCGTACTTGGTGTGACTCCAGAAAGGGCCATAAGGATATTTGATGAGATTGCTACAAATGTGTACCAATGGCCATCGGAGCGAGTAAGTGGATGCTATGGTTTTTAGCGTTTTGATCAAGGGCAACAATTTAGTGTGAAGAGTGCTAGTGTTGATCCAAGTATGCCAAGCATGTAAAAGATAGTGGCGGAGGTCATGAAACAAATGAGTTTGAACCAATGTGTGAATAATCAAGGAGCTAATATAGTTAAAGGGCAAGTAGAGCAAGGTGTTCCACCTCCGAATATTGTGAGTGGAGAACAATGGGCCAACTCTATGCCACGTGTGGAAGATATATTATACATGCAAGGAAGAAACTACCAAGGGAATTACCAAAATAATTTTCAAGGTAGTTTCAACCAAAGTCAAGGAAACTATCCACCGAGACAAGGAAGCTTCACAAATCAAGGTGGAGGAAGCTCATACCCACAACAACAAAGGCAAGGGAACTTCTCCTACTCTAATCCGAGCAATGCGGTTGCTTATCCTCAGGGATATCAATCGGGGACTAAGGCAATGAACAATGAGGGAAGATCATCGATCGATGAGCTACTTGAACAATTGATGGCATCAAACCAAGCTCGAGATGAAGCGATGAAAAAGGCCGAAGAAGCAAATGACAAGAGACTCAAGGCTTTGGAATATAATGTCGGACAAATTACAAGTTCTTTGAGTACTCAACAAAAAGAAAAGTTTCCGGCCACAGCCGAAGTTAATCCAAAAGCTCAATGTTTATTTGTTGAAATGAAAGAGGAACGAAAGGTTGAAGAAGAGTTGGTGGAAAGCAAGATTGTTGGAGAAATGGAAGAATTAAGTAAGAAAGAAGAGCAAAAGTCTAAATGGGTACCAAAGTGGAAAAGGGTGCAAGAGAAAAAGAAAGTGGAGGAGAAGGCCAAAGAAAAGGAGTACAAGCGTAACTATTGGGGTATTCTGATTACTCCATTCCCTATTCCCTATCCACAAATGTTTATTAAAGAGGAGAAGAAAAAGGAGTTTGAAGAGCATGTCAAATGTCTCAAGAAAAAGTATGAGGAAAAAATGAAAGAAGAGCAACTTGAAGCAAGTGGATCAATGCAAAAAGGGGGACCTACAAAATTTGGTGATCCGGGAAAGTTCATAATTCCTTATGATTTTGAAGGGAAGGGTACCCTTGATTCATTGTGTGACTTGGGGGGCAGCGTCAACATGATGTCTCATGCCATGTTCAAAGACCTTGAAATTGGAGAGCTAAAGCCTACTACTATCCATCTTGAAGTAGTAAATGGAAAAGTTGTGAAGCCACTAGGGATTGTTGAAGACGTGGAGGTGAAAGTGAAATGGCTAGCTTTCCCCATTGACTTTATGGTATTGGAAGTAAAGGCGGACCCTTGAGTTCCACTAATTTTGGGAAGGCCTTTTCTAGCTGTAGGAAGAGCTAAAATTGATGTTGGAAGAGAAGAGTTATCCTTAAGCTCAAAAGGAAAGAGTGTCGCAATCTTGTGTAACAAGGAAAAAGAAATCAAATCGCACTTGAAGCCTCCGAATGTGCCTCCGGATGATTTCAATGATCATGACTCTATTCTCTTTGACAATTTAAATTCATTTCTTCATGACTATATGAAAATGTCAAGTTCTAACTTATCTTCTTGTGATGTTGGTAGGATGAAAGCATCAGAGCTTGATGGGAAAATAGACAAAGGAGAAAGAAGAAGTCCACTAGAAGTCCTTCTTGATGATGATTTGATGCTTGTAATCAAGAATGGTGAAGTTGAGTTAGTAGATAAAAAGAAAGCAAAGCACATGTTCAAAGTAAGGATGCAAGGAGATAGTGTGGTGGACCAACATTTGGTCCAATGATCGTGAAATTCCGTCCAGCTTGAAGACATTAAACTTAGAGCTAAATGGGAGGCAATCCATTCTTTTTATCTTTTGATGCTTGTTTTGTTGTTTGGTCTTGTAGGTGGATTGTGCTCGTGAGAAAAAGGCTTATTGAAGTAAAGAGAAGTGCTTCATGGATTAGAGTAGACATGCTCACCACTTGTTGCAAACTTAATTCTCGACTCTTGTCTCGAGTTAAGTTTAAGGGCTAGTGCATGGTGGACATTGCTCAATTCGTTTGATGCGTTTACTTCTCCACAAGAAGATCATTGATGGAAACTACAAAAGTAAGTCCCACCACATTTTGCAAACTTAAGTCTCAACTTATTTCGATTTAAGTTTGGGGGAAGAGTTTGTGGTGTGACTCACCACTTGAGTGTGATTCTTGTAAAATTGACCCAATTTAAAAATTTTTCTTCATGAGTTTTGGTTTGATTTTGGTCCGTTTGGTGGTGTTGAAGTGCATGATGATCTATATTTTTAATGAAATTGTTGAGCTAATGGTTTTGTTGAGAATGTATTAAGGGTATTGGAAGCATGAATTGAGCTCGGAGCCAAAAACTTCTACTACCAAATGCCTATTGAGGGAGTTCATTCTACACCCTACACTTTTATGTGCTTAGCATAATTTGATTTGATTTGGATTGATGTGTGTTGAGAGTGGAATTTCACGCATTTTATGTGTGCACATTACACCATTTTGCTTAGGAAATTGATCGTTTTTGCATGGAATTGTGTATGTTTAAGTATTTACACGATTTTAAGGCTATTAAGGTGTTTTTGTGAGTTTCGAAGGCAGGAAACAGGGTAAAACAGGGCAGGATCGGAAGAGGAGCAAAACAGACCCGGAACGGCCCAGCTCGGGAGCAGCTCGGCGAGCCGCTCGAGCCGAGCTGGGTGCCGAGCGGCGGTAAACAGCGCCGAGTGGGGTCCCACTTGGACCCCAGTGACGTGGCAAGTTCGAGGGCAGGCCGCTCGGCCGGGTCAGGACCCAGCTCGAGCCGAGCGGCTAGCCGAGCGGCCCAGTTCTGGCCCAGACGACGCCTGTTCGATTCAGCAACGTATATATATGTGTATTTCGTCATTCAGACGCAAGATTCGTCGCGAAAACAGCCCTGCATCCATCTTAGAAACAATTAGGGAGATCGAGACGTCAATCGGAGAGAGCCCAGCCATAAACCATCATCAATCCACACTCCTATCACACCCATATCAGATTATAATCTGATTTCATCCTCCATCCAATTCTACAAGGGTTTCAAGTGCTAATTGAGGGAAAATCAAGCGATTGAAGAGACGGAGAAGGAACGTGAGATTGCTCCTACACTAGGGTTTCACAATTCTTATCTATTCCTTTCTATTACTTTGATTATTGTTATGAATTGCTTAGCCATGAGGATTGCTTGTAATCTCATGGGCTAATTTCCTATACAGTTCTAGGGTTTGATGGATTGATTTGATTGATTTGGGGATTTAGACCAAAGATTGGGATTTTATGTAGTTGAGCTTTTGATTTTACTTATTTTACTAAGACATGCTTTTCTGCTTCGTAACGTCTTCATAATACATTCATGACATCCGCTATAATGCTTGGATTATTGTGTTAGCTTGTGTGCGTTCATGATTGGTATTGTCTATCTGTTAGAGATTAGAGTAGCTCCGCTATAAGCACTTTAATTTCATGAACTGGTTAATCAAATACTTGATTTGTTTAGTGGAACAATGCAATTAGACAATCAAGTAGGAAGTGAATAGAACCTTGTAGTAATTCCAGAAAATATCTTGTTAGTCAGGCTTACCATCCGGAGGTATTGTTGCTTGCTTTGATTAGTATCTAGGAATAAGGCTTGGTAATATTTGCGCACCTTAGGATTTAAACCAGATTAGACTGTTAGCTTTGAATCGAATCATATTCGGTGGGATAACAGGGATATGTGGTGTATTTTCAGTAAAACTGCATGAATGAACAATCGTAAGTCTAATAACCCAAATTAATTGGTCTCTACCTGATACCTTAGAACTGTTCGTTATCTCTTGATTAGAAACTTACTTTTATTTTTATTGCTTTTTAATAATTCAGTTATTTATTATTTCAGTAATTTAGATAATTAATTCACTACAATACCCTAAATCTTGGTTACTCAATTCTGATTAATTAGTAATTAATAGTAAAATAAATAATTAGCTGTCTCAGTGGGATCGATAATTTAGCTTGGGTGCTTGATGCTACAATTGATATCCTTACACTTGAGGATTAAATTATAGTGCGTAGAAAAAGCCTATCAAGTTTTTGGCGCCGTTGCCGGGGACAGTTTTAATTGTTTATTTTTCTTTTATTACTTATTTAATTAGAATATTTTGTTGAGATTTAATTTTGTTTTACTTGAATTTTTCTTGAGTTGCAATTATGGGAGATAGAACTGATGAGGATGACATCGTCATCCGAGATACATTCAAGTCCACCAATCTAGGAGGATCAGGCGTAGTTGGAGCAATTCAGGCGAATGAAGCGAATGACATAAGGCCAGCCCTGATTAATATGGTGGAGAGAAATCCCTTCGCCGGAGGTGTTTTTGATGAGCCCTATGGCCATCTTAAGCGTTTCAACAGCTACATGGATACAGTGAAAGCTGCGGATGCTACTAATGATAGATGGAAGATGAGGCTTTTTCAGTTTTCATTGGTTGATAAGGCAAGGGAGTGGTATGATAAGCTGAAGGGAGATAGCTGCTCGAATTGGACTGAGTTGCAGCAATTATTCGTGGATCGATTTATGCCACCAGGTAAGGTTCTTTTATTGAAACAGGAGATCAATCAATTCAAGCAGAGAAGAGATGAGTCGTTTGGAGAGGCTTGGGAAAGGTTTACTGATGCGTTGAGGAGATGCCCTCAGCATGGATTCAAAAAGTCTCAACTCATCAGTGTCTTCTATAATGGCCTTGACAACGAATCGAGAGTGTTGGTTGATGCTTCTGCTGGAGGAACAATTTTTGGCAAGACATCCAATGCAGTAGAGAAATTGTTTGATGATATCTCTTTGAACTCAAGGGATTGGCCATCTGAGAGGATCCGAGGGAGTTATATACTTGGTAAAGTTGCAAAGGTTGAAGAGAAATTTTCTGAAGCTGATAAGAATGATAAGGTTGTCGCTCAATTGGAACAGATGAATAAGAACCTGATTACTCTGATATCAGGTAATAATGGGGGAGGCAACCGAGGGTCTGCTAGTGATGATGTAGTGATGAACCTTCAAGAGGTCGAGGATGCTAATTGGGCTATGGGGCAGAGTCTTCAAGGTTCGAGAGCTCCTCAAAATTGGCAAGGAAATAGGTACCCTCAAGGTAATTCGAACCAGAGGAATATCCAAGGGGGAGGTCCTAATAATCAAGGAGGCAATTGGCAGAATCAGAGGCATGAGAACTTCTCTTATTCAAATCCGAATAATGCAGTTCCATATCCTCCTAATTTTGATCCTGGTGCTAAGACTGAAGAAGGGAAGTCCAGTATTGATGATGTGTTGGCCAGGTATATGAAGAAGACTGATGGAGATATTGACAAGATTAATAATTGCATTGTTCTCATGGATTCAAATATGACAAAGCAACATGAAGAAGTGAACAAGCAGTTGAAGAGTTTGTCATATAACATAGGGCAGATCTCCACTACAGTAAATCAGCAGCAAGTGCAGTTGCAGAAAGGGAAGTTTCCCTCGGATACGGAAATAAACCCGAAGGAGACTGCAAATGCGATCACTTTGAGGTCCGGGAAGCAATATAAAGGTACAACACTAATGCAGGATGTAACAGAACTTGTACAGCATGAAGCAGAACAGAAGCAGAACGAAACAGGGGCGGAGCAGAACGGAAAAGACGCCGCTCGGCCATCCGCTCGGGCCGAGCCATCTGCCGAGCGGACTCAATCGCCGCCGAGCGGCCCACCAGTCGGTTCAGAAGGTCCCTTCGGTTCAGTTGGAACCCTGCTCGGCTCAGTTTGTCCATTGCTCGGCTCGAGCGAGCCGACGAGCTGTCCTCCGGGGTTTCCTGCGTGTCCGAATTCTGTACAGAGTCAATCTGATCTGGAAATTTCTGATAAAAAGTGGCAGAGAGCGAAGAAACTGAGAGAAGCGGAACAGGTATTAGAGAAAGATAGTTTGGGACTACCGATCACAAAAGTACCAATTCCTTTCCCTCAGAAATTTTTGTCGAAGAGCCTTGATGAGAAGTTTCGTAAGTTCGCTGATGTTATGAGGGATGTCCAAGTCACTATTCCTTTCTCGGAAGCATTGGAAGAGATGCCACATTATTCAAGGTTCATCAAGGAACTTATCTCCAGAAAGAGGAAGCTTAACAGTGTGGAGACAGTGAATTTGACAGAGAACTGCAGCTCCATTATTCAGAAAAAGCTTCCAGAAAAATTGAAGGATCCAGGGAGCTTCATCATTCCCTGTGAGATTGGAAAAGGGCCATCTAGGAGAGCACTGTGTGATTTAGGAGCCAGTATAAATTTGATGTCTTTATCAGTGTTCAAGAAGCTTAGTCTGGGGGAGTTGAAACCTGCATCTGTGGCCTTACAGTTAGCAGATAGATCATTGACATACCCTGAGGGAGTTGTAGAAGATGTTCTTGTAAAGGTATCGACTTTGACTTTTCCTGTGGATTTCCTTGTACTTGACATGGAGGATGAAAAGGATGGTGCGCCTCTGATCTTGGGGCGTCCATTCCTTGCAACTGGAAGGGCTCTGATTGATGTGTTCAAAGGAGAGTTGAGGCTTAGGGCTGATGATAAGGAGATTGTCTTTTCTTTGAATAAGGAGATGCAGTGGCCCACGGATCAGCAGCAGTGCAAGTCTGTGGATGTAGTGGACACAAAGCATGATGAGAACTTTACTCTTTCTGATGCAGAGTTTGAGAATTTGTCTAACGATGAATGTATTGACTATCTTGAGAAGTTACTTGCATTAGGTGATGCAAGGGATGAACAGATAAGAAAGACCACTGCTGACATAGTGAATCAGAATAAGAAGTCCACTGTTAAAGAGGAGATGCAGCCTGCTGCTAAGGAAGAGAAGCATGAGAGCCAAAGAGTTGAAGTGGTAGAGGAGATCGCAGGACCAGGCGTATCTCTTACTTTTCCTACTACTAACTCTAATGTGATATTTGATAATCTTTTGGTTGCAGGAACGATGGATGATCCATATTTGAAGCCTCCGAACATACCTCCCGATTTTTTTTCTTATATTGGTGTTATAATTTCTAACTTGTTTGATCCTTGTTTTGCTACACAGGGTGAGCCTACAACAGAATGGAAGATTGACAAGAAGGAACCAAGCCAGTCATGGGAGGAAAAGAATTTAAAGAGTCCTGTTTCAGTGACAAAGAAAGGTAAGGTGGTTGGAGTAGAGAATAAGAGAGGGAAGAAGTACTTGAAAGTAAGGATGCGAAAAGACTGTCCTCCGATCCAGTAGTTAAAAAGAGGTATCCGTCGTGACTCTTCGACGTTAAACATGAGCGCTTGTTGGGGGCTGTCCCTCCCGTTTTAATTGCTTTTATATGTCTGTGTTGGTGTAGGAGTTTTATTAGGTATTGCTTGACTGCGGTATATACTTCTTTGCAAACTTAGTTTCTTACTTCGTTTAATCTAAGTTTGGGGGGGTAACGTACCTACCTTGTCTTGCAGTGTCGAAATAGAATTTTTACATTGTGTTGTTGCTTGGAGAGTCGATTTTTTGCGGATTCTTAATATTTTTGATTTCTTTGAGAATATTGAGGGTTCAATTTTTTGCGATTTTTCAGGTTTCGTGTTTTGTTTTGTGTTAATCCTAGTGTCGGTGTAGTCGATTTATGGTTCTCTAGGATGATTTTTCTGATTTTTCTTGGCACTTGATTATATGTGTGATTGTTGAGAAGCAGTTTGAGATTGTGCTTTGATATTGAGATACTTGAAATTTGATTATGTGCAAGGATGATTAGCTATGTAGCTTGATTAGGATTGCTCGTTCATTCGTATAGCCATGTGAGATTTTGAGCCTTTTAAAATCATGAGAAATTTCATGATTCAGTTTATTCTTGTGAGTGTCGTTCATACACACGTATTCTAGAACTTGGCTTTGTATCTTGCTTGAAGCTACGTGTTTAATTAGATGATAGGAAATGATCTTAGGCCATCTTTGTAATTTATTAGTCACTAGCCAAATTATTATCCTACCTATTGAAATTATCCGTAGTTAACCCTTTTGAGCCTAAAAGCCTTATTTTTGTGGAAGCCTACGTGATTAGCCAATTGATCCCTTTGTTAGCCTTTAAAAATTCCTACCTAGTAGAGAGTTGAAGGAGTCAATTTGGTATCTTGAGAAGAAACATAAAAGGAGAATAAGTTGGAAGTGATGAAAATTGTTGAAAAGAGTGGTTAAATTGTTGCATAAAGGGGTAGTGCCCGAAACTGGTACCCCATAAAAAGGATAGTGCCTGAAACTGGTACCCTTATTTTAAAAAAAAAAGAAAAGAGGGAAGAAGAAAAAGAAATTTCAAGTAAGGATGTGGTGTTCAAAAGTGAAGGAGGAATCAAATTGCAAGAAGCATTGAAGAGCGTTGAAGAAGAAAGAAGAAAGTTAAACTGTTTGTTGAAAAGCTGTAAGTCTTCTTTGATTCTCTACTAGTGATTGAGTCACCTTATCCATATACTCCCTACCTTTACCAAAGAGCCAACATTACAACCTAATGCAAGACCTTTGTGATCCTATTGTCGAAATTATTCCTTTAGTCGAGAGTTGAGATGATTGCCAAGCTTATGGTTACGCGTGTGTTTGGATTGATTATGAGTGAAAACACCATACCCTAAAGTGTATATCTCGCACTTGAGTGTTGAGCGTAAATACTACCCGTGAGAATGGGTGAATGAGCATTCCGAAAAGGTGAATTAGTTGATTTGAATTGTATGTTTTTAAATGGATGGTTATCTTGTATCCAAAGTATGATATTTAAATTGCTATATTGTCTTGAATGTTTTCTGCTGTGAAATTTCCTCTCAGTTAATCTATTGGTTTTTGATGTTGTTGCCTCGGGACGAGCAACAGGTAAGTTTGGGGGGGGGGTAACGTACCTACCTTGTCTTGCAGTGTCGAAATAGAATTTTTACATTGTGTTGTTGCTTGGAGAGTCGATTTTTTGCGGATTCTTAATATTTTTGATTTCTTTGAGAATATTGAGGGTTCAATTTTTTGCGATTTTTCAGGTTTCGTGTTTTGTTTTGTGTTAATCCTAGTGTCGGTGTAGTCGATTTATGGTTCTCTAGGATGATTTTTCTGATTTTTCTTGGCACTTGATTATATGTGTGATTGTTGAGAAGCAGTTTGAGATTGTGCTTTGATATTGAGATACTTGAAATTTGATTATGTGCAAGGATGATTAGCTATGTAGCTTGATTAGGATTGCTCGTTCATTCGTATAGCCATGTGAGATTTTGAGCCTTTTAAAATCATGAGAAATTTCATGATTCAGTTTATTCTTGTGAGTGTCGTTCATACACACGTATTCTAGAACTTGGCTTTGTATCTTGCTTGAAGCTACGTGTTTAATTAGATGATAGGAAATGATCTTAGGCCATCTTTGTTATTTATTAGTCACTAGCCAAATTATTATCCTACCTATTGAAATTATCCGTAGTTAACCCTTTTGAGCCTAAAAGCCTTATTTTTGTGGAAGCCTACGTGATTAGCCAATTGATCCCTTTGTTAGCCTTTAAAAATTCCTACCTAGTAGAGAGTTGAAGGAGTCAATTTGGTATCTTGAGAAGAAACATAAAAGGAGAATAAGTTGGAAGTGATGAAAATTGTTGAAAAGAGTGGTTAAATTGTTGCATAAAGGGGTAGTGCCCGAAACTGGTACCCCATAAAAAGGATAGTGCCTGAAACTGGTACCCTTATTTTAAAAAAAAAAAAGAAAAGAGGGAAGAAGAAAAAGAAATTTCAAGTAAGGATGTGGTGTTCAAAAGTGAAGGAGGAATCAAATTGCAAGAAGCATTGAAGAGCGTTGAAGAAGAAAGAAGAAAGTTAAACTGTTTGTTGAAAAGCTGTAAGTCTTCTTTGATTCTCTACTAGTGATTGAGTCACCTTATCCATATACTCCCTACCTTTACCAAAGAGCCAACATTACAACCTAATGCAAGACCTTTGTGATCCTATTGTCGAAATTATTCCTTTAGTCGAGAGTTGAGATGATTGCCAAGCTTATGGTTACGCGTGTGTTTGGATTGATTATGAGTGAAAACACCATACCCTAAAGTGTATATCTCGCACTTGAGTGTTGAGCGTAAATACTACCCGTGAGAATGGGTGAATGAGCATTCCGAAAAGGTGAATTAGTTGATTTGAATTGTATGTTTTTAAATGGATGGTTATCTTGTATCCAAAGTATGATATTTAAATTGCTATATTGTCTTGAATGTTTTCTGCTGTGAAATTTCCTCTCAGTTAATCTATTGGTTTTTGATGTTGTTGCCTCGGGACGAGCAACAGGTAAGTTTGGGGGTTTGTTGAGAGTGGAATTTCACGCATTTTATGTGTGCACATTACACCATTTTGCTTAGGAAATTGATCGTTTTTGCATGGAATTGTGTATGTTTAAGTATTTACACGATTTTAAGGCTATTAAGGTGTTTTTGTGAGTTTCGAAGGCAGGAAACAGGGTAAAACAGGGCAGGATCGGAAGAGGAGCAAAACAGACCCGGAACGGCCCAGCTCGGGAGCAGCTCGGCAAGCCACTCGAGCCGAGCTGGGTGCCGAGCGGCGGTAAACAGCGCCGAGTGGGGTCCCACTTGGACCCCAGTGACGTGGCAAGTTCGAGGGCAGGCCGCTCGGCCGGGTCAGGACCCAGCTCGAGCCGAGCGGCTAGCCGAGCGGCCCAGTTCTGGCCCAGACGACGCCTGTTCGATTCAGCAACGTATATATATGTGTATTTCGTCATTCAGACGCAAGATTCGTCGCGAAAACAGCCCTGCATCCATCTTAGAAACAATTAGGGAGATCGAGACGTCAATCGGAGAGAGCCCAGCCATAAACCATCATCAATCCACACTCCTATCACACCCATATCAGATTATAATCTGATTTCATCCTCCATCCAATTCTACAAGGGTTTCAAGTGCTAATTGAGGGAAAATCAAGCGATTGAAGAGACGGAGAAGGAACGTGAGATTGCTCATACACTAGGGTTTCACAATTCTTATCTATTCCTTTCTATTACTTTGATTATTGTTATGAATTGCTTAGCCATGAGGATTGCTTGTAATCTCATGGGCTAATTTCCTATACAGTTCTAGGGTTTGATGGATTGATTTGATTGATTTGGGGATTTAGACCAAAGATTGGGATTTTATGTAGTTGAGCTTTTGATTTTACTTATTTTACTAAGACATGCTTTTCTGCTTCGTAACGTCTTCATAATACATTCATGACATCCGCTATAATGCTTGGATTATTGTGTTAGCTTGTGTGCGTTCATGATTGGTATTGTCTATCTGTTAGAGATTAGAGTAGCTCCGCTATAAGCACTTTAATTTCATGAACTGGTTAATCAAATACTTGATTTGTTTAGTGGAACAATGCAATTAGACAATCAAGTAGGAAGTGAATAGAACCTTGTAGTAATTCCAGAAAATATCTTGTTAGTCAGGCTTACCATCCGGAGGTATTGTTGCTTGCTTTGATTAGTATCTAGGAATAAGGCTTGGTAATATTTGCGCACCTTAGGATTTAAACCAGATTAGACTGTTAGCTTTGAATCGAATCATATTCGGTGGGATAACAGGGATATGTGGTGTATTTTCAGTAAAACTGCATGAATGAACAATCGTAAGTCTAATAACCCAAATTAATTGGTCTCTACCTGATACCTTAGAACTGTTCGTTATCTCTTGATTAGAAACTTACTTTTATTTTTATTGCTTTTTAATAATTCAGTTATTTATTATTTCAGTAATTTAGATAATTAATTCACTACAATACCCTAAATCTTGGTTACTCAATTCTGATTAATTAGTAATTAATAGTAAAATAAATAATTAGCTGTCTCAGTGGGATCGATAATTTAGCTTGGGTGCTTGATGCTACAATTGATATCCTTACACTTGAGGATTAAATTATAGTGCGTAGAAAAAGCCTATCAATGTGATTAGCATGTTGCTTCATGTGTTATATTTGTGGGAGGTTTACTTTCGTAATTTAGGATTTTTTTTTCAATCAAGGTTGCGATGTTTGTGAACTTATTTGATTATGGATGTTATGGATATGTGCTTCATTTTTTTATGATGGGGATTTTTGTTTTTGTATGTTTTGTGTTTGTGTTGCTTCTTGTTAGATGTGTCTTTGTTATGTGTTGTGTTTTGTTATTTTCTATTCTTATTTAAGGTTTGATTTGGTGGTTTGTTTTGGGATGTCGTGAGTCATTTTTGAATGTGAGTAATGACATGTTGTTGTGATAAGTGATGACAAATTATAATTAAGAATCTCTATACTTTCAAATTGTGACATGTTCTATTTAACTTGTTCAATTTTGAAATGAATGTGGTATAATAAGTTTCTTAAGGTTTAATGCATAAGCTTGTGAGAATTTGAGCCTCAACCGTGCATACATGGTATTTTTCTTCATGAGTAGATTGGTTGTGTTTGATAAGCTAGAACTTGCTCAAGGACTATAGGAATAAGTCTGATTAGTGGTGATTAATGACATGATCTAAGGTCATCCTTGTTATTTATAATCATTGCCATATATGTCCATACCATGAACATCATCCCTAGTCAACCACTTTGAGCCTTTAAGCTTATTTCTTGTGAATTTAGCACATTACAAGCCTTGATTATCCACTTAAAGCCTTATATATATACCCTTTGTGTGGGTGATTGAGGAGATGGTAGCTAGAAAGGTTTGATGAGAAAGCAAAACGAAGAAAGAAAATGGTAAATAAGTAAGAAAAAGAATGAAAAGAGCAAAAACAAGAATGAACATGCAACCTCAAAATAAGAAAATGAGCAAAGCAATAATAATATGCTCAAGTACTTAAAAGATCGAAGAAGGAAGCATACATTGAAAGTAGTTCAATCCAAGGAAAGTTGATGATTAGTGCTTATGAACATTAAAGACAAGAAAGGAAGAAAGAAAAGTGAAAAAGTTGAAGAAATTGGCCATCTCTTCGATTACTTACACTTGTTAGTCACTATTACCATATTCTTCCTACCCTACCAAAGAGCCTATCATTACATCCTTAATGAAAGACCTTTTTGATCATTGATTGAAACTTTGGCGGTTTGTGAATGTAGTCTACGAGCAAACTTATAGTAAGTCGAGCCAATTGGTTAATGAGTGTTGATTTACCCTACTTTAAAGAGTGTTGAGTGAAATTGATATCCCATTGTGAGGCTTGGACAAAGAGGGACTATATTACACTTTATTCTCTTTTGATTGAACTTGCTAATTTATCATGTCATGAATCTAATATTGTAGGATGACTTAGCATAATTTGTGGTTCTTATTGCTATTGATGTGTTATCACTTATGTTCGTTTAGTCCTTTATTAGGTGAAAATAACTCCTCTTGGTTTATCATTTTTGTTGTTCGGGGGCAAACAATACTTTAAGTTTGGGGGTGTGATGAGTGATATTTTCACCTAGATTTTAGTGTCTTTTTATGTGTATTTTTATATTATTTTATCCATATTTTTGTGTACTATAAGGTTGTGTTTTGTATTTTTATGGAAATGTGTGAGAATGAGCTTAAATGTATAAAAAACAGGTGAAAACAGAGTAAAAACGGAGACGGAAGCTGAAACGGTGAAAAAAATAAAAAATGGTCAACAGGACGTAAAAACACGATCGTGTTTTTTGTCATGACCGTGTTTTCTTGAAGAGTGAAGAAATATACAGAGAGCTAAAATTTTTTAAGAAAACACGCCCGTGTTTTCTTGCACTTGGGTGAAAAATCGCGTTCAGGACTGAAAAATTATAATTTGTATAAAAACACAGCCAGATGCAAGAAAACACAATCGTGTTTTCTTGCAATAGTGGCAAAATTGAAGTGCGATTTTCAGATTTTCCAAGGGGGTATAAATACCCCCAATTTCAACATTTGCACAAGTTTATCAAGGTTTTTCACTGTTTCACACACCTCACACACCATTTCCTCTATTTCATGCCATCATCTTCATCCATTTTTCATCCATATCATCTACCTTCATCCCACCATCAAAATCATCATCCATTTGAGGAAAAGAAGAAAGGAAGAGAGAAGAATTACAAGGGGGAAGAAGAAGATCACCATTGGAGGCATCCAAGGGAGTTTTCATCCAACTTTTGTATTGAAACCTTATTGTTCATTATGTTTTGTAAGGATCTTAATGTCTATGTTGATTTCCTTTTGAATATGGTAGGTTAATCTCCCTTGTGAGATAGCAACATGAGAGTTGTTGGATAAATTTTGGATTTATGTATTTAAATTCATATGTTGATTGGGTAAATAGATTTTCTATCATTGATATTTGAGATCTTGAGGTTTATGATGGTTTGTGTGTTTAGTTGTTCTAAATATATGATTAGATTGAGAAATCAATTATATGCTTAGGATAATTGAGTGAATCATTTCATCAAACACTTCATGTGCATTATAAATTGTAAAGAGATTGAGAAATCCTTTAGAATTTAGAACCCTTTGATAGAACATGTGATTGGTTTGATCGAGAGGTTGACTAATTGTGTGAAGGGACTCTCATTTCAAGCTTAGTACCTAGTTGGAATTGTTTGAGTGAGAACCAATCCGTTGAGCTAATTGAGACTCATATCCTATCCATCTCGAGAGGGAGTTAGGTGAATTTAGTGTTGACCCTTAATCATTACCCATGACCATATGAATTTGATGCATAATTCATAGAATTACCACTTCTTGATTGTTGTTAATCTCACTTTTAATCAATTTGGAAAACCACTTTTCATCCATCCATCTTATTTTTTATCATTGTTTGTTTGCTTGCTTTGATTACTTTTATTTACTCGTTGAACAACCACTTTATTGATGATTCGTCTCTATAAAATTACAAGAAACGTGAGATCGCTTAAGCAATAGTACCTACCTCCATGTGATTCGATAAATTATTTTAATTGATCATCCATACTACAAAATGGCTAATCACATGCTCATCACATGGCTCCAAGCCTGGGAACCAGCGTTGGAAAACTACCGGCACGACTCATGTCGGATTCCCATCCCGTCATGCCATGCAAGCTGCAGCCAGCCCTTCTTGGCGCTTGTCTAGCGGTGCTCGCCAGCCACCCACACCAGCCCTGTCCTCCATCGTAGATACTTTCCAGCCGGCACCCTATAGTGGAACTGGTCCAGTGGGTCTTCTCCACGCCGCCACACATCACCGCTACAGACATTGACGATGTCGAACTTGCCCAAATCTTGGATTGACTCGTCGAGTTTTTGTGCCTGCACCGGCCAGCACGATCTGGCCACAATAGGGACCTGCCCAGATGTTTGTTAGACCTGCCCGGAAAAGGTGTCCAACTCGCTCGGAACATCACCTGCATACTGCCTTTGCCCGTGCCATGCCGTCTTATGCTGCTTGTGTACCGCTGCTAGCCAAGTCGAGCGACTTCTGTGTGCCCAGTGCTACCACGTCATCTCGCCACCAGCTCACACCTATTTTGCCGACTGCTTCCCGCCGTAGCTCATGCAAGACAGCCTCTAGTCGCCAATCGCCCTTCACTCCCGCCAATGAGTATGCCAGTCTGCTGCTGTTTGCAGACCCGATCAGAAAAAATGTCTAACCCAATCAGAACTGGGTGAGACTCTACCGAAATTAAACGCAGACTCGCTCGAACCATAGGGAGGTTCGCCCGGAACTGCCTGGCTGACTCGCTCGAAACACAGCAGAACTCACTCGGAACCATCGTGGCTTATCCCACACGACATGTTCCGCATCAGCCAAGCAAGAATCCCACCAGCAATACCTATCAATTGCGCCGGAGCAGCGGCTTTCCAATCATGCTATTTGCTACCAGCCATAGTCTGTCGTTCATCGAACCATGCAGTCATGACCTTTGATGAATCCGCTCGTCACTTCCGATCGACCAGCAATGTTGCTAGGTTAAACACCATCATCGTCGGGTCACCAGAAAATCAATCTGCTGTTGGTGTTTTTTCAAAACCCTTTCACCAAAGATTTCCATTTAGCCCGTCGTTCATGCCACCGTTCAAAAGTCCAACTTCATGCGCCGGCAATCTCACGCTTCATCCATGACCCGCCCAGCGAGGTGTCGCGGACGTGCATCAGCTTACAACATATCGTGTGTGTGCATCGTGTGCAGTTAGGGTGTTCACCAAGAAAATAAATTCTAAAACCATAATATCATGTACACAGGATAAACCCTAGCCTAACGTGTCACGCTTCACCACAAAATTGAAGCTCTGATACCAATTATTGGCGTTCGATCATTTGGTTAACATGAAGGTTTCATACATTTCTAACAGTCAGCGGAAGCAAGAAAATAAGAAACGTATTATCTTTCACCAGGGTATGTTGAAAAAGATGTATTCTTACTGGCAGCCTGCGCAGTCTTATTGTTTTGGGCAACTCTCTCATCTGATCTTGGAATTAAGTGATCTGCATGCCAAAACGATCCTTTCTTCCGTGCTTTCCATCAGTATACCACACATCAAATTTTGAGATCTGTACAATTTTATAAAAATAGCACAAGTTGGCAGACAGCAACAGCAAACGACCTCTTGATCTTCTGCTGTATTCCCAAGTCTAATCTCGACGTCGTGTGGGCAACAATCTTCGAGATCTTTTCAAGCTGCTATTCCATCTACCCTCTTCACGTGTTAGGCATGTCTAATCTAGGGTTAGAACAGTTGGGATGACTTATATATGGGCTACAGTAGGGACCAGGAGGAGAAATTAGAGTTGGGCCTCCATTGGGCTTAAGTATCCAAGCTTAGCCCAAAGCTTATACTTAAATTTAATAATATTAATCAATACCACTAAAATATTATTACTGCACTACTGTTTTAATCTCATAATTATATTATGGGCTCCTTCTTATTATGAGCCCATTAGTCTCCCCATGTTTAAGATATTCAATGTCCATTAATTAATTAAGTTACTGACAACTCCATTAATTAATATCTCATCCGAGAGTAGTACCACTCAATCTCATTATCATGCCGGAATAAATCCACCTGCAGGGTTTACATGATAATCCTTATGAGCTCCTCAAGGAGACATCATCAACCTATAACGGACACGGATTCCTTCTACAATCAACAGCACACCATAGATACAACATTATTTCCTAACTCACCGAGTTTGTTGATTTAATTACATGTAATTCTAACCCATCGATGAATCAAAGAAATACATACTTTCCTACGTGTTGAGGTTATTGTATAGGGATTAAGAGCACAAACATCCATAATAACAGAGATCAAGTTCTTCTATAAGTGTGTATAAGTCGAACGATCTCAAGCGGTCCTGCTCAATACACACAAAGTACACTAATGTGATTCTATAGCCAAGACAAACTAATAACAAACCACACTACAACTATCCCGATAGAGAGTCCCCGTCTATCTCGGTTGTGAGCATCTGTTTATACTTTATAAGAAAACCGATAATATAATCTTCCGCGTGTTGTCGCACAAAATATTATCTACAATATAAAGTAAGTGGACTATTGCATCGAATATATAAATAAATTATAAGACGCAATAATTCTCCTAGGTTTCACACTGTGTTTTGTCGAAATTGGGTTTGTAAGTTTTCCCCCTTCGAAATCTCTAGGGTTATGGGTGTTCCTGAAATTGTCTCTGGTTTGGACTTAGTTCCTTCTTTGAACTCTGTCTGTGATATCATTACTTCTGGAAAATTGTCTGTTTGGCCTTCTGCTGAGCTGTCTCCCTCTGACTTGGACACTATTTTTCATCTTCTTCACAAAATTGCTATTCATAACTGGACTCTGTCCAAGAATAAGTCTCTCTTAACTGTGTCTCAAGCCAGGTTCATTCATGTCATTGCTTCTAAAGCTAATTTGTCCTATGGTCATATTGTTTTTGATATTATTATGGGGTTTGCTGGGAAGTTTGATGAGTCTAGGCTTCTTCCGTTTCCTTGCACTATCTAAAAACTTTTAACTGAAGCGGGTGTCAGGTTTATGGAGGGAGAGGACTCCTTTGAGAAAATGCTTAGTGAATTGAAGGTTTCCCTTCGGGTTGCCAATCTGAAAGAAAAAGCAGAGTCAGCCTCATCCACTCTTGAATCAATTTCTCCTCTGGTGGCTCAAATGAAGACAGATATTCTTACTGTACAGGCCACTCTTGATAAGCAGAATGTCATGTTGGATGAGTTAATGGAAGCCTTGGCAAGAGCTAAGGGGAAGAAGGAAAAGAAGAATAATGTTGCTGCTGCTGGGAAGAAACTAAAGGTGGTCAAAGAGGAAGAAGAAGAGGATGAAGATGATTGGGAATCCTGTGAGCAGGAGGATAAGGAAGTTGCTGATGATGCTGAGGATTCTTCTACCAGCTGAAAAAGGGACATGTCTCCCTATTTTATTTTGTTAAAACTTTGTGCTTGTTGAACTTTCCTTTTGTTTTAGTTTTTATGCTTGAACTGATTATCCTCGTGTGGAACTGACTTCAGGGGAATGTTTTGTTATATACTTGCATGCTTGTTTTATCTTCTAGTAAAATATATAGCTCATGCCAAGGGGGAGTTTGTTGAGTTAAAATTATGTCATGTGCGTATATTTGCAATGTGTGGTTTTTATTGCAGATTTGGATAATTACAAATTCTGATTGAAGTCTTATATGGAAAGAAGATAAATCAAGTCATTTCTACTTTATGATTGATTCGAGGATCGGAGGATTGTTGTGAGTGAGACTATTAAGGAAATAATATCAAGGAAATTGATTTATTCTCCTTGATGGTGATTTGGTTCAAGCATCATCTAGTCTATTTATTGGCAAGTTGAAGAAGTGAAGTGTATCGTGAAAAATATTATTTTCGTGGAAGAGTTGTGTAGAGAGAAAGGTTCTTTGTGTTATTTTCTAGTTTTGTTTTCTTTGTTCCTTCTAGGAACAAAATTTCTTTATTAATCTTATACTTCGAGGGTGTATAGATCAAGAGGGATCTTGATCACAAGTCCTAGGGATAGGTCAAAATTAGAGTTAGATTCAAACGAGACAAGTAGCTGTGATAAGGTGGTCAAGTTATTGTCAAGAGTCATGTTGAAGTCTAATAAAAGGTTTTGAGGGAGAGACGTGGTCCTCCTATTTTTATTTCAAAATGTTCTATTACATGGAAGTTATACACTTGTTCGTAGAACATCAGTTTTAAGTTTTACAATCTTCTTAAGGTAGCTTTCAATTTCAAGTTCAAAGGTTCAACGGATTGAGACCTTGAACAAGTTTGCATGTACCTAAAAGAATTTCTCAATTAGTTCTCCAAATAACCAAAACAAGTAAACAAGTAAACAAATAAAAGAAATACTCTTATCAAAACTAATCAAATTCAAACTCGTTACAACCAAGATTTTAACATTTTCCCGGCAAGCGGCGCCATGTTCTTAGTCCCATTTTTGGTTAAAAATGATTTAGAGTAAGAGAACTCTATCGTTGTTGTAAATATAGAGACTAAGTAACAAAATTTATACAATATCGTCCCAAGGGAAAAGTAAAATCAAAGTGTATCCGGATTTTCCTTTAATGATGCTTTGTAAAAGTGATAGAATTTGAGGTTGGATTTTAGACTAGCAATTATTCTAAGCAATTAACTAGAAAATAAGTAATGACTACAATTATCAAATAACAAGATGAAATGGAATGATTGAAATAGATCTTAGAAAGAGTGCAAGGCTAACCACAATCCAAGTTAAGGTAGTATCCTAGATATGCAAGACTCTAGTATTAAACATCATCAACAATGTAATAGAAACAATCGCAATTGTACCCCTAGTCTCTATGGCCAAGGTAACTAGGTTCTCATCTCTTTTACAAGATTAAATCCCCTAAGATTGATCTTATTGTCAATTCCCATAAAGGTACTATGACTCTAAGTTTGATTCTTCTCATTTAATTACTCAAATGTCCTCTCACAAGTGTTCTAAACATTCAAAGGGTATGACTTACCTCTCCTCATACTAACATGCATGATCATATCACTAATTGATTCAATTGACTCCTAACACATAATATTGGAATGACCATCCTAACATGATGTACGTAGAAATCAATCACACAATTAATAAAATGAATCATGAATCACAATTTATAAGAAGAATTCCATCATCACTTCAATTTACTACTAAAATCTTCACAAATCTAGTTTTTCCTCAACTCATCATGTGGCTAGCCTCACAAGAGGTCTAGCCACCAATAATCATATTACAAACCTTACAAAATCCATAAAATGTCATTGGTAACTTCAAATCAAAGGAATTGCAAAATAAAAGTAGAAGTTCTTCCCTTGCAATTAAGAGTTGATCTCCTTCCTTCATATGCTTTCCATACAAATAAGCCTCAAAACTCTCAAAGGATGGTGTGGGTGAAGGATGTATAGAGAGAATAGTTATTTTTAGTATATGCTGTCAATTTCAGATTTCTTTCTTTATTTACAAACACTTACTTTCTTTATCCACAAACACTTATGTAAACCGGATTCACTTGTAAATCGTGTGATCCCTCTTCCAATCCTATAAACCCAATGTAATGCTAGGGTGTTTACCTTTCTTGTAATCCCTCTTCCAATCATATAAACCCTATGTATTATTAGGGTGTTTATCCTATATAAATATATAGAAATGTGTTGCTAGAGTGTTTAAATTAAGGAAGAACACGGGATTTACAAGGGTTTATGATGTAAACTCGATTTGCAAGAGTCTTAACTCTTCTTTATTTTGCATTTGATACACCTCAGTTGAGTTAACGAGTACGACTGATGGAAGACGTGAAAAATAAACTGTTTCGTAGATCCACAGAATTTCTGCTCCCGCAACACAAAATGATTCAATTATTAGATTTCAGAAAGTGGGTGCATGTTACATAACGACATCAAGATTGCCATATACTTTAAATGTCCAAGATCAAAGATTGGCAAGTTGCTCTATGTTTATGGGATAAACGACATTTGTGTTTCCATTAAAAGCTTGGTGTCCAAAGAGGACATTCACAGCTTCTGTAGGATGAAAAGCGTCCCAGAATATGTAGTTTTTCCTGTCCGAGCAAGGTGTCTGAAATGGAAGACAGGTAATTTGGCCACTGTTCCTCCCGATGCCACAACACCCTTGATTCACCACACTAAATCCTGCGATTGAAAGAAAATGAATGGTCAGATGGCACCCTCCTCTCCTCTCACTTTATACATATGCACAAGGGGTCTATATACATACCATATGATCCAGCATTGGCAAGGAGATCCTGAAACATGCTGCAAATGTCGATATACGAAAATTTTGCACCAGGAAGAGTAGTGGTAAGATTGTTGATCATGAGTTTAGTGTTGGTGTTGAAGGGAAGAACAAGCTGGTTGACTTGGTCGGAGCATATGCCGTTGTTGTTTTGTGCAAGAATGCTGGGGATACAACCCATTAGCCCAATCCCGGCTATCACAAATTTCCTAGCTCCAAGATTGTACAGCTTCTGCAGCAAGAATATATAATAACAATAAAATCGCATGATGAATTAATTTCTACTCGTAAAAAATTGGTGTGGGAGTGGCAGTACAGTGAGTTGCTGAGTGTAGTGGTGAGCTAAGAGATCTGCAAACTGTTGGGCGTCATAACGAGTTTTGGTGTCGTAATTAGGCATGAGGTAGTTGTTGAGGTAGTCGTTGCTGCCCATCCCGACAAAGAAAATGGAGTTGGCTAGAGCATCTGGTTGTGGGGCACCCAGAGTGTTTGTGATTTGCTCAAGACTGCTCTGGAAGTGGTTTATTTGTTGGTTAAAGGGAATGCGACTAACCTGCATGTAGAGGTGATTAATGAAGTAGATTAAAGAAACAAGTAGAGAGTGGAGGGGAGAGGCTTACAAAATTTTGGCCGGTAACGTCGAGAATACCAGCAGCAGCAGAGGCATAATTGAGTCCGTATCGCATGTTATCGGGCTGGGCCTGGGCCTGAGAATAAGCAGGAATTAGAGGTAATCCCAGCAATTGAGCAATTGTGTCAACCATGGTGTAACCATTGGAGAACCGTCCGGTGGGCCCGCCGTCGAAATCAATGCCGTAGGGGAAATAGTTGGCCTTTGCAAGAGAAGCCAAATCGTTGTTGTTTCCGTTGTCTATCAGAGAATCCCCGAAGATGAACATGGCCAGTACCTGCCCCCCACCTTGCCCCAGGGCCACCCCCATTCCCATTATTGCACTCAAAATCAAACACCACAACCTCCTCATCATCATGCACTGCACCCAAGAGATGAGACTTGCGAGGGCTTTAATAAGCGGTGGTTTTGGAAGGACTGGACTGAGAGTAAATTACTTCACCTCTCTCATTATGATCTGTAGAGGTATTTCCAAGTAGAGGAGTGAGCTGCATGGAGAGTGATAGGCTCCCATTGGCGGCTATATTCACTCCACCCAGCAATTACTCTCTCAATCTTCCCTAGACTAACACCTGTAAATCCCTATGTTATGTGTGAGGGGCAGTTTAGACCACCACATTTATTACAACACAAGGTCAACTCCTACCTCAATTCATATTTAATTTACCCTGCAAAAACTATGTTGACAACATCAAGAAAATACACTTATAGTAGCCCACCAACAAGGTTTGAATTAGAATCATTAACACGCTATCATCTCATGTATCTTATGGACCCAACTGCGTTATCCAATTGATCATAGGGGTCAAAATACAATAAGATATCAATCAGCCTCCATCAAATTTTGTTACTTAGGATTCTCATTATCGAAATCTACAAAAAGTAGAAGATAGATCCCAAGTGAGAAGAGAAGAGATATCAAAATTATAAAATGCAACCCCCCAGCGTATTCAAACTACAAATTCAAAACTTGGGTAGAAGAGAGGTTTTCCTACTGAAACAAGACAATTTAAGCATTTCAGAAATTCCAGACACCAAAATTTGATAAGGCTAAAGCCTAGAAACAAGAATGGATTTCTATTTGAAGCACTTGGCATCCAGGAGTGCCTCACCCTCAAAAGGCTCAGCATCTTCAATCAATTGATTCACACGTTCCTTCTGGGCATCATCTGTGATATCCACCTTAGTCCATTCATACAGTTCCATATCGTAGCACTCATCAAGAACAAATTGAGGGATTTCCGTCCCTCGGAAAAGCCACAGCCCTTTCACCTTGTACGGTCCCTCAGATCCAATAATCAGCATCTTCCCAAAGGCATACTTGCGAGCCAGATCCATTCTTTGCAGAAACCCACTCACTTTGTTTAAAGTAACAAAAGACACTGTGTTCTCCTCATCGTATTTGTAATTACAAAATCAAAGAGAGTACCCTTCTGGATCATACATGTCCGTCCCAAAAACCTGCAAATATACGAGAGATTATATAAGTAAAAGCAATTAACTGGACAGATTATCAAACTAGATTCTGGATACGTGAGCACAAACAGTAGAGCAATAAATCTAAAGCTAAAAGCAGAACAGGCTGACGGACAAGATTTTAGCACGTATAGTGATGCTTTCAAAGCACTAAGGTCTAGCATTTTTTAAACAAAGCGATTATAGCGCAATTTACCTTTGATGGCAACCTCACGGAAATTGGTCTTGGTGTTTGAGTACAGCCTCTTCCATTCATCCAATATCATCTTACTAGGAGGTAAAAGATCTAGTGGGTTCTTTGCCTTTGGCTTTGGTGCTTCTTCTTCTACTGCTTCTTTTGGCTTCACTTCGTCTTTCTTAACCACTTTCTTGGATTCCTACTTTGGCTTGGGTTTTTCTGATTCTTTAGGCTGTGTGGGTTTTTTTGGATGGGAGAGGTGGAATGGATTCTGCTTGTTTAATATCACCCAATAACTTCTTGAAATTTGGCTGATTAACCAATGTCCAAAAGTATCTTTCCACATGTGGAAATTGTGAGGTAAAACTCTTGGTCATGATAACCTTAAATCCTACACTCAGATTACAAGTCATAACAATGTCAGCAAGCGTAACTCCATGTCCAACCAAGTAGGTGCTGGAAGCAAGGTGGGTATTCAAAGCTTCAAGAGATCTTTTTAAGCAGAAATAGCAACTTCCTCAGCCTGTGAACGAGCAGGAAACAGTGATTTTGTCATCCCCAAGATGTTAAAGTTTCAGTAGATATAGAAAAATGCATATATAGGTTCCAAATGACAGTTGCAAACTAGACATACTGGAGGGAGATATGTAGCAAAACCAAGTCGAGGTAACAACCAGCGACCTAAATTAGCATCAATCTCAGAAGCAGAAAAGTCAATCCATTGCTCAATGTGACCCTATAAATAAAACAACCCAAAAATCATTAAAATATAATAATGATGCTGCTAAAGGTTTGAATTATACGCATATCAAAAGATGAATTCTCGTTTAGTGACTAAAAATCAATCACTCACATAATCAATCAAGGAAGAGCCATAGAGGGGGTTATCAGGTTTCAGTCGAGCCACTGCATAAAGTACACAAGAATAATCTGAGCTAATTTCAACATTAAAATCTCATAAAAGTAAAAGATAAGAAGACTATATCTATACCATAGCGTGCAATGGCATTACTTTCAAATACTGGGCCATCAGGTGTCTCAAGTACAGGAACCTGAAACAAGATTTTGAAATCAGTAAACAGGAAATATTCAGCATGATCACTAAGTTATCTAAAAGTATTATGACATACCTTTCCTATAGGATTCATTTTGAGGAATTCAGGTGTCTTATTTGATACACCCATCACAAAGTCCTTTACCACCTCAACCTTTATGCCACTATATTCAGCTGTAACTAGTGCCTTTAATGCATTTTTGTTCATACTGGAGGCATGCAAGATCTGATCAAAGATAGATAATAAGTTCAACAAGATCGAGCAACCAAAAAGAGAGCAAATAACATGCATTCAATATAGATTCTTTGAACTTATAATAATGATCTCCATTAATAGGTAGCAGCAATAACAGTGATTAACTGATGAACTTTCCAAATACAAAAGTTATGGGTGGTTAAATTAAAGGAAATTATAATCATATTTTGAAAATCATAGGGGCTACTTTCACACTGTAACTCATCCATTGAAACCCCAACGAAGAAATTGGAAATGCAGTTGCTCTAGTCAATAAAAAACAGTAAAATAAAATAAGGAAAAAAGACGCCAAAACATGTAAATGACTAAAACCCATGGGAAGCTGCTACATCTCTAGGAAACAATGCTCGAAATCCTTCCCCAAGCTAAAAGTATCAATTATCAACTACCAATTAAACTAGTAAAAATGCAGCTCAAAACATTAGAAAATAATTTAATTTCCTACATCTGCATTTTTCTAAAGCGAAATGTTGTAGAGATCTGCCACAAACATCACATAATTTGTCGAAAATTGAAAAAAGAATCAGAAAATAGGTAAACTCACCAGAGCCATGGCTTCACAAAATCAGATAAATCACTCGTGAAACCCGCAATATCTGAAAATTCAAAGAACAATAAATGGAATTCATTCAGATCATCATCATTAGATAACTAGCAAACACAAAATCCCGCATGAATTCTAATTAAAGATACAGGCATTGAATTAAAGGACAAATAAAAATCAGAAGAGTTGCAGAAAATAATGGGAAAAGGGCTACGTTTAGAGCGACGGAAGACGGGAACTCAGATGGAGACTGCGCAGATGAGTGACGTTTGTATACTGTATCCTATAGAAGGTTTAGGGTTTCTCCTTACGGCGATTTATTGAGATTATAGAAACCCATGATATGAGGACACCATTTTCAGCGCAAAAACTTGACCGATAGAATTTCGATTTAATTAATTTCTTAATTAATAAGATACTTCAATGTGCATACTTTTCTAATTTTCTTACTGCACCGGAAAAGAAAATGGGATAAATAGATAAGTTTGAAAGAAAAAAATAATTAAAAATGTTTGGAATAAGGAATACTCAAAGTGTAAATAAGTAAATAAATTAATGAGATTAATAATGAATAAAAAGTATAAAAAATAGATAAATGGTCCTTTTGATCGGTAAGATAAGATAAAAATATATTAAAGTATAAAAAATAGATAAATGGTCCTTTTGATCGGTAAGATAAGATAAAAATATATTATGAAGGTAGATAGTACTTCCCGTCCCATGCTAAGAGGGTCATTTTTCCATTTTGGTCATCCCACCCAAAAAGTCTCCTTTCCTTTTTTGCACGCATGGAACTCATACACACCCTCTAATACAATTATAATATGACTCACACTCTCACTAATACAACTACCTACTACACATTAAATAATAATACTCCTTAATCTAGGTACAAAAAAACAAATGACCCTCTTACGCCGGGACGGAAGGAGTATTAAGTATGTTGAGATAAGAGATAATAATATGAAAAAATGAATCTTTATCTTTATATCTTTATATATATATATATATATATATATATATATATATATATATATATTACCACTTATTTTTATTTTTATATTGATTTTCCCCCCAAAATTAATTTCACCACTTTTGGTTAATTAATATTCACCTAAAGGTAATTTATGTGCACTTATCTCCACCATTGATCTATTCAATTAAATGAACACCATTGACTAAAACCCTAGACATTACTTTTCTATCACCTTACGTTTCTCTCACCTAATTGCAAATCTCATTTTGCAAGTTTCTTTCTGGATCTCGATTGCATTTTAAGAAAACCCTCAATTAGGTTTTATCCAATTAGTGAAGAGTGAGGCTCTTGTGCACCCGGGCGCACGGAGCATATTCCGTGCGCCTTTACAATTTTCATGCCCTTTACAATTTAAACCCCTAGCAATACATAGGTTTAAATAGGATTGGAGGGGAGGGTTGTGTTCACATGGGGACACGGAGCATCTTCCCATGTCCCCGGGCGCACGGGAGCTTTTGCCTTAGTGAAAGCCCTAATCGTCACTATTTCGTGGGTTTGTTTCTGATTTTCGAGTGGGTTTATGTTGATTTTGTGTATCTCTGTGATATTTGCCTTCTCTGTATTAATTTTGTGTTTTTTTGTTTCATAATAATGTGTGTACATCTGATGAAATATTTATATGCTGGCACCCTTCCCCAAGGCATTATCCTGCTTTTTTAACCCTAATCTAATCTAAAATATTAATTTAAATTTTTAGAAGATGAATGGGCGGTGATCATACAGGAAGAGGAGGGTGAGATTTATTGAGAAATTGTATATTTATAGAAGAAGCCCGAAAACAGGCGTGAATCTCTGAATCCTCCTAATCGGTCTCATTTCCTCTGTGAAGCAACTATTTTATTTGAAGAAAACATGTGGAGAAGAAGAAAATCATGTTATTTGTGGATTTGAGTGCGGGGAAGTTCCAGTGTGAAAAAATTGAAGGTGCATTCGTTCGATTACTCTCATTTTTCTCTTTGTTTGTAACTTATCGAAGATCTACAATCTCAACTCTGAAATACTAAACCATTCTTTCCAAATTTGAAATAGGTCGTCACCGATGGGGGAGGACCTGCACCACCGCCTCACCAGTGAGATTCGGTGGGTGATGAAGGAGGAGGGCGGCAGCGGTGTAGAACATGAGGCTGACAAAATCATTATCGTGAGGCTCTGAGGACGGATCCACCGGCGAAGGACATGGTGCTGTCCAAACTGATGCTGGTGGAGTTTTTCAGGCAGTACGAGGGGAGAAAGAACTACACAAGAGTAATGGAGAAAAATAGTGTTATGAAGGGAGATGGAGAAGAACTCATGGAAGAGAAGCATCAGCACGTCTTGAAGCGGAGGACAGTAAGCTCTCACTATCTTTAAATTGAAGCCCTTAATAATGGTATCTACATTTTTCCTTCTATCATCTTACTTTTCTTCAAGTTTAAACTCTTTTTTTTTCTTTCTAAGTTTCTATTTGTTTTTTGATTTAGTTGCATCAAGAAAAGATGAAGATGAGAAGTTTGTCGAGGTTTATAGACATTACTAACAAAGTGGATTGCATCCATTAACACGGTATTATTTCTTTCACTGTGTGTAAATTTTACTTTTTATTTTTTTATTTTACTTTAAGAGAATTTTCTTGTTGTATTAGCAAAAAATAGGGTAAATCTCTTTGACATTGCATTAATGTTTCAATTTGATTAGGCCTCTGTTTTTTATTTCTTTATTGTTTTGTCTTGATATAAGTCCCTCTTTGTATTACTGATCCATTCGTACTGTTTTAGTTTTTTCCCCCAAGTTAGTGTGTCAAATGAAGGTGGTGCTTACAATTTTCCCGAAGTTAGTGTATGTGTCAAATGAAGGTGCTTCTTAAAATTTTCCCTAAAGTTAGTGTGTTATGTACCAGTATGCTGCTTTTAAATTTATCTTCTGTTCTCTCTGATTGTATCTGCTATTGTTTCCTCTACATTCCTTCGCTCGAATTATGTTTTAGGTGATGTTTCTATGGATGCAAACTTTTATGATAGGTACAAGTTCTTTCTTTTATTATTTTATATATCAATAGATAGCTTTTCTTGCATTTTGAAAAAAAATTCATGCTTTCAACTATATTAAGAGCTCACCTTCTGTTTATTTACTATCAGGAGATATGCGAAAGATAGCAAGAGGCATAGACAACCATCACTCCACCTCCCTACATGCCTATCCCATTCCAAGCATCTAGGTATAACTTGAAACTAAGAAAAATTAAATGGAGTGATTCTGGCATGTGTTAGTTGTTAATTTTATTTTTTCTAATTGTCGTTGATCTTCTAGCGGTTACAAAATGGCGCAAAAGATGTATAACTGTCAATTGTTATGTCGTTCGAAGTTTAGGGATTAGAGGGGGATATAATAAATTACTGGGGAAACTTGCTATGCTTCTATGACCAAGTGTTTTGCATTTTTTAGTAAAGAAGTCATGTGTGTGTGAAAATTAGTTTAGGATTTTTAAATGCATCTTCAAAGTTAAACCTTGAATCATGTAAAAAGAAGTATGAAGTCTATTACTGGAAATTTGAATATCAAAAGGTACAATAGGAGTTAGACAGAGCAACGTGTGGTGTGATATTGTATTTTTGATAGCTACACCATTGTGTTCTGTTGAGCAGAGATTGTAGTGGCGATCTATGGAAGACTTTGTATAGGAATTGTGTGTCTTCTGCCGTTTCATAGAACATGAAATCCTCTATTCTACATAAATGGAATATAACATGAATATGAACCTTCTTTTATTCATGGAATCCAGAAAAAGGCAGTCTTGGTGGGAGGCGTTTTGATATCTTCTGCTTGAGTTTCAGTTTCACATCAACACAACCATTGATGATAGAATTAAGCACAATCTGAAGCTTTCCTCTAATTTTTCACCTCTTCTTGGTATTTATACTACATTATGGATATCATCAGCTAATGCCCTTTGAGCCAACACTTTCCCAACTGCATTAATAAGATATTTTCTCATAAAGAGAGCAACGCATTTAATAAAATTGTTTTATACTATAAGTTCAAATTTTTTGTTTTCTTTCATTCTAATTTAAGTTTTCATCTTTATAAAGTAAGTTATCGCTCAATTAGTAATTTCTATACACTTAAATTTTAAAACAAAATTATCATGTCTTATTATAATTTTTTTTCCATGGCAGAAAAGGCTTCTATGCTTGACGAAGCCATTCAATATCTTAAGTACCTTCAATATCAAGTGCAGGTATATGTGGTTAATTTTCTTGAATAGTCCTACTTAGATCTGATTTAAAATGACAAATGTGGAAGTATCTTACTTGCCCTATGACCCTTTGGGAGGTAATCAAAACTACTTCCCCATCTTGCATCTGTATAGTTTTAATAATGAAGTAGTTTACATATGCACCTTCTTTATAAACTTAAGTAGAGCAATTGTTTCTTAAAATAAAATTGAGCTTACATGTGTATCTACTTAGAATTTAGAAAATAAATTGAGCTTTGTACTTATGGGTTGTTGGGACATATGGATATACTTAGAATCTATGTTTGTGGACTAGGTTCTTTCATGTGTGTATTCATGATAAGTTTCTTTGGTGTATGGTATTCTTTTGTTATGTATGTGAATTGTGATGATATATTGATATTTCTTCTGATGTTTTCTTTAGTGTTGTATGTAAATGATGCCGGGCATTGCCCATTCCTGTCTGTCAGATCAGGTACTTATTCATGGCTCCCCACTTCGAGTGCGTCTCATTCGATTCATTCAGTGGTTGATCTTGCTGTACCGATCTCTAGGGTCTTCCGATTACAGAACTCAGTCTGAAGACGGTGAGTCATTTTTCTTCTGTTTTTTGGAAGATGTGATTTTTAGCGCGGTATTAGATCTCAGATCTGGAGTTCCTCTGGAGTTTGGGTCAAATTGGTGTTTCGTTTGTTTTTGTTTTTTATTAGGGTGGGAGATTCGGCATTTTGATTGATTGATTGTTATTAGTCTATAGCTCCATTCTCATCACTGGATTGCTATTTTTAAATAATTATTAATTGTAAGTTTTATTATCTATTGTTTGAGTAGTTATTAGACCAAAATGGGTCTCCACGGGTTCTATAATCCATTTGTTTCTCTTCTTTTGACCATAGATGTTCCTATCCAACAGAGTAAGTCAATGAGCTGTGGAGGTGGTGGTAGTTGTGGAACTGGAACATGTTTTGTAAGAGGTAAGATAAAGAGCTTCATGTCTACTCCCTTTAGAAAATGTTTCGTCTATTAGTAATATTATTTTGGCTTTTATATTTCTATTGAGGGTTTTAGAAATGCTCATGATTTCAAAAGGAATTGAAGAATTTAGGGAGATAATTTTGGGTTGGATTGGATTGGAGAGACAGAGAGTTAATGACCATTTGCTCATGGAGAAGATCTACATCTCCAGGGATAGCAACGATGAGAAGACATGCATGGCATCTAAGGAGTGCAGCATATGCATGGAGAGCTTCTAAGAAGGAGACGAAATGATCTGCCTGCCATGTAACTATTGATGTAACAAATTAGATTGAGGTAAAGATGATGAAGAATGGTGAGAGGAGGTGTGTATCAGGTGTGTATGATTTTGTTGTTGATGATGGAAAAGTGTGAATTGTTAACTTAAGTGTAATTCTAACAGCATCGAATGTAATTAGAAGCAGGAGATTGACCAATGTAAGTTTGGGTATTTGCTAATATAATACCAACCATGTAACATCCAAATGGGTTGGTCAGGTCATGTCCCCTTATAGTATTATATCAAAGTGATTGCAACCCCTATTGATAATATTTTTATTTTATTAAATGCAGTTTTCTAAAACTAGGAAGCAGCTTTCGCATTCGACAGCTTTACAACAAGACTCAATTGGTGAGGCCTTCAACACATCTCTTCTTTTTTCCTTTGTATGAAATATGTTTGATAGAGTCCTATTGAACACATATTTTATTCTTCCCAATGTAATAGTGATAAAAATATATAATATGAATATGGTAGTGAGAGAGGGGGGTCTCAATAGCTAATTAAATGAGTACTTATTTTAGATTTGATGTTTATTTTAATTTGTTTTATACTTGAATTTTTAAATTATTATAACTTATTTAAAATTTTATTTTAATACATGATATATCAAATTATTTATACATGGTCACAAGTTATTGAGTATATAAAAATGTATTAAAACACATATTAATACATGTAAAATCAAGCGATTTACGAATGTATTGGAAAAATTAAAAAAATAGTCAATTTTTTTCCTCTTATTAAGTAGTCGAATATCATCATACAAGAAATATATTAGGGGTAAATTATTGGTCGTTAATAGTCGGGATGACCAATTAAAGAATTTATCAAACTCAAGGGAGGAACATGCTAGAGTCTAAGCAATCTCAAGTTTATCGTGATTTTATAAGGATGACAGAATGGGATGGATGATAAGCATACAAATGAATGCACTTAAACTAATGCAAATAAGATAAAATGAATGCAAGAAAATGGGTTCCAAATGATGCAAGGATGAGATTAGCAACAATCATGGCATAGATAATAAAGTAATCATGCAATTAATTCTAATCTCTCATGGACATGGCATAGAAGCGATCACTAACTCCACCTAAACTCTCTCTCTCGAGATGGATAGGATGTAGGCCCTCAATAAGGCTCCCAAAAGCACATAGGATTGAGACTAAAGTGAACACCTCCCACTAGGTACTAATTAATCTACGAGTTCCCTAATGAGGTACTAAATCATAGGCAATATTCCCTTTTAATGTACTATGAATTCACTAATGGCTTGGGTCTCCTCAGTTAATAAACTAATCTCTCGATTAAGCTAATTAAATGTTCTATCAAAGGGTTCTAAATCTAGAAGGATATCTCTATCTCATTCTAAATTAATGCATATGAAGTGTATGATGAAATAATTCAATGAACTATCCTAAACACATAATTGATTTCTCAATCTTACCCAACTCGAGTTGTAATACGAGTCGAGTTGGATGTGTGTAACTCGAGCTGATGTAGCTCGACTCGTGTTGGCAACTCGTGCATCTACCTGTTCGGTCATGTTGCGAGGCTCTAAAACTTAAAATCCTTCGGAAGGCAGCTCAACTCAAGCTAGCAACTCGAGTTGCAGCTTGCAAGTTGAGTTAGCTCACTGTACAATTTTCGCACCTACCCCTGCTCCTAGCTCAACTCGAGTTGCAAGTCGAGTTGGACCTTGCAACTCGAGTAAGCTCTCTAGACGATTTTTGGACCCTAACTCGACCTTCTCTCAACTCGAGTTGCAAGTCGAGTTGGACCTTGCAACTCGAGTAAGCTCACTAGACAATTTTTGGACCCCAACTAGACTCGAGTTGGCAACTCGAGTTGCACCTTGGGTCCCGTGAGCTCGTTTCTTGCTTGTTTCAGCTTCCGTCTCTATTTTTGCTCCTTTTTTACCTGTTTTATATACGTTTAAACTCATTCTCACACATTTCCATAAAAATACATAACACAACCAAATTATATATAAAATACGGATAAAATACTATGAAAACGGACATAAAAAGACACTAAAAACTAGGTGAAAATATCACTCATCAGTAAAAACCTCACATTATAGTAATATATGTATTTTATTTTATCTATATAAAATAACACTTAAATTTCTTACATATACGTATTTTATTTCTTTTATTTATTTATTTATTATTATTATTAATTTTTAGTAATATTAAAAAAGTGCATTACTTTCACATACTCTGAAAATAACTTCTTTCCTTCGAAAAATTACTTATAACTACTCTGATGATTTGCTAATTTGAGGTTGTTCAGATATTATGAGTCTGTGTGGATACAAGTTTTTAAACACACACTTGCTTATGTCACTTTGTTTGAGATTGTTTCCTAATGCTTTCGTCCCTAAATTGTAATCTATACCACAGTGGATAACTTTTGATGGACGCGGCTACTGGTGGCATCAAGTTAGAATTCTCTGATTTGTATGCAAAACTTGGAAGTGAGGCGTGTCAATCTATCTTCATGTTACATAACCTTTAGATTATTTATAGTGGTAGCTACTTTATATATATTATTTTCGCTTAAAGAATTCAAATTTTATTTCTTTTCTTCTCCGTAACAATCACAATTTTCAAACATCTTTGATCTTTATAACTACTAACTTGAGTAAAGTTTAACGAAATCTCTTTGTTACACATGTACTTATCATCATTGGCTTAAGGATTTATGTATCTTTGATCAATGTCTTTTGAACTATGAATGATCTGTTAAAGTCACAGGACTCTTTCCTTATTTAATGAAAAAATATCATGAAAAGTGGAATGAAAGCATTAGATAATCCATGATACATGAATTTTGAGGTTGTGTGTATTCATGTGTTGGATATTCATCAGTTTTATTTTTATTCTTTTCTTGATTTTGAGCTGCAAATTTTGTTGGGTGGTTGTACTAAATATCTCTTATAATTGGTGTACAACCAAATAAATGAGTAGAACCAAATAAGACGCTGAGCTGGCGGTTAGCATTTTACTAAAATTATGAAAACAGATTTCCATTTATAAACTGTGTTTCTTTTTTATAAGTTATAAAAGGTCCTTGATTTCTTTTAAATGCATGTGATTTAAGGTAGAATATTTTGACAATATACGTTAAATATTCTATGCATAGGACTCTTAGGACTCTTAAAGGTAACCAAGGCAACGACGATAAATATTTCTTGATGGCCACTGCAAGCAGCAGCAGAGGAGGCCTAATTCAGGTATTATTCTTGGAGAGTTGCAGCTAAACTCAGCTTTTTAAGAAATTCAAACATTTAAAGAAATAAAGAGTTGCAGAATTATCATCTATTTTTCTCTATTTTACACTTTTTATTATATTTAAAGAAAATATTTTACCTTGGTAATTTTTTCATATATTGTTGAGCATTAGATGATATTTTTTCAAAGAGTTTTATGTTGGAATGCATTTGCCTGGGGGTAGTGGTAGTACTCTTCGTGACGGTTTTTAGGGGGTTGGCAAAGAGAAAGCTATGTATATTACAAGTTCAGTTCAAAAATATGGAAATCTTATTAGTTTTGATGAATTAAATTTAAATTCCAGCATGTCCATCTCTTTTTTATATTTATAAATCACAATTTTCTTTCTTATGCTTTTGTCATGCAATCTGTCATGTAATCTAGGGCTAGATTTTGAATAGAATTATTATATACATGTCATCTTTCGCCTTATGATTCCATATTCAATTATCATTTTATGATGCAGTGGAGCCGATAATCTGTTGGAGTAAGAAACCCAAAGACTTTTCTAGATGGGGCAATGGTCAGTGGTCTTTTTTTTCTTTTTCTATTTCTCCAGTTCGAAGGTCGTTAATGGGGAAACATCATCAAGTAAGATTGCGGCCTGTTTATAAGTGATAATTTTTGTGATGCAATATTGAAACCTCACACGTGATCTTGAAGTTTTTTGAGTAGTTATTTCACATGTCGTAAAAGGAGGAAAAGAACAAGGTTTTGATGTTGTTTTATGTGACACATATGACTTTTCCTTACTCAAGCAAGAGATTTTAGCGGCATAATATATCTAACGATTTAAGTAGTTGTAGCTGAATCTTAGTTGAGAATGTCATTATGCTCACTTCTTGCAACACTTTATTATAAGCTATTGTTTAAAGTGCAGATGAAAGCAATTGATAAATTCTTGAGTTGATCATTTATTTAATGCATGTTGATGTTAGAAGACTATCATAACTCCCTAGGAAAATCATGTCGTAATCTTATAAGGTTTTTGTAATTCATTATGTAATATTCTAAGAGAATTGACTGTTACTGCATCCTTGCTGTTAAAAGTCCAAGTTATAATCATCAAGCATCAAGCTAGCTCTGTGCTTCATTCAATAGGTTTGAATCTTGATCCGAAGACTTATGGTGGATCTTTTTTGTATCATATAAAGATAGACAAGTATTTCTAATTACCATATGCATATCCTAATGGAAATAATAGTTGCTATTTAGATACTTATGATTTTATATTAGTGGAAAACTTAACTTAGACGCTCTATAATAGCAGATATCAAGTGGGATATTTTTTTCTGAATAAGTTTGTTTACTTTTGCATACTACTAAAAAATTAGATAATAAAAAGTTTTTTAAAAGGTTATTATCTCTCTCTAACATATTGATATTGTATATCAATCTGACTTCTGATGCCTATTATCACAGAAATTGCAGTTACATCACATGCAGTTTTACTTACCACTCCTTTGTTTTCATAAAATGTTTCACAATCGTAGTATGTACAAAGTCTATTTTTAAAATCTATTGGCTAGATGTTTCTTCTTTGTTCCAACTGATTTTCTAAAGCAAAATATAATTAAAATGTAACTTCTAGAATTTGCTTTGGATTGGGGCATTCTAGATGTAGAAATTTTCAATCCTGGAACACTTGATTTTTTTTAAATTTCTATAATCCTACACATTGATGTCTTTTAACTTCAGCCTCTTATCATATTTCTTAATTTATTTTATGTTGCAAATAAGATATGTTATATTAGTTCTATCAATCACTCTTCATCTAATGTGTACTAAATTTTCTTTCATTTATTTTCTTTTCCATAAAATATTAGTTAAATTTGTTAAATAAATTTAGTTTGTGTTTGAATTGTAAAAATCTGTTCGTCGGTCCTTAAGAAGAATTTTAGGTACTCCTTCGTTGTAACTTTCTACACTCAGTACAAATTTAAATTAATTTTTTTAATATTCTAATAATTAAAATATAATTTTAATTTATATTTTTTTATTATTTTCAAGGTCTCAAAATGTTAACTTTTGAGTGTGACTTGAAAATACTCAGTTTTGTAAATAATCTCCTCATAATTATTAGGATCACCATTTCTTAAGTTATCTATCATGTTTATTTAAAGACTAGAGCTAATGAATCTCGCAAGGCTTGACTAGACTTAAAATATTTTTTCGTAATTTTGTTTCAACTTCAATGGCATTAGGATTTTGTTCTAATTTAGGTCTTAAATCGTGTAGATTCACGTACCTTTCAAGAACTGATGAAATCTACTAGATCTGCGTACTCTGTTTCCATCTGCAGATGACTTTTGTAAATTTTTTTGTTAGCGAATTCATTGAATAGCCTATCTTATTAATATATTCAAGAAATATCAGAAAGACTTAATATTATCTGCCTTAAGTTTCTTAGATTTCGTTAAAGAAGATTTTATATATATTGTTGAATTACAGAGTTTTTTTTCAATTTTATTTTGACAAAAAAATATTTTACATTGTTTTTTACTGTAGAGCATGATGGCAGTTTGATGTGTATTAAGAATCTTCCCTATACTAAAATTTAATCCCTTAAGCGAAGAACATGTGTTAGGATTTAAGATGAATAGAAACTTTTATAATTTTAAGATTCCATTTGGATCAATGTTGATCTTATTTTTCTGCAAATGGGTTATGTTTGAAAAGAAGCTCTTTCATATAATATTATTGATGACCTTATAGCATTACGTTGGGAGGCTGGCATAGCTTGTTACGTCAGCTCCAAAAGGAAAAGGAGTTGTTGCCTTGGAATTGAGAAAGTTCTATGAAAAAAATAATGTACTTATTTGTAATTTATAAAAAGTTTAAAAGAATAAGCTTTGATTTTTGGGAATTATATTAAAGTTATTTAATTGTATTTAAGGTAAGATATTGTAAGTGCAATCTAATATATTATTTTTGGTTTAATTTTTAATGTATTAAGACTAATATGATGAATCCCTTATTAATATAATATAATAGCATGTATACGAAAAATATTTAGGTCTACAATAATAAAATTTGAATTTGAAAATTTTTATATTATGAAAAATGAAAGTGAAGACCTTAAAATATGATTAGTTAGTCAAATTCAAAGTCGAAGCTTTAATGTAACATTGACATAATTTTTATAAAAATTAATAGGTTAAATATAAATATTTACAAATAATATAATTAACACATAATATTATTTTGTACTAAACAAAGAAATTAAATCAACAAAGCTTTAAAACGCTAGTTTGTTTGATAGAATGTATAAGAATTGAGATTAATATTAGTTGAGTGTTTGATAAAAATTAATAATATTAATGATAAAATGTAACATTCCTTTATATCCCCGTTTATTTGTTGATTTTCATTTATATCTAAACATAATTAAATTATTTTATATTTTATATTAATTAAAATTTTAAAATTATACCAAAAAAATAAGGTGATATAATAATATAATTTAATAAAAAATAAATAAAATTTAATTAAATTATTCATTTCTTATTTTGAATTTTGATATATTAATATTACGTTTTAATTGATGTTTTTATTATGACACTCACTTGGGAGACATGTTATTTATGAAACGGGTGTGAGACGGGTCAATCTATTACTAAAGTGTGTTTATTGTATAGAATTGGTCTCTTGTACTCCTGGGGCATACCGTACGCCTTTATAATTTAGTATTAAAGGATATCCTTTAATACTAATTTGTAAATTGTAAAGGCGCACGGTATGCCCCAAGACACACAAGTTTTTGTCTATAAAATTTATCAAAATGATAGCTCAAGTTTCTATGTTATATCAATAAACTATTTGTGGCTCATGATTTGACTATATTAATCTATACTATTATTTTATTTTGTTTGATTATAAAAATATATAATCAATAATATTAATTTGACTATATTAATCTATATTAATTTATTTTGGTTGAATATAAAAATTTATAATCAATATGGATGGGATGGGATGAGGTACAAAATGCACACAGATAATTGTGATTGATAAGTGACTAATATATTAAAAATTTTATTATCCGCGTCGTACTTAAATCCTAATATGGTAAATTTACGAATTGATATTCGGTGCACCCGGGTGTAAGGGTGCACTCATATATGTATAACTTTTTATTCTATATTGTATATATATTTCTTAATAATTATATTGTTACATTCAGTTTTGGCAGCTGGCATGAGCTGGAGAGATTCCCAAAGTTCAGCCAATCACATGGCCACGTAACCGTCATGCATGTGATCATGATGTATTTAAGCTTGTTTTCTTCAGCTTTATCATCTGTATCTCTCTGTTTGATCTCATCAATAAGAAAAGCTCTCTACAGTGGATGTAGGTTCTTTAAGAACCGAACCACTTAAATCCCTCGTCTCAAAGTTTCTTGTTTACACACACAACACACACCAAAGCAATCTGCAAGTTTTCAGTTAGTCTTCAAGTTTGAGTTCTTAATTCTTCTTTAAGTGAATCTGTCAAACACATAGACTTATTCAGGGTGTATACGCAAGAAGTGTCGCCGTCTGTGGGAAGCATAGGCCATAATCAAAGAAGAAGCAGTTTGAAGATAAAGGGAAGATAAGATGGTGTCAACCAAGTTTGACATCGAAAGATTCACTAAAAAATCCGATTTCAGATTGTGGAAGATCAAGATGAAAGTTATTCTGGTTCAACAAGGTTTGGTGAAGGCGATTCAACCAACTCCTGCCAATGAAGCTGCAGCCGTGGATGCACAAGCACTGTTAGCAGATAATGAGATGCAGGAGAAGGCATTGAGTGCTATAGTTTTGTGCCTTGGTGATAAAGCACTAAGGGAAGTTCAGAGGGAAATAACCGCCAGAGGATTATGGAAGAAACTTGATGATCTCTACACGGTAAAATCTCTGGTCAACCGTTTATATCTGAAACAGAAACTATACTCTTTTAAAATGGTTGAAGATAGATCTATTCTGAGTCAGCTTGATGAATTTTCTAAGGTGTTAGATAATTTAGAAAATGTAGATGTCAAATTATATGATGAAGATAAGGTTGTGATTCTCTTATCTACACTTCCAAAATCTTTTGAAAACCTGAAAGATACTCTGTCATTTGGAAGTAGAGAAATAATAACTTCAGAGAAAGTTGTATTAGCTTTGAAGACAAAAGAACTTCAGAAAGTTTCAGAGGGTAGTAATGGATCAGGTGAGGGATTAGTGATCAAGAAAAATGATCATGGTAAGAGAAATAATAAGAAGTTAGGATCTAATAAGAAGCATAATAATAAAAGGGATGATCAGTCCAACTCAGACAAGGATGGAAGAAAATATTTCCATTGCCATGAGCCAGGACATTACAAGAAGAATTGCTATAAGTTTAAAGCATTGAAGGCCAAGAAGGCTGATGCAGAAAGATAAGGGCAGAGAAATCAAGCAAATCAAGTTGCTGGAGCTCAAGATAGAAATGATCAGAACTTCATTGAAGTACTAGCTATCAGTTCATCAAGAATTGCAGAGGAGTGGGTACTTGATTCAGGGTGCACATTCCATATGTCACCAATGAAACACTGGTTTGCTGATTTAAAGCTTCAGAATGATGGTTTTGTCCTGCTTGGTAATGATCATACTTGTCAGATTAAGGGAGTTGGTTCCATCAACTTAAAATTGTATGATGGAAGGATCAGGGTGCTCTCTGAAGTGAGATATGTCCCTGAATTGAAAAGGAACTTGATCTCATTAGGAGTACTAGCTGACATTGGATATGTTTGTGAATTAAAGAAAGAAGTTCTTACAGTAATAAAAGGAGATTTAGAAGTGATGAGAGGCATCAGGAGAAGGGATTTATATCTTCTGGAAGGGAGCACATTTGTTGGTCAAAACAATGCAGCAACAGTGAGGGAGGATATGAATCTATGGCATCAAAGACTTGCCCATATAAGTGAGAAAGGTCTCCAAGAGTTAGCAAAACAAAAGGTTATCAGTGCTGGTGCATCAGAAAGATTGAATCAGTGTGAAGACTGCATAATTGGCAAAGCTAAGAGACTGAAATTTAGAGTTGGTGATCATAATAGCAAAGGAAAGCTAGATTACATCCATTCAGACTTGTGGGGGCCTTCAAGAACATTAACCAAATGTGGAGGCAGGTACTATATCTCCTTTATTGATGATTACAGTAGGAAAGTATGGGTTTATATCTTAAAATCCAAAGATGAAGCATACAACACCTTCAAGAATTGGTTAATGGAAGTTGAAAATAGTTCAAATTGTAAGCTTAAAACATTTAGAACTGATAATGGATTAGAGTATTGTTCTGATGAGTTCAATAAATTTTGCAAAGAGAGAGGAATAGTTAGACACAGAACTGTCCCTGGTACACCACAACAAAATGGTGTGACTGAGAGGTTAAATCAGACAATTCTTGAAAGGGGTGTATTCTTAGCAGCTCAGGTCTTTCAAAGAGTTTTTGGGATGAGATAGTTGCAACTGTAGCCTTTCTCATAAATAGAAGCCCCTCAACTGCTCTGAAATTTAAAACACCACAAGGAGTGTAGAGTGGAAGGGCTGCAGATTACAGTATGCTCAAGGTTATATGGTGCTTAGCTTATGCACATGTGAAACAGGACAAGCTAGCACCAAGAGCTGTCAAATGCATCATGATTGGCTATCCAAAAGGAGTAAAGGCTTATAAGCTATGGTGCATGGAAAGCAACAAGTTTCTGATCAGCAGAGATGTTACATTTAATGAGAGGGTAATGCCACTTAAAAATCAGGATAATGTAAATGGAGTTGAGTTTGAGGTAGAGCCAATCAGGTCTGATCAGAATGTGACAGATAAAGGTTTTTCAAGACATAGTCTGCTTCAGAATGTTAATGCTGATGGTGAAGAAAAGGATGAATCAGGAAATGATGAAAATATGTTGAACAATTATCAGTTAACAAGAGATAGGGAAAGAAGGAATATCAAGCCTCCTGCAAGATTTGCTGAGGCTGATATAACCTCTTTTTTTTTTATACAGCTGTGGATATAGATGCTTATGAGCCTAGGAATTACAATGAGGCTGTCACTTGTAAAGAAAATGACAGTTGGATTATTGTCATGGAAGATGAATTGCTTTCTTTGGAAAAGAATGAAACATAGAAGATTGTCAAGAGACCTGAGGATCATAAGTTAGTCAGCTGCAAATAGATATTCAAAAAGAAGATTTCAGCAGATAATACAGTTGGGATCAGATTTAAAGTAAGACTAGTTGCAAGAGGTTTTTCACAAAGAGAGGGGATAGACTATACTGAAATATTCTCTCCAGTTGTGAAGCATTGTTCTATTAGAATTGTACTAGCTTTGGTAGCTCAGTTTGATCTAGAATTACACCAGATGGATGTCACAACTGCATTTCTACATGGGAAGCTAGAGGAGCAAATTTATATGGAAGTTCCAGAAGGAGTTGCTATTCATGAACCAAATACTAAGGCATGTTTGCTTCTGAAATCATTATATGGACTTAAACAAAGTCCAAGAAGGTGGTATTTGAGGTTTGATGAATATATTATCAGCTGTGGGTTTAAAAGAAGCACATATGACAGTTGTGTGTACTTTAAACATGATAATGTGTATCATGTATACTTGTTATTGTATGTTGATGATATTCTCATTACCTGCAAGTCCATGGAGAGAATTTTAGCAGTAAAGGACATGCTGAAGTCTGAATTTGATATGAAGGACTTAGGGGAAGCAAAGGTGATCCTAGGGATGCAGATTGTTAGGGACAGATTAGTTGGTACAGTAGTGTTGCATCAGGGTTCTTATTTGGAGAAGGTGTTAAAGAGATACAACATGGACTTGTGTAGGTCAGTCTCTACTCCAGTGAAGCAAGGGATCAGTTTATCTTCAGAAAATGCTGCTAAAACCAGTGAGGAAATTGAAGACATGAAGAAAGTTCCTTATGCAAATGATATTGGAAGTTTCATGTATTCAATGGTATGCTGTAGACCTGATTTGGCATATGCTATGAGCCTAGTCAGTAGGTTCATAGGTAATCCAGGGAGAGACACTGGAAAGCTGTCAAATGGATTCAGAAGTACATCAGAGGCTCAACAACAACAGGTTTGAAATTCAATAAGTTTAATGCTAACAATGATTTTCCTACAGGTTTTGTTGATGCTGATTATGCAGTTAATTTAGATACAAGAAAGTCTCTGTCAGGATATGTATTTTGTTTGTTTGGTACTGCCATTAGTTGGAGAGCAATACACTAATCAGTGATGGCTCTATCTACAACAGAGGCTGAATTCATTGCACTTACAGAGGCTGTGAATGAGGGTATGTTGCTAATAGGGATTCTGAAAGAATTTGGCATTGAACAGAAGTCTGTGGTCATCAGTTGTGATAATCAGAGTGCCATACACTTGTCAAGACATCAGGGATACCATGAAAGAACAAAACACATTGATGTGAGAATGTACTTTGTAAGAGACATGATTGAAGGTGGAGAAGTTGTGGTCTGCAAGGTTGATACTACAAGAAATCCAGCAGACTTTCTTACTAAAGCTCTTGCTACCTCAAAATTTGAGCTATGCAAGAGTTTGATCAATGTGTGTTAATAAGTGAAGGGTGATGGAGTTAGCTGCTCTCATTAAAAAGCAGTGGAGTAGGAGGTGAGGTTTGGTGGTTTCAAATAAGATTTAAGGTGGAGATTTGTGGTGTAAATCTTATATGAGTGCATGGTAAAATGCTACGCGGATGCTTCTTATTAGTGCAGCAAGTGTGTGTTTGCATGAAACGTGCATGGGAGTGAGCTGGAAAAAAGAAAGCAGCTTATTGGTAGCAGAAGTTTGTCCACCCGGTGCATGGTGAGTAGGGTGTATTCGGCTGATATTTTGGGGAGTTAAAGTGATCAGTTTGTGATAGTTATCAACGTGAATCAATAGCCTGATGAGCAAGCAAGAAGCCAGGGTTCGTTACATTCAGTTTTGGCAGTTGGCATGAGCTGGAGAGATTCCCAAAGTTCAGTTAATCACATGGCCCCGTAACCGTCATGCATGTGATCATGATGTATTTAACCTTATTTTCTTCAGCTTTATCATCTGTATCTCTCTGTTTGATCTCATCAATAAGAAAAGCTCTCTCTCTACAGTGGACATAGGTTCTTTAAGAACTGAACCACTTAAATCCCTCGTCTCAAAGTTTCTTGTTTACACACAACACACACCAAAGCAATCTGCAAGTTTTTAGTTAGTCTTCAAGTTTGAGTTCTTAATTCTTCTTTGAGTGAATCTATCATACACATAGAGTGATTCAGGGTGTATACGCAAGAAGGTATATTTTTTCATACTCATGAGTGTATCATTAAAACAATTAGCATACATATGTGTATACTTTTTATTCAATAGTGTATACATGTTTTTTAATAATTGTATTATTTTTTACACTCATTTTTTCATTAAAAAAACTAACAAAAAAATCACTAACAAAGTGTATACATTTTCGTTCATAATTGTATATGTTTTTGCTCATAATAGTATATGTCTCTAAAAGTGGGTGCATCTTATCATGAGGTACACTTAGGTGCACAATAGTATTAGCCAAAATTTACATTATGACGAATCTGAAAATGTGAAGTGTCGCGTTGTGATTGGTTGATATTTTTACAGAGTTTGCAGGTTCAAATATCCATGGATGCATTACTTTATTTTTATTTTTTTTTCGAGATCTATATTTAAGTTTATTGGGCTTATTTGAATTGTTATTTGACTTATTTAGTTTATTTGATTTAATATTATTAAACACCATCAACTTTTATTTTGATTGAGTTATGGATTATATATATTGGGACTTAATTATCAATTTTTTACTTTACATATTACTCTATTTGAAATGTAAAATTTTTAAATTATAAAGTCGTCATGTTTTTAATTGGAATATGAAGTTAATCCAAGTATAAAATATATCAAATGAAAGTTTTGATCTATATTATTTCGTTAAGCCTTCAGTAATTCACGGTCCGGTTATATAGTACTCCATATTTTACTCCCTTATATCTATTTTGATCATCTACTCTAAAGTATTTATTTTATCTTTTTATGAAAAAGGTGATCACTTGTTACTTATATATTTGCCTACTTTATATAATAATATCATAATATTTCTAATCGTCGTGTAGAAAACAAATTAATATATACTGATGGGACAAAGAGAGTATTTTATTTTATTATAAAATAAAGCAATACTCAAATACCCATCAAAGAATTATAATCAACATGAGACATATATGAAAATATTACTTGGAAGTTCGAACTAGTTTGAAATAAAAGGAAAGTGTAATTCAGGCATTTATACGATTTTTTGCAGCATAAGGTTTACTATAGAGAGGTACAAGAAGGAAACTTCTGATGGTGCAAATGCATACACCACTCAAGTAATTATATAGTAATAGTATAGTATAATTAATCTTATACCCCGTCTTTGATGGTGCTAATTTAATTGTTGATCATTAATGCAGTTTTTTCAAAAAGAGTCCAAGGAGCTACGCCAGCAGATTCATATGATTCAAAGCTTCAACAAGTAACTTGTTATCTTTAACATATAAGTATAGTATAAGTATATATATATATATATGAGTGTATATTAGGTGCACCCGGGTGCATCCTTGCACTCATATTTGTATAACTTTTTATTTTATTTAGTATACATGTTATTCTCTTTTGTATACGTGTTTTGTAATAATTGTATACTTTTTTCACACTAAGTTTTTCATTAAAAAAACAAACATTCATATGTGTATACTTTTTATTCAATAGTATATATATGTATTTTAATAATTATATATTTTTTTACACTCAATTTTTCATTAATAAAATTAATAATTAAATTGTATACATTTTTACTTATAATTGTATATGTTTTTGCTTATATTTGTATGTGGGTGCACACTATATTTAACCTCTATATATATATATAGAGAGAGAGAGAGAGAGAGAGAGAATTTTAATCGACGACGCGTGTACAGGCATCTTACGGGTGAAGGATTGTGCTCATTGAATGTGAAGGAGTTGAAGCAGCTGGAAAGTAGGCTGGAACGAGGCATGACAAGAGTGAGGTCCAAGAAGGTAATTAATTAAATTCATCTGATAATTAATTAACTTAATTTTTCCATACTACTACATGCACTTTTCTTAGTTTCTGTTATTAACTTGTAAATAAATCTACGTACAGCATGAAATGATGCTGAAACTGAGAGCTTGCAGAAGAAAGTAAGTTGTGATCAATGTCCTTCATATATATATTCCGATCTTGCTCACACATGCAACTATACCTACCTACCTAGCTAATATTCCTATATATATATATATATATATTGTATTGTCCAAAATAAAACGATTGATCATGATGCTGATCATCATCTATCCCCTTGTTTCAATAGGAAGTTCAGCTGGAACAGGAAAATGCCTGCCTCAGAGCAAAGGTAATCTTAGTTAGCACTTGCAGTATTGATGTCTGATTTCAGGCGTTGAATTAGTTATAACTGGTTAATTAATAAAGGTATTTAATTATTTCAATCAGCATTAAGAATGTTATTGTGAAGCTTCAACAACTAAGCATGATGTCTGGGGGAGTATCTATATTTCAGGCAATGTCCTTCAGCTTAACATGTTGGACACTACTCACCATCTATCCACCTATCCTACGTCCCACTGTGATGCTCAAACACCTTGAATGCTTCTTAATTTCTGCATGTAACTAACTTCTATTCATCATTGTAACCGTTCGAAAGATCACTTAAAATTTGCTCTAATAATGTTTTGTGTATTTCTTGCCTTAATACTCCAGATTAACATCCTAGGCTGTCTTTGACATGTCCAGTCTTTTCACAACATCCAAGTAAATCTTAACTTGTGAATGTTTTTTTCTATTTGACAAGTCCGCGACGGAAAGTGCAATGTTTATCATAAATTTACACACACACACACATGTTAATGTGTTCAATGAAACTATTGGACTCTTCAGGAGGATAAGATGCTCAAACTAGTTTAGTTTTGTCACTAGTCCGATCATATTGGCTGTACAATTAAAAAAAAAATGGCTGTACAATAACTTTATTATGTGTTCGATGACACTATCAGACTCTTCAGGAGGATAGGATGCTCAAAGTAGTTTAGTTTGGTCCCTAGTCCTATCATTTTGGCAGTACAATAACTTGGTCTTGCACCCATAACAAGTTCAGCCAAGAATAGTGAACGTAACAATGGTTGAAGAAGAAACTTAACCTCATTCAAACAAGGGTAATATAAACAGAGAGTAGCAAAATGTAATAAAAATTGTAAGTTAGAAAGTAGATCCCCATGAAGATAATACAATGTTGCTTTTAGTATACGGCATCACAGAATAGCACATCTGCCACTTTCAGCTTGCTTTCGCAGCTCCTCAGTCTCCCTCTGAGCCCTCTCTAGATGCACCCTCAGCTTTCTTATTTCTTCATTTGATTTCAGCTGAGCAGCTTGAGCCGATGCTTCTGCCCTGAGTCGAGCAGTTTGCTCCTCTGCCAGTTGTAGTTCAAGTCTCTGTGTGGTCTCCTTCAGCTTTGACTCAACCTATCAAATACATTTTTGAAAAGACGTAAACTGTGTCACATTTACATCTAAAAAACTTCACATCTTAGATTCCATCTCATGAGTGTTTAAAGTCATGTCGAGATAACCTAATAGCATGAGCACAGGCACAGTGTGTGTGTGTGTGTGTGTGTGTGTGTGTGTGTGTGTGTGTGCGAGCGTGTGTGTTGGGGGTTGGGTGTTGGGGGGGTTGCAATACTACCATCTCAGTGATTCTCTTAAGCTGCTCTTCATATGACTTATGAAACTGGTCCTTTAGCTCAGATATCTCCTGTTTGGAGTATCCCTCCAAGGAATTAACCTCAGCAGTCTGATCGCGCAGCTTGTTTGCTCCTTGCTATTCAAGATAAAAACAGGCAATACACAAGTTCATATCATCATAAACATTTTCTCAGAGATCGCAAAAAAATAATTGACTGGCTTAGCACTCACCTTCAGTTCAACAAAGATTTCATCCGTATATGGCTTCCCGCCATTGTTATCCATAACTGTATTTACAAGAGAAAGCAGCTGTTTCACTTGTTCAGATCTCTTCGCTTGCTCTTTTGTCTTGTTGTTGAAAAGAACACGCCTATTCCCGCACATTTGGAGTGTTTCCTATGTCAAATCGGAAAGCATACATCATTATAGAAAGTATTTTAAAATTTAGAGAGAGAGAGAGAGAGATCTAACAAACCAATGTCCAACCTCAGACCAGAAAAAATGTCAAATCCATTCAACCAAGGTGGTTTAACATGCAAGTGAACTTTCTCAACAGAAACAAGGAGTAGAAAAGATTGGAAAACATTCCTATGCTCAAGGGAAAAGAAAAAGAACCACAGTCTGACCAATTGTCACCAAGCTATCACCACAGGCTGGCTATATAAGAGAATATGTTTTTTCAAACTTTTTAAAAATAAGAGATACTCCAAGCTGAAAAATAACGATTTACACAGCAAATTTTTCTTCGAAATGATGCTAATGACCAAGAGTTCCATAGCAAAGCAGTTAACATGAATCTCTCAGTGCCGGAATATCGTCAGCTCAGAAATAACATGGAGTTAATATGGCCAGATAAAAAAAATAAAAATTAAGAGGCATGATAATAGTGCAGTGAGACTTGGTTGGCATGCATTACCTTCAAAGGCTCAGGACAATCACGACCCAAGTAATCATCCAGAGTTTCATCGTTTTCTTCAAGGTCATCACCACCAGTGAAAACCACAATCATATAGTCACTAATTTTGCCACCAAAGAATTTCCGCAAGCTCTGAACAGCTGCTTCTTCTTCTCTTGAAAAGCGTGATCTAACAGACAGGACAACAAGAACAGCATGGATGCCATCCTTTGCCATATTGATGCATTTAACAATTTCCTTTCCAATAAATTCAGGTTCAGCAGAAAAATCAAACAATCCTGGAATTGATATTGATTCGAACTCAGAGGTATTAATTAAGCAAGCAAAAACAAGATAGTAAACATGAAAATATATCTTCAATTTTTCTCCAGATGGATCAGACTACATTTTTCTTTTTCTATTATCGGACACACAATCTCACTCTTATCTAGTATCTACACAACCCTCCAAAACGTCGACTTCTCTCCTTTGTAAGTAAAAGCAGATTAAAAATCTGAAAATCTAAACCAGCATGAACCTGGAGTGTCGATCACATTAAGAATCTGCCCATCTTCCAGTACAGTACTCTTCAGCTCACAGGTACTAGTAACACCAGCAGAGCTCGACATTGACTTGAAAGCCTTTCTTTGAAGTATACTGTTGCCCGTTGCACTTTTCCCATTACCAGTTCTTCCAACCAAAACCACAGTTCGAACCATACTTGATGGCGAAGCGAACTCCCAATCATCATCAACTGCACTGCCCCCCATCAGATAAACTTAGCTGCATAAATACCAAGAAACATTAACTCCACACATTTCCAGCATACCACATCTAAATGCTGCAAAAGCAATTGAATATTCTTCATCAAATAAATATGAAACATAGATTCAGACCACCGATTACTGCAGAACTATCGATCACGTAAAACAGGGACTTTTCAACACATACACAAGGGAATACTTCCCTCACATTCAAGACACAATTAAAAAAAAAAAGAGCATCCATAAACCAAAATCCCCATCGACGGACCCAATCATCATCCTTTGCTAAAGGAATTGTAAAGCAGGTATAATCTAAAAGGGCATATCCTTTGAATAGAAAGACAAGCACAATATACACAGAATCATACCGTAAAGCCCAAAACAATTAATTAAAAAGGAGAGGGAAAAAAGTTGTAAATTAATTTAGACTATATAAAATACACAATAATTCAATCCCAGCATCGGATCGGACCACGGAACACTGGCATAAACTGAATTAGAGAGAAGTTTTCAGAGCATAATCAAAAGTCACCTATGCGTGGAAGAATCAAACGGCAAAGCAGACAGCTTAATCTCAAAAGAAATAGAAGCACTAACCTGTTGGAGATGAAAAGAGAAGACCCAGAGAAGTACGGATGTAACAAACCAAACTGTTCGCGAACTATTTGAGTCTCGATTTGATTAAATGTTCTTTCGAACTCATTCGTTAACCTTAACGAGCCAAACCAAACTTGAATTTTGGGTTCGAATAGTTTATCAAACCAAACTCCCTAAGGGTGTTCAGCTCGAAAGCTCGCGAACATATTCATTTATAGGCTCGCTAATGGCTCGCAAACGCATTCGTAAATTTTATAGTTATTCTTTAGAATTATATATTATTATTTATTTATTAATATTCAATAATTAAATATTTCATATTAAACCACATAAATATGATAATAACTTAAGTGATTATTTAAATATTTAAATACTTTTTACCGTTTATCATTATATTTTGTTAATTTGTTTATTTAATATTATGAGTAACATTAAATGTTTATAATAGAAACATTCTTTTAATATCCAGACACAAAATTATTTAAATATTCATGAAAATATATTCATAAACAAGTTACTTTATGTGTTCGTGAACATATTTGCGAGTTTTAACAAATAGTTTGAGTTCGAGCTCGAGTTCGATATTTTTTTTCTTGACGAGTTCGAGCTCGAGCTCGAGTTCGATAATTTCTTAACAAACGATTCTCAAACCTAGTAGTGTTCGACTCGACTCGATTCGATTACATCCTACAGAGAAGATGAGCAGTATCTGGGTTGGATATCGAAACGAATTTTGTACTGCCCAAAATATACGCCTCCTTTACTTCATAAATATTTTCCTCGACAATGGAATTTGATCTTATTTCAGCCGTCGATTATTCAAGGACTTCATCTACACCGTCAGCTGTACTATTGGCTTTCTTAATCCTTACTTTTCTTCTTTTTAATTTCTCTTTAATTCGTTGTTTTCTTGTCCGATATAAGTGCAATGGATAACATGAATTTCCACTCAATTTGATATTATATCTATATATATATATTTATATATATATGCTCTTTAGATGTGATTCTCTAGGAATAATCTTCGTATCATTCAATTTATAAAATCAAAAAAAAAAAAAAACTACTCATTCCACTCTAAAATTACTTATAAATAAAAATGTACAATACACGCAGATTTTCTGTTGAATGAGGCTTGCATGGTGCATGTCGTGCGCCTGTAGTATTATGTAGATTTTCTATTGAATAAGGCACGCTGTAGAATTTAGTGTTATGGATAGTGCGCCTTTAGTATTATGGAGATTTTCTATTGAATAAGGCACGTTGTAGAATTTAGTATTATGGATGTTGGTACATTATTTTGTTCTAAAGAGTATACACTTTAATTAAAAAGGGTACACCATTTTGTTCTAAAGAATATACACTTTTCATTAATATTTTTTATTTTTTTTCAAAAAATAAAGGGTACACATCTTTATACTAAAGGGTATACAATTTAACACAAAATTTTAAAGGTCCACGGAGTGTGCTTCCGCGCCCGCTTACACGTTTTTGCCTTGTAAAATAAAGGGTACACACATCTTTATACTAAAGGTTATACAATTTAACACAAAATTCTAAAGGCACACCGAATGTGCTTCCGTGTGCTCCGGCGCACACAAGTTTATGCCTTTTCTATTAATGAAAAATTGAATATAAATGAACACGTGCAGATATAACTCTTAGAAAATTTATGAGATGTATAACTTAAAAAAAACTAATTAAGAAAGAATTAAGAGAAAGAAATCATAAATTAAAAAAATCTAGAATTTATGAGATGGCATCAAAATTTAATAAAAAAATAGGGTAATTCTTGGGTGACCCATGGTCACCCATGACCCTCTCATATGAGGGGTGGGAATAACCTCTAATATGTGGGGCTCCCACCCCTCATGTGAGAGGGTCATGGGTGACCACGGGTCACCCAAGTGATCTCAAAAAATATAGGCAAATTAGAATTACGATGAGTAGTGAACTATTACAAATGTAATAAAGAAAGAGATTAAAAAAAAATAGTCTGAATTTATATATATATATATATATTAAAATTAAACATTTATTAAATAGTGAAAGTTCTATTATTACAAATGAATTGGGTGAAACTAATATTTGGGCTCTATTCTCCACTATGGTTATGGCACTGTAGATAGAAGATTTAACGAGTGAAACTGCTTCAGTCTAGTACACAAATGCTCAATGTAATAGAAGGCAAAAGTTATTGTAACCGGGACACGAAGGGATACTCCGTTCCACATGTGAACACAACCCTCTCCCTCCAATTCTATTTAAACCTATGTATTGCTAGGGGTTTAAATTGCAAAGGGGTATGAAAATTGCAAAGGCACACGAAGTCCCTCCAATTCTATTTAAACATATGTATTACTAGGGGTTTAAATTGCAAAGGGGTATGGAAATTGCAAAGGCGCACGAAATATGCTCCGTGCGCCCAGGTGTACAGAGCCTCACTCGTAATAGAAATTGTCTACATATTCATTCAAGATTTGATTACACTAACATGTGTATATATGTTTGTTTTATGACGTAATAGAAATTGTCTACATATTCATTCAAGATTTGATTACACTGACATGTTGTAGGAAATAAATTAATAAATCCTAATACTTTAAACTCTATTACGATTAACGAGATCAAAATTATAATGCGGAAGCGTACCTGATCCAATGAGTCTCTAGGCGGAACACGAACTCAAGATCAGTGGTTATATGGCCTTCCTCAACTAAGCCCTCCTAATTCCTTTATGGGGACCGTAGTAATCCTTCCCGATGGGGAGAAGGGAAGACCATGTGCGGCTTAGTATATTGGGGACCATAACTGGGTAACCTTTATATACTACTCGGTTCATATTTCATCGACCAATCCTTCCTAATTCACATCTTTGTTGAAAGAACTTCTTTTGGAAATTACTTGAGTGAATTCACAATGAATTCAAAGCCATAAACTTTATTCTGCAGAAAACTGAATTATCCAAATCAAAGTATCTTGAAACTTTAAAGAGCAATAAATATAGACTCCCACTAAACCAATGTATTCTAAAACCATATAACACCCATATGAGTAGCTAGCTCATAAAAATTACAGGGCGTTGAATACATAAATAGCGGATCCGAATTTAGAGTCTATCTCAATATGCTTTACTGAAATTTTATCCACACAAAACACTTTATTTAACAACCAAGAATTCTATGTCAATATGCTTGACTTATAAGAACTCTTGTTGCTAATACCTTACTGCGAACTAACTGTCATAATGAACTTTATGTGACAAATCTTCGCAACCTTTATTTCATTTTTGAATGCCCTTAGTGTGCTACTAATTCTGTTGTCATGGTTAATGAGCTAAAATGTTTGCTTAATACTTTTACTTGTATAGCTCTCCGACCAACAGAAAATATAGCCTGAAGTGGATCTTATACTGTATTGACATCCAACAAACTCAGAATCAGAATTCCTCATGATCTCTAATAAATCTGATCCCTGATGTACAGGCATATTATTCTTAGTTCTCTATACATACTTTATAAAGATCCATACTAGAGTTACTTAAATGTCTACTTAATATACCAACAACATAAGCCAAATTAGGTCTTGTAGAGACCTCATCATACAACAACTTCCAACAACCAATGAATATGGAATGTTTTTACATTTCTTAAATCTTTAGTTTAACTTTAGGGCACCTGATTGAGACTGCACTTGTCTCCCTTAGTTTAACTTAAACATTCTCCCACTGAATCACATAATCATCTACATTTGTCTCAAAACCAAATGAGACACTTACTTCATGATGATACTTGTGATTCCTTTACGAAAAAAAATTTTGCTTGAATGCATAGATGGATTTCCTATTAGTTCTTAAACCATTTAGATCGTATCATCAGTGTTGCGATCAAGGAACTTTATCTTTACATCCATCTAATATGATTCAAGATCAAAATGTGCTACTAATGTCACGATTATCTTATAATAATGTCTTCCTTCCCTTTTGAGTATAATCATATATCAAGATGCAAACCTAATCATCTTGTATTAATTTATACTCATAACTTATAGCATTAACACAATTTGGAGTAATTGGACCTTTCATGGTTTGATGAACATTGTTTGAATGTTCTACCATTAATTCTATAGTGTCCTCATTATTTAAGAGAAAAACTATATAATCATTCGAATTGTCTTTCACCCAACTCTAGTGATTTTCTTAGTGACATTAATTCTTGAGATTGTTGAATTTGTTATTCCTTAAATATTATTGACATTGTCATATCGTTATTCTGAATTTGCACCAATTTTTTAAAGCATAAGTGGGGATCGAATCGACTCCCCCTTAAGGACAATGTCTCTAATATTATTATTCCCCCAAAATCAACATCCTCACATAATACCGTATTACCTGTCTCAAATATGATCCGATCAATTGGATCATAAACTTATTATCTTTATTTAATACCAATAAAGTAGCTTGTATCTATTTGAATTCAATTTTCTTTAGTAGATCCCAATGATCTAGCCTTAGTTGGATATCACCATATGTGAAACTCAAAGAGTTCTCACAACTAATTTGGTTGGAACTTTATTGAGACCATAAGCTGCAATCTTTAGTATTTCTCCAATTAGTAACCATATATTGTGGAGTACTATTTTTGTCTTTTAACTACACCACAACACCATTTATACTAAGTAATCTTAATGTGGTGTGTTATAAAACAATTCCACAAGCTTTTAGGAGAAAACGAAAGGTTATACTTTAGTTTCTTTTTAACAGCTTTCCAAACGGATTTTTCTTTGTTGCCCTTATACTTTATTGAGACAGAGTTTGTTAGAAACTTATTAGTTCATCCTTATTGTTGAAGTTCTCATCATGTATAATTTTGTTGTTGACATAGGTTACACTTAATTAACAGACTTCTTAATTGTACAGAGAATTAATCCAAAATGATTATCATGCTTGCACTAAATTTTATAATCTTTCAAATTTTAAATAGTTTAGAATCATCTCAAGGAATCGAGCACAACATTAGTATCAAGTCCAATGACAACAATACTAACTTGTAAGTGACACCTCTTTGTAGTAGTCAAATACTGACAATAAGAATTGTCAAGCAATAGTCTTCCTTTGGGCCGACTTATTACTCACATGTCAAACAAATAATTATCATGTATTTACCACCACAGGTGCTTGTGTATTTCGGGCCAAATATTAATCTACCTTTGGGCCGATAAATACCCGCATGAAAATACACTCGCACAACATTATTAATTGGGGACCCATCACAAGACACCTTGTGCAACATTAACCTCATCTTTGGACAAAAATTAACTGCAGGGGTAATCTTGGTGTAACAATCAAGTATTGACAATAAGTTCTGTCAAACAAGAATCTATCTGTGGACCGACTCATGTTCACATGAATAATCCAAATAATTATCACATACTTATTATCACATGTGTGTTATTATTCTGTCAAATTGTGCCTACATGTGGGCCGAACACAGAACACATAAATAATATCATACCCATCTATGTAATTTCAATAAAACTTTTCTCCACACACGATATTGTTGTGGTAACATGGTGCTTCGATTGACTAGATTGAAGGTTTACTAGACTAATTAAATAAATATTAAAATATTTAATTTAATTAAACGATATTTAACTGTCTTCCCAATTTAATTTAATTTTATTCCACTAACCAAATATGAATATTAGATGATTCACTACCTTATAATGATGAAAGATCTCCTAACTTAAATAAGAATTTCAAAGCCTTATTTACAATAAACTAAACTAGGCCAATATTCTTATATTTATGTGAACATAAAACCAAATCAAACCCATTATAAAAAATGAGAAATTAATCGTAAATAATTATGCTTGTCAATTAAATCAAATTAGATTTCATAATGACAATAATATGAGTTAATATGAGTTACGATCCCAACCAAATAATCCTTATACCATGTTTCTAAATTTAGAAACACACAATCCACAAAATCCTTTATTTTTAGTTAGTATAAAATTATCATATATACTGCCATAAGTGCTTAAATCTTCCCAATAACAATTGAACGGCCATTATGAGTCACTATCCCATTCATTAAGAATTCAAGTCAATATATTAGAACTCAATCATGATCTTGATCCAATTCAGAAGAATCGACATGTTAATATAACACATTCTGAAATAGCCACAACATACGGTTCTATTTATACAATAAAATTCTTAAATTATTAAAGAAATATATATCCAATAAATCATATGGCATAATTCTCGTGGTTTTCAAAGAAATGCATTACTTAAACATATGACAAAATTACTACCATAAATTAATGGTAATTATAAGTCACCAAAATCTAAATTTGATAACCAAAATATCTTGACAAAATTATTTATACATCAAATTCTAATGATACATGCCACAAAGGCAACCCAATGCCATATCTGTATGTTGATCATGAACGGATACAACAACATAATTTTAATTATAGGTCCAAATTAATTAAAATTAAAATCATCACTTGATTCAAAAGAAATCCAATTTATAAATATGGAGTAATTATTAAAATTTCACGATCAAGTAGAACCTTAACACTCCATTAAACAATAAAGGAGACAACTTTATTTGGCCTTTACAATTTCATACATATCTCCATATGTATAAGCTACAATCTACATGCCCTCCAATTATCACAATGGTCAAAGTTTCAACAAATGATCACAAATATGAAAATTAATTCAATTACCCAATTATCGATGCACGATTCCCAACATATAAAATTAGTGGAATTAATCCAAGTTAAAAGAAAATTCATTCTACCATTAGCATCACTTTATAATAATAAATCTAATTTTAAAACAAAAACATAATATCAAATCAATAATAAAATAATGATCTGAATCAAACACAATGAGCAAATCCACTCGCAGCATGTAATTTATTGAATTGATATAACATTCACATCCAAATATTTTTTTTATTAATGGAGAAACTAAATCAATCAATAAGAATTATATGGAAATCATTATATGGGATGTCCAACACTGAATGCCAAATTAATTCTTTCAAGCTGATCTTAATAGGAAGGGGATTTCACCATCATAACCAACTAAGCAAAAATAGTGCGCCAACATAAATAACATGTACATCACTGAATTGAACACCTTAAATTAATTAGATGTCAGAATTAATTCCAATTTTTTTTCTCAAAATAATGCATTTACTCCTATTCACTAATCAAACTTAATGATTAAAAATAATTGAAATCCAAAATATGAATCCCACTTAGAAACAATATTCGCAGTAATGTCAACCCACTTAATTCATTAAACAAATTAATGAAAAAAAAACAAGCATTTTACTATTGCACAAAAAATTGAATTCCTCGGTCTTGATATTGTTAGAGGCACGTAGTAATCATTGATGTGCCTAAACACTAATACCAACTGACAAAATATTACACAAATAAAAAATAGATTAAAGACCATTTTACAAATATATGATCCAAGGCAATCGAACACATGTACCAATGATGCGTAAACCAATGTAGAAAAGGGTGTTCATTCTCAATGACAAACTCACAATCTATAGTCACCGAAAGAATCGATCATACAGTGCGTCCATTGATATACGCATTAACATTATTAGATTCGATTACCAATAATTAAAATTGAAACTTATTTTAATGTCCCATAAATCATTTTAATTTCGGATCTAAATACTTTCACATAATGATCTCAGAGAATCATAGATAGGGTGGCTCTGATACCACTTGTAGGAAATAAATTAATAAATCCTAATACCTTAAACCCTATTACGATTAACGAGATCAAAATTATAATGCGGAAGTGTACCTGATCCAATGAGTCTCTAGGCGGAACACGAACTCATGATCAGTGGTTATATGGTCTTCCTCAACTAAGCCCTCCTAATTCCTTTATGGGGACCATAGTAATCCCTCCCGATGGGGAGAATAGAAGACCATGTGCGGCTTAGTATATTGGGGACCATAATCGGGTAACCTTTATATACTACTTGACTAGACCACCCATAATCACCTAATCACGTAGTATTGGGTATCTACTCATTTGGCCCATATTAATTATTATTATAGCCCATGGACTTTTAATCTTAATTGAATCACTTTAATTAAGTTCATAAAATAATTGAATAGCTAATATAATTGTATAATAATATATTGCCCACAATTAGGTTATAATGGAAATTAATAATTTCCAACATATATATGTTTGTTTTATGACATGATATGAGTACAGTTTCATACACAACCCCTATTTCTGAAGAAAGTTTCTGGCTACATCAATTTAATCTCACAACAAGTACGTCAAAAAAAAATCATTAAAGTATCAGTCTGTTATCTGCAAGATATGTCATCAATGGCTAAATATTTTTTTCGCTTTAAATCCTGATCATTACTCCATAAATACAAAAGATCCCAAACTCTCAAAGAATAACTATACCGCAAAGCTAGAGTATCATTAAAATATAGTGATAAAGTAGTATTGTAAATTGCGTAGAAAAAGTAGAAGATATAAAATCACCTGCTTCTGCTTGCTTTGCTGCTGGTATTAATAAGAGGGTCGGCAGAAGCTAGAGACATGGAGCCATTATCGTCATATCTCTGAGAAAGCTGATGCTGTTGAAAACTGCTTTTACTCTTTGATCCAATCCCATCAACTCTGCTGCCCGACTGGGACTGGGAGGGTGAAACTGAAGAAACAGATCAACTGCAAACGTAATTAAAACTTGTTCTTTTTCCACTTTCTTAATTGTGTTTACGTTACACTTACACCACCCACTCTAGCTAGGAGTATTATTTTGGTAACCTTTTTTTGGATATTAATTCGATCAGCATTTGGATTTCAGAATCAGTAGAATAGTCCACACCAACCCACAAACTGGAGCATTCACATTTTATTTTTATAAAATATTTTCTTTATTTTTTATAACTTTGAAATAATTTTATTATACTCCCTCCGTCCGTTTCTAAGGTATCAATTTTACTATTTCTGGCGTCCACTTCAAAGATATCAATTTCCTCTATTTAGTAAAAAAAGTACACAATATGACACACAACTTCCCTCTAATACAACTACTCACTTTACCTATAATAATAATACTCCTTAATCCACTTGCAGAAAGCAAATAAAGACCTTAAAACTGTCCACGTGCAAAAAGTAAATGGATACCTTAGAACCGGACAGAGGGAATATTAAATCTAAATATTGTTAATTCCTTTATTCTACATTAATAATTATATTTTCGTGTTTGATAGAGTCATATAAAACAATTAATAGTAATATCTTTTATAAGTTCATATACAATATTAATACAATTACCACTTTTCATTATATTCTTCACACCTCTTGTATAAGTTCAACCAACAAATACATGATAAAAAATCATGTGCACTCTGTGTATGATTAATACTCGCGAGTTTATAACGAGAAGGCAAATACTTGTGTGAGACCATCTCACATAAGCCCTTACGTGAGACGACGGCCAGAAAGTGATAACTTTTATGAAGAAAAGTGATAATAAATTAATAAAAAGTAATAATGTTCTTTCATGAACAATTTATAGTATAAATAAAAAGTTATAACATTTTATAGCGAAAGTGATAACTATTTCAAAAAGTAAAAAATTGTCTCACGTGAGACGGACGCAAGACCTACCCTAAGAAGAATTGGGAATAATCTTGGAGTATGGGTGTACTAACTTCTAATCACTAATGAACTAACTTTGTCCGATAAAAAAAAGCGAGTTTATAATCCATTTATATACATTTATAATATATATATATATATATATATATAATTTATTTGTAAATTAAAATTGTAAGTTTTATATAGAGCAAGTCTTTTATGAGACCATTTCATATAAGCACTTATGTGAGATGAATAAAAAATGATAATAATATTATTATGAATAAAAGGTGATAATATTATTTATGAAAAATGATACTTAATTGGTAAAAAGTGATCATGGAAACAAATTTATAGTATAAATAAATTTATGGGATAAAGATGTTGTTAGTTTTATAGCGAAGATGATAATATTTTATAGCGAAAATAATAATGATGTTATCACGTTATCACGATGTTATCACTTTTTATCCATCTCTAAGACAGTGTATACAAATGTTGTTAGTGTTTTAATGTGAAGATTAAAAATTATTAGTACATTTGAATAGGTGGGATTTAGGGTAGTGGTGAAGACAGAGGAGGGGGGAGCATCCTATATATCCAGTTCCAATATCAAATTGTAAGGAAATTTTTAATTTTCACTATAATCTAATTGTGGGCAATATATTATTATACAATTATATTAACTATTCAATTATTTATGGACTTAATTAAGTGGTCCAATTAAAGTTAAATGTTCATAGACTATAATATTAATGAAATGGGTCAATTGAGTAGATACCCAATACTACATGACTATGTGATAATGGGTGGCCCAGTTGTGTAGTATATAAAGGCTGCCAGATTATGGTCCCCAATATACTAAGCCGCACACATGGTATTCCCATCTCCCCATCGGGAGGGATTACTACGGTCCCCATAAGGAATAAGGAGGCTTAGTTGAGGAAGGCCATAATACCTATCGATTGTGTTCCGCCTAACTCTAGATTAAGGTACACTTCTGCATTACAGTTTGATATCAGTTTATCATAATAGGGTTAAGGTTTTAAGGATTTATTTCCTACAAGTGGTATCAGAGCCACCTATGTATGATTCTCTGAGATATGAGAAACCTTAGGTTGAATCCTTAAAGTTGTTAATTTGAATCTCGAATTGCTTTTGTGGTTGGGGCTCAATACTTATTTGGATTATTTTATTTGATTAATAAGATGTCGTATTTAATCGTGCTATGATAATTAAAGCCATCCTTGTTGATGTGTTAATTGATAAATTCCGTCCATTTTTTATCAAGAATTTATAATATAGTCAAATAAATGACCAAGCCAATGTAATAGTAATGATTATTGCTATTCGTGAGGAATTGTATATTAATAATTGAGTCCAGATGGCAGCCTCTGACATCATAGTTGCAAAATTATGATTTGATTTCTATATCATTAGTGGCTTATTTCTAAAGTGTTGGTTTTCCCATCTATTTAATAATAATTGGGATCCACTGGGAAATGGTTAGGATTAATTCATTTCATGCATAATGGAATAATCTCTCATTGTTGATTTGAAATTTTTTAATAATAGTATCTACAATTGCTAAATTGTGTGAATGTTGTTTAATATATCAAAACCTTCTGCGTTAGTATCTGTGAGGATTTTTTTCTTTGGAATTCATCTTGGAATGGGGAGCCATATATAATGCATATTACCATGATTATTATAATATAATAGTAAATTAAATCTGACATGTATTATTGAATTTGAGGTGTGTTTATGATTAAATTATGTAAATTAGACCGTGAGATGCTTGTTAATTCAGTGAATTATTCGGAGTCTTACACCACTAATTAAGCATTCATGTTAATCAGTCTAAAAGACATTTATGACCAGTATTGATTTTCTTCAATGATAATAGCAAATTATATTAAAATGTTATGAATTCGGATGGGGGGTTATGATAATCATTAAGCATTCATGTTAATCAGTCTAAAAGACATTTATGAACAGTATTGATTTTCTTCAATGATAATAGCAAATTATATTAAAATGTTATGAATTCGGATGGGGATATGTTATGATAATCATTCTGGTTTTATGACTATTTTGATAGAATTTAATTAATTCTATTTGTGACGGGATATTGCTAAATATACACATAACTTGTCATTCATTTAATATTAGAATGACAGTTTAATGATTGCTTATTTATTCTCATTGGGTTATTTTAACAGCTTTCGTATTATGAATCACATGATTAATGTAATTTTGGTAAAAGATTCATTGCTGAATATTTGAGTTTAGGATAATTTGCCTAATTTAATTTATTTTAAAATAGGATTAAGATTTGGAATCCTATTTAAGTTAAGAAATTTTTGGTAAGGATTTGGAATCCTATTTAAGTTAAGAACTTTTTCATTAATTTTAAATTTGTATGAATCATCTAAAATTTCCATTTAATTTGTGGAAGTTAATTAAATTTAAATTTGGGGAGATATTTTTTTATATCGTACAATTAAACATAAATATTTATTTTAAATATTCGTTTAATTGGTCTAATAATTTTTCAATCTAGTCAATCAAAGCATCATGTTGCCATAGTAGACTCTGTGTGTGGAGTGCGACTTTATTAAAATTACATAGATGTGTGTGGAATTATTTATGTGTTCTGTGTTCGGCCCATAGGTAGGCACAGTTTGGCATAATAATAATACATATGTGATAATAAGTATGTGATAATTATTTAAATTGTATATGTGAACATTAGTCGATCCAAAGATAGACTTTTGTTTGACAGAACTTATTATCAGTACTTGATTATTACATTAATATTACCCCTGCAGTTAATTTTTATCCATAGACGAGATTAATGTTACACAAGGTGTCTTGTGATGGATCCTCAATTAATAATGTTGTGCAAGTGTATCTTCATGCGGGTATTGATCGGCCCAAAGGTATATTAATATTTGGCAGAAATACACAAACACTTGTGATGGTGAATACGAGACACTTTTTATTTAACATGTGAGTAATAAGTCGGTCCAAAGGAAGGCTATTGCTTGACAATTTTACTGTTAGTATTTGACTACTACGTAGAGGGTGTCACCAACAAGTTTGTATTGTTGTCATTGGACTTGATGCTAATATTGTGCTCAATTCCTCAAGATGATTCTAAATTATTTAAATTTTGAATGGTTATAAAGTTTAGTGCAAGCATGATAATCATTTTGGATTAATTCTCTGTATAATCAAGAAATCTGCTAATTAAGTTTTGCCTATATCAACAATACTGTAGGCACTTGAATTTTATTGCCTATTAAATGAAAATATGTGGAAAATTACATATTAAAAATCAATTAATTATTTATTTATTAAAAAATTTAAATAAATTAATTCCTAAAATAAATGAGTAAATAGTTGATAATTGGGCCAGCTCCAGTCAGATAAGTCCAAATCAAGCTGGCTTGAAAATCAAAGATATCAAAGCCCAACTCCTTGGATGTGATCAAATCAAATCAAAATCAAATTTGGAATCAAATCAAGACCATATTTGATATAGAACAAATCTGGATCAACCAATCAAGTTGCAAGGATGGAAAGACCCAAGCCCGCAGAATTAGGTCAAATCAGCCATGGACCAATCAGATTGCAAGTTATTTATGGGGCATGCTCATCCTTCACATATATAAGGAGCCCTCCTCCACCTATATAAGGAGCCCTCCTCCATTCATTCCAGACACATATTCAAAGACCTGAAGACACAAATGCTCTGAAGAGATTGAAACACGAGCAACACTCCTCAAGATCTTCAAGCATCTTCAAGTCAAGAACGGCAAATGATTCGGGATTAAAGTGCGGAGCCCTCCAAATCGAGCATTCTTCATACACTAAGTTCTTCGGTGTTCTTCACGTCAAGAACAGCATACGACCCGGGATTAAGGTGCTAAGCCCCCAGATCGAGTGTTCTTTTGATCAAGAATGTTTAATCCAAACAAAGGCTCGACGCTTCTGGATTAACATTACAAGGTCCCAAATCCGAGTTCGGACAAGCTTCAACTGAAGATCTGACTCAAAACACACAGTCAATGCGGTCAACGCGGTCAACACACAACAAGTCAAAGTCAAAGTTCAAATTGGTTCAAGAGTAGAATCAGAGGATAGATAGAGATTGTTTCCTTAATTATCAAGTTTAACCTTCTAGATTATTATTGTAATTCATTTGTATTTATTTTATTATAAATACAAAATTTATTGTTACAAATTTTGGCACGCCCAGTGGGACAGTCTTTACCTCTCATCTCTTCTCTCAACAAGCACAAAGATACAAAGTATGACTCCTCTTAGGATCGCGATAAAAAGGTCATCTACCTCAAAGCCTTTAAAGCTACAAGCCGTGAAGACTCAAGTTATGACTTCACTAAAGATTGCGATACGAAGGACTATTGCATCAAAGCCTCCAGAGTTGCAAACTGAAAAGGTTGAAGTCATTATAAGAAGTATGTCTGAAGGCTCCTCAAAGACAAATTGTATGGTAGGGATTACTCTCAATAAGCCATTGCACAGTGACAAAGATAGTGAAGATGACTCTATCTGCTCAACTCCTCGCTCCATGCCAAGCTCACCACCTGCCTCAATTGAAGCTGCAGTGATGACGACAAGTGCTATGACTATTGAGGATCAACTCGCAAGTATGATGAAAGCCATTGAAGGACTCAACAAGCACATGGAAGCTCAAGATTTAAAAATCTCCAAACTTATAAAGAAAATAGAGAATGCGGAGACAAGTCGTACAAATAAGAAACAAGTTAAGAATGAGCACGGGGAGGATGACTCAACGAAGCATCATCTATCTGAAGAAAAGCCAGTTGAGAATAAGATACAAGTTTCAACTGACGGAACGTTTTTTATCAACCAACTAAAGAACATCGAGATAAATATGATAAAAGATAAGTTTTAAGGGAGCTCTAAATCTTCTTCAACCTACGTCAAGCCATATACAAAAAAGATTGACAACTTGAGGATGTCAACTGACTACCAACCTCCCAAGTTTCAATAATTCGATGGCAAAGCCAAGACAACATGTGGCACACTTCGTCGAGACATGCAATGATGCTGGGACCTACGAAGATCACATGGTAAGACAATTTGTCCGATCTCTAAAAGAAAATGCCTTCGATTGGTACATCGACTTGGAAGCTAACTCCATTGATAGTTAGGGGCAAATGGAAAAAGTATTCCTCAACTGCTTCTATAGCATACGAAGAACTTTTAGCATGATGGAGCTAATAAATACTCGTCAAAGTGATGAAGAATATGTCCTCAACTGCATCAATAGATGGAGGAGTCTAAGCCTCAATTGCAAAGAAAAGCTATCAAAAACTTCAGCTATAGAAATTTGCATTCAAGGGATGCAATAGAATCTTAGCTACATACTCCAAGGAATTCGGCCTAAAACTTTTGAAGAGTTGGCTTCAAGAGCTCACGACATGGAGTTAAGCTTGACATCAAATGACATCGAATGGCCCTCTATTCAAGACTCTTACGGGTTTGGATTTGTGGTTTAATAGTGTATGAGTTTAGGGTTATATTTGGTATTTTACTCTAATATTTGATATGTGATAGTAATTATTTTAAATTAATATATCTAATAGTAATTAGGGGTACAAAGTGTGTATCTAGTAGTAATTTTCCTTAAATAAAAATTAGAACAATAAAATAAAAAAAACTTTAAAAATATGGATATAAAGAAAACAAAAAAAAAACATAATTATAAGATAAATGAAAAAAAAGATGCCTCAAATTATAATATTTGAAACTGAAAATAAGATATAAAAGAAAAACAAAAGATAGAATATTAACATATAAAAATAGGGTTTATAGAATTATTATAAAGCAAACACAAAAATTGAAGAAAAAAAAGAAAGAAAAAAAATGATACTTCAAATGAGAATGATTGGACTTATAAATAAGATCAAATATGAGAATAATTGAATCTAAAAATAATATCAAATAAAATTATAAAAGAAGATAAAATGAATTAAATTATCAAAATAGGGTTTATAGAATTATTAAAAATAAATAAAAATATCGAAGAGAAAAAAATAAGATACTAAAAAATTAAAAAGTATAATGATACATTTAAGGAGAATGATTGAACCTGCATATAAGATACGTAGACAGATGACTTTTTTTAATGATCGAAACTGCAATAGATCAAATAAAAATAAGAATAATATAATTAAAAAAACTTTAAAAATAGAGTTTATGGAATATAAAGAAAACATAAAGAAAAAGAAAAAAAACATAAATTATAAAATAAGCTAAAAAAAGAATAATACCTCAAATGATAATGTTTGAACCTGGAAGAAGAACAATAGATAGGTTATTAAAATATAAAAATAGGGTTCATAGAATTATTATAAAGCAAACACAAAAATTGAAGAAAAAAAATAGACAAAAAAAAAGAATGATAACAAGAATGATTGGACCTACAAATAAGATCAAATATGAGAATGATTGAATCTAAAAATAATATCAAATATAAGTATAAAAGAAGATAAAATAAATTAAACTATAAAAATAGGGTTTATAGAATTATTAAAAAAAATCGTAGAGAAAAAAATAAGATAACAAAATTTTAAAAAGTATAATGATACCTTTAAGGACAATGATTGAACCCGCATGTAAAATACATACACTGATGACTTTTTAATGATCGAAACTGCAAATAAGATAAAATAAAAATAAAAACAATAAAATAAAATAACTTTAAAACTAGAGTTTATGGAATATAAATAAAACAAAAAAAAGAAAAAAACATAAATCATAAGATAAACGAAAAAAAGAAAAATGATGCCTCAAACGATAATGTTTGAACCTGAAAATAAGATTAAAAAGAAGAACAAAAGATAGAATATTTAAATATAAAAATAGGGTTCATAGAATTATTATAAAGCAAACACAAAAATTGAGGAAAACAAATATAGACAAAAAAAAGAATGATATGAAAATGATTAGACCTAAAAATAAGATCAAATATAAGAATGATTGAACCTAAAAATAATATCAAATAAAAGTATAAAAGAAGATAAAATAAAATAAATTATAAAAATAGGGTTTTCTAACTCTAAAATTTCTGAAGCTAATTTTGGATACGTATACTTATTACTTTTTTTTAATGATCGAAACTGCAAATAAGATCAAATAAAAATAAGAATAATAAAATAAAATAAAAACTTTAAAATAGAGTTTATGGAATACAAAAAATACAAAAAAAAAGAAAAAAACATAAATTATAAGATAAACGAAAAAAAAAGAATGATACCTCAACTGATAATGTTTGAACCTGAAAATAAGATTTAAAATAAGTACAAAAGATATAATATAAAAATATAAAAATATGGTTCATATAATTATTATAAGACAAACATAAAAATTGAAGAAAAAAATAGACAAAAAATAAATAAGAATAATACCTAAAATGAGAATGATTGGACCTACAAATAAGATCAAATATGAGAATGATTGAACCTAAAAATAATATCAAATAAAAGTATAAAAGAAGATAAAATAAATTAAATTATAAAAATAGGGTTTATAGAATTATTTAAAAAAACGCAATAATTGAAGAGATAAAAAAATAATAAAAAATTAAAAAGTATAATAATACATTTAAGGAGAATGATTGAACATATAAGATCAAATAAAATTATAAAAGACAAAACAAATTATAATAAATTATAAATAATATAAAAGAAAAAAAAATCAAAACAAAAAGAGGGGGAGGGTAAGAATTTGATTAGGTAATGAAAAGATTTATATAGAATTATTTTAATGAATGAACGACTGTGATTGAAAGTAAATATTTATAGAGACGATCCTAATAAAAATAAAATTGATATATTAATTAAAATTAAGCATATATTAATTAAAAATTAATCAAATTTATATTGTTAAATTAATTAAATAAAAAAGTTAAATTTAAATAATAAAATCCATTATTATATTAATTAAATTTTATGATTGAAATCAAAGAAAAATCATATATCCGATGTATATTAAAATAAATTATAATTATAATATTTTAATATTGATTGATATATTAATTTAAATTAAGCATTTATTGATTGATTAAAAATTAGTTAAATATGCCAAAAATATCTCTCATGTTTACCAAATTTATATTATAAAATAAAAAAAGTAAAATTTAAAAAAGAAATTCATTATTATTAGTATCAATAAAATATATCCAATTTATTGTAATTATTATTCATGTATATCTTCAAATTTAATACCACCTTTAATCATATTTTTTAATTGATTTGGAATAGATAATTAAGTTAATCAACAAAAATATATCCAACTAATTTTCTTATAAAATTTTTAAACTCATAATGCAGCCTCAAAATCACATCGGATCAGTCGAAAGAATCGAATGAAGTAAATAAAATCATGCATACTAATATAATTTATTTTTTAGTTTTATTCTTAAAATAGATAATTAAATCAATCAATAAAAGCATATCTTAAAAACTATACAAAAAGAGTAAATATTGATTAATACACATAAATCATGCATACTTCCTTAGTGCTATTATGTATATCTTCAAATTGAGTACCACTTTAATCATATTTTTTGATTGTTTAGGATTTGAAATACTATTTTATTTATTATTATTATTATTATTATTCATATATATTTTTAAATCATGTAAATCTATAAATTAAATATCACTTTTAATTATATCTTTTTGATTTATTATAATAATTCATTCCCGTATTACGCGGCAATTTGTACTCGTTATCAACTAAACAAATTCATAGCAAAGAGACAAAATTACTCATAGACAGTTGCACACTTATTTTGCACATTCTATTGTTGTACTCCGAATATGGGATTGTTACACGCCAATAATTATAGATATTCCTTTATTTATCCTATAAATAAATTATTACTATATATAGAAAAAAATGTGAAAAAAACATGAAAAAATGTGTAGAAAAAATATGAAAAAAATTACGAAAAAAAATATGCAAATAAAATTGTGCAAACACATAAGGGTAATTATGACATATTACATAATAATTACGTAGTTGATAGTAACAATATTTTATGCTTATACTTTATAGTAATAATGAATTATTCTTATTAAGTAATTTTTTTAAAGTCTCAACCTGATTTCTTTGTAATAATGACTGATTTCAACGATCTATTAATTATTTATTTCTAAAAAGAAAAAGAAAAAGACTATAGGGTGTTTGTGAGATGGGTTATTCATGAGACGGATGTGAGACGGGTCAACTCATCACTAAAATATGCTTATTATATAAATAAAGTATGTTTAAGGGTTGTTAAAGTATGTTTTCTAAAGTATACTTGATTATGCATTAATGTATGATTTTAGCATATTATAATATAATTTATTATTAACATACTCTAAACATAAATAAGCATAATTTATTTATATAATGAACATACTTTAGTGATGGGTCGACCCATCTCACACACTCCTCACAAAAGAGTATCTCTTTAGAAAATAATTAATTATTAACAAGATCAACTTTTGCTTTTGAAAAATAGATTAAAATGCTTTGAATATATTTTGTTTGAAATAATCATCCATAGGTATTTTTAAGCTAATTATGTTTCCACACTAATAATTAAGGAATGTCGGTACTTATGTCTTGTACTCAATTTTACGTTTACTATTTCCACAATATTAATAAGAGTTATATTTTGATTTATTTTTAATGATAGTTTATTATTGGGCAAAAGGTCATGTATGTCCCTCAATTTATTTATGAGGATCAAACACACCCTCAATCTATTTTTTTTAGCATCCAAACCTTTCAACTTTTTTAATGAATTAAATTTTCCCTTTATCTTTCATTAAGATAGCAAAGTTGTATTTTTTTGAATAAGAGAACTTGATGATGCACGCGATGGCGGGATAGACGGCGGGGCGCTGGAGGCTACGGTGACGACACACCTGGACGTGATGAAAACACAACTGCGATCGAGAAAGGCGAGCTACGGGTTCCTCAAGTTCCCAATGAGTTACACCGTAGAGATCACTTCATTTGAGTCGAAGATTAGAGGAGATGTGAAGAGGGGTTGTTGTATGATTTTCAGCGGTGTTCATGAGAACCTGCTATTTTTTTCAGCGATACAGCTCATCAAAGATCGGTATCCCAGCGTGCATATTGACGTTGTGGCATCAGCTAGGGGGTAGTAGACGTTGCGGGTTTGTTAATTGCATTCCTTCTGTTGATTATTTTTAGGCTGGAAATATCTTATTTTTAACCATGGGTCCCACCCACTGACTTTTGTTAATTTTTTTAGTCAATAAAATTCAACTTTGCTAAGTTAATTAAAAATAAAGGACAAATTTGATTCTTAAAAAACTTAGAGGGCTTGGATGCTAAAAAAATGAATTGAGGGTGTGTTTGATCCTAAAAAATAAATTGAGGGTCTTACATGACCTTTTGCCCGTTTATTATTTTTAATAAATAAAAAAATTGCGAAATATGTTATTATATAAATAAATTGTCAATTTTAACATTAAAATATTTCGTGGAATTATTAATTAAGTATCATTTTAAGTACCATCCACTTTTTCTTTTAACAGCTCATTTAAATTGATTAAAGAGTTATTTGACTCAAATTTCAGAATGATAATGATAATGAGAATAATTAATGAAAATAATGATAATGAAAATTGATGACTATAGATGCATGCATGGGAGTTTCACACGTGAATTATGCTCATTGATAGCTTAGAAATGATCATCGTGTGTTATATGCAAGCTGCAAATCAACATGAAGCAGTTATAACTATTGGATTGTATACTAAAAACCTAGTTTTAGTATGAACAATGTTTTAACAATATTTAAATAAGAATCATTGATCAAATGATTGCGTCTTATAATTTATTTATATGTCTGATGCAATAGTCCATTTATTATATACTGTAGATAATATATTGTGCGACAACACACGGAAGATCATATTATCGATTTTCTTATAAAGTATAAACAGATGCTCACAACTGAGATAGACGGGGACTACCTATCGGGATGGTTGTAGTGTGATTTGGTATTAGTTTGTCTTGACTATAGAATCACATTAGTATGCTTTGTGTGTATTGAGTAGGACCGCTTGAGATCGTTCGACTTATACTGACTATATAGGAGAACTTTATATTAGTTATTATGGATGTTCGTGCTCTTAATCCCTATACAATAACCTCGACACGTAAGGCAGTATGTATTTCTTTGATTCATCAATGGGTGAGATTTACATGTATTAAATCAACAAACTCAGTGAGTTGGAAAATAGTATTATCTCTATGGTGTGTTGTTGATTGTAGAAGGAATCTGTGTCCTATTAAATAAGTTGATAATGTCCCCTAGAGGAGCTCATAAGGATTATCATGAAAATCCTGTAGGTGGATTTATTCTGGCATGATAATGAGATTGAGTGGTACTATTCTCGGATGAGATATTAATTAATGGAGTTGTCAGTTACTTAATTAAATGATGGGCATTGTATATCTTAAACACAGGAAGACTAACGGGTTCATAATAAGAAGGAGCCCATAACATAGTTATGGAATTAGAGTGGCAGTGCAGTAATAATATTTTAGTGGAATATATTATTATTATTGGACTTAAGTATAAGTTTTGGGCTAAACTTGGATACTTAAGTCCAATGGAGGCTCGACTCTAATTTCTCCTCCTGGTCCCTAGTGTAGCCTATATATAAGTCATCTCAGTTTATCCGGAACCCTAGTAATTGACGTCTAAACACGTTAAAGTTAGGGAGGAATTAGATTGAGAGAATCTTGATGATCGTCGCCCACACAACGTCAAGATTGGACTTGGGAATACAGCAGAAGATCAAGAGATTGTTTTCTATAGCTGTTCTTCTTCAACATACCCTAGGGAAAGGTAATACGATTCTATACTCTTGCTTCCGCTGATATAGAATTGTTTGGAACCCTAATGGTTCACGTTAACCAAATGATCGAACGCCAATAATTGGTATCAGAGCTTCAGTTTTGTGGCTAAATATGACACGTTAGGCTAGGGTTTATGTGTATTATGTGATTTAATTTTGAATTAGAATCGCATGAGCTTTAGGGTTTGGTATTATATAAGGGTTGACATTATATAAGGGTTTATAGTTAGCTCTGCGAGTCAGTTTTTTCATTAGTGAGTTGAGTAATCTGTGAGCTTGGTTTCAGTGTGTATAGCCATGTGTTGAGAACAAATTTGATCTTGTTTTGTAAGCATTACTCAATAAGAAAGCTCTCTTCTTCCTAAGTGGACGTAGGTTGCTAAACTGAACCACTATACATTACTTTGCATTTGTTTTCCAATTTTCAAGTTCTATTATTTCATGTGAGTGTTATCTTGAGTGTTTGAGAGTTTTTGATTGATTTTCACTTCAATTGGCGTCTGATTTGTCGTATATAGTCGGGATGACCAATTAAAGAATTTATCGAATCACAGGTAGGAAGGTACTAGAGTTTAAACAATCTCAAGTTTATCGTGATTTTATAAGGGCGACGGAATGGGATGGAAGATAAGCGTGCAAATGAACGCACTTAAACTAATGCAAGAAATAAGATAAAAGCAAAGATAAATTATGGGTTCCAAATGATGCAAGGATGAGATTAACAACAATCATGACATAGATAATAAAGTAATCATGCAATTAATTCTAATCTCTCATGGACAAGGTATATGAGAGATCATTAATTCCACCTAAACTTTCTCGAGATAGATAGGATGTAGGCCCTCAATAAGGCTTCCAAAAGCACATAGGATCGTGACCGAAGAAAACACCTCCCACTAGGTACTAATTATTTTACGAGTTCCCTAATTAGGTACTAAATCATAGGCAATATTCCCTTTTAAGATACTATGAATTCACTAATGGCTTGGTTCTCCTCACCTAATCAACCAATCTCTCGATTAAGCTAATCAAATATTCTATCAAAAGGTTTTAAATCTTGAAGGATATCTCTATATCATTCTAAATAAATACACATGAGGTGTATGATGAAATGATTCAATGAACTATCCTAAACACACAATTAATTTCTCAATCTAATCACATGTCCATGATAATTAATCACACATATCATCATATACATCAAGCAATCAACATTCAATGATAGAAATACACAAAGCCAATTCAAGATTAAAATCAAATTGCATAAAAATTAAATTATCCAACACCAATCATGGAGCTAATCTCACAAAGGAGATTAGCCTCTCATAGTCACAAGGAATTCAACATAGACATTAAAATCCTTATAAACCATGATCAATCTATAAAGAAATGCACAAAAAATTAGAATTAGATTCCCCCTTTGAAGTGCTTCAATGGAGATCTCCTTCTTCTTCTTGTGATCTCACTCTCCCTTGCTTCCTTGATCACTTAGATGGTGGATTTGATGGAGGGGATCAAGTGTGGATGGATGGATGAAGAATGGATTAAGATCATGGTGTAAAATAGAGGAAATGGTATGTGATCTAGGTGTAGGAGTGAAACCCTTCGAAAATTCTCATCAAATATTGAAGTATTGGGTATTTATACCCCTTGGGAAGCTTCTAGAAGAATTCTGATATGTTTATGATCCTGCAGCAACACGACTCGTGTGCTGCAACACGGCCACAGGTTGGCCGTGTAGGCATTTTTTATGTCAAAAAACGGCCAAGGCTTATAGGACCGTGTTGCGCAACACGGCTCATGTGCTACAACACGGCCGGCCGTGTTGGTGCAACCCCTGTTTTTTACAATTTTATTTCAGCTCGTTCTCCCTCGTTTCAACTTCGAATTGAGATTTGTTTTTTCCTACATCTTTCTTTTCGCGTCTAGGATCTATTTTTACCTGAAAATCATACGTTTAAGCTCATTCAAGAGGGTATCGTACTTGGGCATCATATTTCGGAGAAAGGTTTGAGAGTTGATAGGGTGAATGTTGTAGCAATTGAACATCTTCCCCCACCTAAGAATGAAAAAGGGGTTAGATCATTCCTTGGCCACGCCGGGTTCTATCGACGATTTATAAAAGATTTTTCTAATCTAGCCAAACCTTTGTATAAATTACTTGAAAAGTATGATCCGTTTGAGTTTAATGATGAATGTCTTGATGAATGTCCCGATTGGAGTATGCCTTTTGAGCTCTATTGTGATGCAAGTGACAATGTATTGGGAGTGGTGCTAGGTCAAGTGAGGGAGAAGAAGTTTCGGGCTATCTACTATGCATCGAAAATGTTCAATGCAAATCAAAAGAATTACACCTCAACAGAAAAAGAGTTTTTATCTGTGGTTCATGCTTTTGAAAAATTTCGTCCATATCTAGTTGGCACGAACACTATTGTTTATACGGATCATGCCACCATTAGGTATTTGATGACTAATTCATTGGGTTCTTTTGTTGCAGGAGTTCGACATGGAGATACGTGACAAGAAAGGGGTCAAAAATATCATAGTCGACCACTTGTCACGTTTGGAAAATACGGATGAAGAAGGAACCATGGAGGTTATTAAAGATGTATTTTCGGATGAAGAGATACTTCAAATTGATTTTCAAAGGATGTACACTTTATGTGAGATCGGGAGGCCATGGTATGCGGATTTTGTGAATTACTTAGCTTGTGGCCTCAAGCCAGATCATATTACCAAGTCTAGAAGGAAGAAGTTCTATCGTGATGTCAAGGAGTATTTGTGGAATGATCCTCTTCTATTCAAGAATTGTCCGGATGGGATCACACGGAGGTGTATTCCGAAAGAGAAAAAATTAAGTGTCATGGAGACGTGCCATAGTTCACCATGTGGATGACACTTTGGATTTCAAAAGACGGAGCAAAGATCCTACAATTGTGGTTGTTTTGGCCAACTTTGTTCAAGGATTGCAAGGAGTATATCAAAGGATGTGATCGGCGCCAAAGGATTGGAAGTATAGGGCAACGTGATGAAATGCCCATGAGGAACATTTTTGAAGTCAAGGCATTCGATGTACGGGGGATGGACTTCATGGGCCCATTCCCACCTTCCAATGGTCACCTCTACATATTACTTGCAGTGGATTACGTTTCCAAATGGGTGAAAGCAATTCCGACTAGGACAAATGATGCTCTAGTGGTCAAGGCTTTCTTAAAGAAGAACATCTTTGCGAGGTTTGGAGTGCCAAGGGCCATGATTAGTGATGGGGGATCTCACTTCATCAACAAGCTTATTGAGAAGCTCTTAAATAGCTATGTAGTGAAGCATAAGGTTTCTACACCTTACCATCCTCAAACAAACGGCTTGGCGGAGGCGTCAAATAGGCAAGTGAAGCTTGTTCTTGAGAAAACGGTCAATGGAAATCGGAAGGATTGGTCTTCTAAGCTAGACGATGCTCTATGGGCTTATCGAACATCTTATAAGACCGCTTTTGAATTTTCACCGTATAAGCTTGTGTATGGAAAGGCTTGTCACTTGCCCGTGGAATTAGAGCATAAGGCATTATGGGCCCTTAGAAAGTTGAACTTTGATGAGAAAGAATCCGGAAAGAAAAAGTGTCTCCAATTGATTGAACTAGAGGAGTTTAGAGAGGAAGCTTACTCAAGTTCAAGGATTTTGAAGGAAAAGCTTAAGAGGTGACATGAAGAGAGGATTAAAATGAAGGAGTTTATTCCGGGGATAATATTCTATTGTTCAACTCAAGACTCAAACTATTTCTCGAAAAACTTCGCTCGAAATGGATAGGTCCATACTTAGGGATTAAGGTTAGAGATAATGGATCTTTGAAGCTTGAAGGATTGGATGGGAATGCTTTTGTTGTCAATGGTCAACGGGTGAAACATTACTATTTTCCCTCTCAAAGGGAGCTGGTGTATGTTGACACCTTCACTATCCAGAGTTAAGAAATCTGAGAGCTGAGCCAGTGGATATGGAGGTAGGGGATGAGGAAGAACAACCTCATCAGGTGGAATTTGAAGAGCAAGCACCAGAGCCCCTAGTATTCGAGCAAGAAGATGATGAAGTCCAAGAGGATGAATTTTAGCAACAGCAACAGTTTATGGGACCTGGAGTGGAAAATGCAAGGTAGAACTTTCTAGAAGATGAAATAACGGAGATTACGCAGACTTAGCAGTCACACGGAGATCAGATGAGAGAGCTTAGAGAGGAGCAACAGAGACATGGTATGATGATGAGGGAGATTCGTGAAGAACAACGTCGGGGACATTACTATGATGAGCTTGCACACATACACTCAAACAACATAGAAGAGATGCTCACCATGATATTCAACTTCCAGTTCCCGGCTTCATCTCGTGTCTACAACCCTTGGGCACCGTATCAGCCACCTCATCCTCCGGAGAATTGAAGGTTGTACTTTTAGTGCTCAATACTTCTTTAGATCATTTCTAGTTAATTTGGATTATGATGGATTTGATACTTCATTTGTTTTGTTTTGGGATGTTTTAATTTTGTAATTTAGGATTTCTTTTCAATTAAAGATGAGATGAGATGTGACTTATATTGATCATGGATGGGTGGATTTTGTGTTTCATTTATCTTTGTGGTGATTTTTGTTATTGCATGTTGAGTGTTTTTATATTGTTTCTTGTTTGGTGTATCTTTGTTATGTGTTGTTTGTATTTTTATTTTTGTTTAGGGTTGTTTAGTGGTTGTTTTGGGATGTCGTGAGTCATTTTGAATGTGAGTGATGATATGTTGTGGTGATAAGTGATGACAAATTATGATTAAGAATCTCCACACTTTCGAATTACGACATATGATACTTATTTTGTTCAATTTTGAGATGAATAAGGTGTAATAAGTTTCTTTAGATCCGAGCATAAACCCGAGAGAATTTGTACCTAGACCATGCATACATGGTATATCTTTTCATGAGTGGATCAATTGTGTTTTGATAAGCTAAATACTTGCTCAAGGACTATAGGAATAAACTCGATTAGTAGAGATTGATGATATGATTTAAGGCCATCCTTGTCAAGAATAGTTATTGCCAAATATTTTCATACCTTAAACATCATCCTTAGTTAACCACTTTGAGCCTATAAGCCTATTTCTTGTGAATTTAGCACATTACAAGCCTTGATTACCCACATGAGCCTAATATATATATACCTTTTGTGTGAATGATCGAGGATATGGTAGCTAGAAAGGTATGATGAGATAACAAAAGAAGAAGAGGAAATGGTATAAAAGGATGAAATGAGCATAAACAATAGTGCATATGCAATCTTAAAAATAAGAAAATGATCGAAGAAACAAAGACGCTCAAGAAACTAAAAATCAAAAGAAGGGAGCATACAATCAAAAATAGTTGAAAATCAAAAGAGAAGTGATGATTAGTGCTTGAATGTTGCAAAGAATAAGAAGGGAAGAAAGAAAGTGGAGGAATGGAAGAAAGTAGCTACCTCTTCTATTACTTACACTTGTTTAGTCACTTTTATTTAAATTCTTCCTACCCTACCAAAGAGCCTATCATTACATCCTTAATCAAAGACCTTTTTGATCATCGATTGAAACTTTATAGTTTGTGAATATAGTCCATGAGTAAGTCTATAGTGAATCGAGCCAATTGATTGATGAGTGGTGAGTTACCCTACGTAAAAGAATGTTGAGTGAAATTGATAACCTATGTGAGGCTTGGACTAAAAAGGGACTATATTGCACTTTATTCTCTTTTGATTGAACTTGTTAATTTCTCTTGTCGTGAGTCTAATGATGTAGGATGACTTAGCATAGTTTGTAGTTATTATTGCTATTGATGTGTTATTGCTTATATTCGTTAGGTCCTTTCCTAGGTGAAAATCTCCCCCTTGGTCTATCATTTTCATTGTTCGGGGACGAGCAACACTTTAAGTTTGGGAGTGTGATTAGTGATATTTTTACCTAGTTTTTATTGTCTTTTTATATCCATTTTTGTAACTTTTTATCCTTTCCTATATGTTATTTGGGGGTGTGATGTGTTTTGGCAAAAGCTCCTGCGCCCCCGGGGACACGGAGGAGGAATACTCCGTATCCCCATGCGAACACAACTCTCCCTCTCTATATTCTATTTAAACTTATGTATTACTAGGGGTTTAAATTGCAAAGGGGCACGAAAATTGCAAAGGCGCACGGAATGTGCTCCGTGCGCCCAGGTGCACAAGAGCCTCACTCATGTGTTTTACGGAAATGTGTGAGAATGAACTTAATCATATGTAAAATAGGTAAAAACAGAACAAAAATAGAGACGAAAGATGAAACAAGAAAGAAGAAATAGGGCAACATAAACACGGCCGGCAGTGTAGGGTACACGAGCCGTGTTGCAGCACACGGCCCATGTACTGAACACGGACCTGTAAGAGGCAGCCGTGCGCTAGAATCTGAACATCCAACACGGCCACCCTTTGGCCGTATTTCAGCACATGACTCGCGTGCCGTTTTAAGTTAGTGTTGATCAAGAAACCCTGACACGACTCGAGTCGTATTGCAGCACACGAGTCGTGTCTGTACCAGAATAAAAAAATTCTATAAATCTTCTAGAAGGTCTCCAAGGGGTATAAACACCAATTCATTCAATATTTTGATCATCTTGGATTCGAAATTCAGCTTACCACATACCTCATACACAAATTCCTTCATTCTACACCATATCATTTATCACTTTCATCCATCTATTCAATCCATCATCATCTCACCATAGATCCTTCATCCAAGTGAAGAAAAGAAGCAAGGGAGAGAGGGAAATTACAAGGAAAGGAATGAGATAACCATTGGAGTTAATCCAAGGGAGTTTTCATCCAATTTTTATAGTAACCTATTTGTTTGTCATGACTTGTAAGGTTTTTAATGTTTATGTTAATTATCTTATGATTATGGTGGGCTAATCTCCCTTGTGAGATTAGCAACATGAGAGTTGTTGGTTAATTTTGGGGATTTGTGTATTCTTAATCATATGTTTATTGGATTTATGATTTTCTATCGTTGATTGTTAATTTGCTTGATTTGTATTGTTGATTTGTGTGGTTAATTATCATGAGTATGTGATTAGATTGAGAAATCAATTATATGTTTATGATAGTTCATTGAATCAATTCATCATATACTTCATGTGCATTATAAGTCTTAAAGAGATAGAAATGTCCTTTAGGATTTAGAACCCTTTGATAGAACATCCGATTGGTTAGATCAAGAGGTCGATTAATTTCATGAGGGGGCTCTCATTTCAAGCTTAGTACCTAGTTGGAATTGTTTGAGTGAGATCCAATCTATTGAGCTATTTTAGGATTCTTAATTGGATTCACATTCTATTCATTTCGAGAGGAGTTTAGAAGGATTTAGTGTTGGCCCTTAATCCTATATCCATGATACATATGAATTTGATACATAATTTTTAGAATTACCACTTCTTAATTGTTGTTAATCTCACTTTTATTTAACTTGGAAAACCAATCACCTTCATCCTATTTTTGTTGATTGATCATTGTTTACTTGTTTATTGTGATCATTTTCATTTACTTGTTAAGTAACCATCCCGTTGATGATCCGTCTCTATAAAATTACAAGAAATGTGAGATCGCTTAAGCACTAGTTCCTACCTCCCTGTGATTCGATAAATTGTTGAATTGGTCATCCCAACTACAAAATGGCTAATCACATACTCACACTTGAAAGTTGCAGCTTGCCAAGCTTATGCTCATGTGAAACAGGACAAGTTGGAGCCTAGAATACTTAATTATGTTATGTTAGGGTATCCAAGAGGAGTTAAGGGGTACAAACTGTGGTGCTATGAAGAAAACAGACTCATAATTAGCAGAGATGTTGTTTTTGTTGAAAATAAGATGCCACTGGTTAAAGATAATCAAAACAAGCAATCTGAGCATGAGGTGGAGTCTGAAGATATGATTAGAGCTGATGGAAATAAGGAAATTATCACTGAAATGTCTATTGATGAGGAAATAAGAGTACAAGATCAACCTAACTCTTATCAACTCATGAGAGATAGATAAAATAGGACAATAGTACCACCTGCAAGGTATATACAAGCTAATATAGTGTCTTTTGCACTATATACAACAATTGAAGTTGAAGTTTATGAACCTTGGAACTACTTTGAGGTATTGGCTAGTCAAGACAGAAACAAGTGGCTTGTGGCCATAGAAGAAGAGTTACTGTCTCTGAATAAAAATAGGACATGGAGAATAGTTGACAAACCAAAAACTCAGAAGTTAGTTGGATGTAAGTGGATATTCAAAAGGAAACCAGCACCTGCAGCTAAAGGTGGAGCTAGATATAAAACTAGATTAGTAGCTAGAGGTTTTTCACAGAATGAAGGGGTAGATTATAATGAAATTTTTTCCTGTGGTTAAATATTGTTCAATCAGAGTATTACTAGCACTAGTGACTCAGAATAATCTTGAGCTTCATCAAATAGATGTTAATACTGCATTTTTACATGAGAATATAGAGGAGAGTATTTACATGAAAATACCAGAGGGTGTTACAGTTGAGAAGGCTGACACAAAGGCCTGTTTGTTACTCAAGTCATTATATAGATTGAAATAAAGTCCAAGACATTGGTACTTGAGGTTTGATAAGTACATAGTTGCTAATGGATTTCAGAGAAGTCTCTATAATAGTTGTGTATACATCAAGGAAGAGAGCAGTTGTTATACGTACCTACTTCTCAATGTGAATGATATCTAAATTGCTTGTTAAAGCATTAAAGGTGTTGATGCAGTGAAGGAAGTACTCAAATCTCAGTTTGAGATGAAGGATCTTGGAGAAGCTAAGATGATATTAGGCATGGAAATTAGCAGAGACAGATTAGCTGGTACACTTGTGTTGAAACAACAATCTTATTTGACTAAAGTGCTCAAGAGGTACAATATGGATGAGTGCAAATCTGTTACAACACCTGTCAAGTAAGGATTGAATCAGTCACTACTTAATGGGGCTAAATCAGACAAAGAGATATCTAAATGAGTAGGATTCCATTTGCAAGTTTAGTGGGTAGTCTTATGTAAACTATGGTGTATAGTAGGCCTGATCTTGCATATGTGATGAGCTTGATTAGTAGATTCTTGAGTTGTCCAAGAAAGCAACATTTGGAAGTAGTGAAATGGGTATTGAGATATGTCAAAGGGACTGAACAAGCTGGATTGAAATTTCAGAAAAGGGATTCAGGATCAGAAGTTGTCATTGGATATGTTGATGCTGACTTTGCAGCCAACTTAGATTCTAGAAAGTCTCTTACAGGGTATGTATTCAACATGTATGGCACATCAGTGAGCTGAAAAGCAAATCATCAGTCTGTAGTGGCACTATCAACTACAGAAGTTGAGTTCATTGCTCTCACTGAAGCAATTAAAGAAGGAATATGGCTTACTGGATTGCTTAAGGAACTAGGGGTATATCAGGATACTGTGGTGGTGCATTGTGACAACCAAAGTGCAATACACTTAGCTAAGTATAAGGGGTATCATGAACATACAAAGCACATTGATGTTAAGCTATATTTTTTAAGGGATATGATGGAAAGTGGTGTTGTTCACTAAAAGAAAACTGTCAAATTCCAACAGAAAAATTTCAATGAAAAGCAAATCCATTGGAAATTTTAGAGTTCCAACTAATTTTTCAATGAAACTTTAAATCATTGGAAAATTTCAGTGAAAATTCCCATGAAAATTTAAACCGTTGGAAGTTTCCAATGCTAATTCCGATAGTTTGAAAACTATTGCAAATTTCCAATGAAAATTTCTATAAAACCTAAAATTATTGGAAGGTTCCAACAAAAATTCTCATATAAATTTAAACCGTTGGAAAATTCAAATGCTAATTCCAATAGCTTGATAAACCATTGAAAATTTTCATTGAAAATTCTAATGAAAATTTCATCGAAAAAAGAGACTTTAGTAAATTTAAATGTCAATTTATAACATAAATTATATATTAGGTAAGTTGGTAAATGATAAGGTGATATATACAATAGATAAATGGTTCAAATCCAAATAAAAACTTTTTTCCATCGTTGAAAAATTCCAACGGAGTACAAAGATCATTGGAATGGATTTTTGAAATCGTTGAAAATATTGTTGGAAAAATGACATTCCAACGGCCACTTTTCCAACAGAAAAAATTTGTTGGAATATCTATTGGAATCATGAATTCTAACGGTATTTTTGAATATTCCAATAATTTTTCGCCGTTGGAATTCGATAATTTTCTTGTAGTGGTTGTTGTAAGAAAGATTGATACGACTGTGAGCTGATGGACTTATTAAAGCATTTCCAGCAACAAAGTTTGAGCTGTGCAAGACTTTAGTTGGTATGCATGAAGACATAAAGGTTGCTGCTCCTTAAAGGCAGCAAAATGGGGAGAAGGGAGCAGATTGATTATGCATACATCTAATGTGGAGATTGATGACTATAGATGCATGCATGGGAGTTTCACACGTGGATTATGCTCATTGGTAGCTTAGAAATGATCCTCATGTGTCACATGCAAACTGCAGATCAACATGAAGCAATTATAACAGCTTAACAACTCAACCGAATTGAAAACTGATTTCGGAAGCAAAGGTAAACAGCTGGCTTTGCAGCAGTTGTTGAGTAGTTTGTGGTGTCACCTGGACCGGGTGTATAGTTGCATTTCATCTATGAAGTGGGGGCTGTTCAGTAGAGGTTTAACCAGATCAAAAGTAAAGAGGTTGGCATTATATAAGGGTTTAAAGTGAGCTTTTTGAGTCAGTTTTTGCATTAGTGAGTTGAGTAATCTGTGAGCTTGGTTTCAGTGTGTATAGCTGTGTGTTGAGATTTGATCTTGTTTTGTAAGCATTACTCAATAAGAAACTATACATCACTTTGCATTTGTTTTTTATTCAAGTTCTATTATTTCATGTGAGTGTTATCTTGAGTGTTTGAGAGTTTCTTGATCTATTTTCACATCAAAAATAAAATTAATTGAAGCAGTAAATAAGAAATATTATTAAATTACTTCTTAAAAATTCTTTTATTTTTCTTCTAAAATATCCCCGTAATCAAATGGAATTCAACAGAAAATTTGAGAGAAGACCATTCTAATGTTGGGTTGGGTTTCCAAATATGTGAAGAGCCCAATAGCCAACAAGGTTAGTAAAGCCCAAGTAAGCCCAATACTTGGTGTTATCTTGTCTCGTAAGTCATTGACGGAAGAGAGAAGAAAAAGAGGGCAAAAACATAATTCACATTTTTGAGAGAAAATCCAGCGCAGTGATATTGCAGAGGCAAAAACCAGAGTTTCAATCGTCAGATCGAGCTGAATTTTGGTCAGCATGTTTGGAACTTGTGGAGGTACATTCTGAACGGTGGAGATTGTGTTTGAAGTTTTGTGTTGACAGGAATACACCAAAAACAGAAGTAGATTTTTTGGGCAATTATGTTCTGCGCAGTCGAGGGGAAAGAGCCGTTTCTCACAAACCAACCGTTGGATCGAGCTGTAATTTGGATAGTATGTTCAGGACTCACAGGGGTTGATTTTGGATGGTGAAAATCGGATTCTGAGGTTCCTACAGTTGTGAACTCTAAACGGTAGTTGGTGTAGTTTGGTGAGGTCTTTCTAATCTCGTTGTTTGTTATCAAGTATTGAGCGTTTTGATACGTTTGTGATAGAGTGTCTGTGGTGGCAGATTGTAGCTCTTGGATTTTTGTCTCATAGTGAAGTTTTTGGTGGGCTTCAGTCCCGTGGTTTTTTACCTTCTCACATTGAGGAGGTTTTCCCCGTTAAATTGCTGGTGTTGTGCTTTATTGATTACTTGCTTTATCGTGCATCATATTATTAGGATTGTTTCCAGCTAGATTCTCACAAGAGAGGGATAATTGATCATTCCACTGCGTAGGCAAATAGTTTATTATTTGATTATTCGTGTGTTTATCCCAACAGTTTGAGGAGAAAATATTGGTTGGATGTCAACCAAAGTCCCACATCGGTTAGAAGTGGGGATGACGGAGGGTTTATAAATGAGGGATGTACTCTCCCTAGCATGAGACCTTTTGGGTGTGATCGTGCGGGCCAGTGGGTGGCCCAAAGTGGACAATATCATGCTAGTGGATTGAGTGGGCCCGGCTCCCTGGGCGGATAAACCCAACAAGTGGTATCAGAGCCAGACCCCAAACTTAACCTGCCCGGCCCGAGGGTTGGTGGGATGTTCGGACCTCAAACTGGATGGTCTAGCTGCGGGACTTTGTTTGAGGGGGAAAATGTTGGTTGGGTGTCAACCAAAGTCCCACATCGATTAAAAGCGACATCGGTTAGAAGTGACATCGGTTAGAAGTGGGGATGACGATGTGTTTATAATTGAGGGATGGACTCTCCCTAGCATGAGGTGATACCTAGAGTGGTAAAACCGTGCGGGCCAGTGGACGGCCCGAGGGTTGGTGGGATGTTCGGACCTCAAACTGGATGGTCTAGCTGCGGGACTTTGTTTGAGGGGGGAAATGTTGGTTGGGTGTCAACCAAAGTCCCACATCGATTAAAAGCGACATCGGTTAGAAGTAACATCGGTTAGAAGTGGGGATGACGATGTGTTTATAATTGAGGGATGGACTCTCCCTAGCATGAGGTGATACCTAGAGTGGTAAAACCGTGCGGGCCAGTGGACGGTCAAAAGCGGACAATATCATGTTAGTGGATTGAGTGGGCCCGACTCCTTGGGCGGATAAACCCAATATCTAATGCTAGCTAAAGCTGTGCACACACTGCAAATACTAGTTGGCCTTCCACATAACATGACATCATCGGCCAGGTGTTGTGACCATGGATTAGAATTAGGCAAAAGCTCCTGTGCGCCCGGGGACACGGAAAGATGCTCCGTGTCCCCATGTGAACACAACCCTCCCCTCCAATCCTATTTAAACCTGCGCCCGGGTGCACAAGAGCCTCACTCATAAAATTATTAGGCTTCTTTAAACTTTTAACAGAGATAAATCTGAAAAAATTATTGCGCAATTAACAAAGCCTTCTTTCTTCTTATAGCGGTTACTATTGTTTATTAAACGCAGAGTACATTTCGCTTTTTAAAATTCCGCACTTTCTCTCTCTTAACAAATTTCATTTTTCTTCCAACAATTTTTGCAGAACATCCAAATGAACATTCAAATATACCTCAAACCCTAATTCTATACAATCTGTACATGCACATACAGGTACAGTCTTCCATACCACAGTCGTATTTGCGATCGATCTCCTCCATTCGTTTGGATCTGCGGTTGTTGGTGTTTGGATCCGGTTGATTTTAGTAACTCCTCGATTCAATTGTGTCTTGAGTCGTTGATTTCTGGGGAGAAGATTTATTGGAGGCGATGGAGGCGATCGAAGAACTATATCAGCTATCAGATTCGATGCGGCAGGCGGCGGGCCTTCTTGCCGACGAAGATGTAGATGAGACGTCGTCCTCTGTTTCTTCCAAACGAACCTCCACTTTCCTCAATTTGGTTGCTCTCGGGAACACTGTGAGTATGATTAATCAGATCTTTGTCGGACTTATTCCGGTTTATTTTCACTTGCTTATTGATGTTGTGTGGAGTACTCGTAATTTACACTAGATCTTAAGCTAGGTGGTTTTGGATCTCTAAACTTGATCTGTCAAAGTTGAAATTTATATTTCCTGCTGCGTTTGGGGTTTTATTGCAATACATTCGCTTTTATTATGTGGATGTTTGATTGTTGTACATCACGATTTTCTTAATGATAGGATGGAAGAGTGTGATTTAGATGCAGCAACAGGATGCAAATTACATACTGAAACATCAATGTTTTCCTTTCTGGTGTATAACGCAATAGCTTATAAGAATTGTCTTCAAAATGAAATAAATTCAATCACGCTTCATAAACTTCTATTGTATTTTCTAATGAGCAGTAGAGAGCTTTTTACTTTTTTAATTTTCACGAACATAAACAAGTATCTTGACACATTTTGTGTTTTCTCATGTATATCAAAGACTGTAAAATGCTTCAGTGACTTCCATGAAAGAAGCTGGATACAATTTAGAAATTCTCTGAAGTAGTTTAATAAACATTGTGATTTTCCTTTGATTTTTTACCTGACTTGGTGATTATTGTTTGCATGTTGAGCTTGAAATTGCCTGATGCATTTGGTTATCTCTACCATTAGGCAATGCAGTTTATTGCACCTTCTCTTTTTCATACATTTAACATTTTTTACATGTAATTTATATGATAATGAACTCAAATCTAGCTTAATGCCTAGTGGTCCATAATGTTAATAGAAAAACTAGGAGCCCTGTGGCCTTTCTGTCTTTTCAGCTCACATCTCTCCAAATATTGTTGTACCAATTTGCCTTAAAACTTTTTTTCACCACAATCTTTGAGATTTCAGCATTACTTATGAGTAGCTACTGCTATGCAATGAAGCTTTATTGTATGATTGGATATTTACACCTGTCATGAGATTGTAAATATTCTTCCATTCTTTTCTCATAGAGCTTTATAAATAAAATTACAATGTCATCAAGTTCTGTGGAGCTTTTGTGTTGCGTATTCAGTTTACATCTCAACTTTTTGTATATTGTTAAGGATATTTTGAGTTAGCTGCACCTCTAAACTGATGGAGGTAAATTGCAGTCACAAAATTTTCTTCCAGATGTAAAACTAATGTTTTATTAGATTCAGTTCTTATTGGTTTTTATTAAGAAGTATATCAGGAAAATCTATCTCTCTTGAGAAAAGTTAATGCGGACGAAGAAACTAGTAAAATGTAGATAATTTTTCTAATGAAGAGCAGAAGTTTTTCATTAACTTGTTTCTAATTTTAATTGTGAAACCACACATATGATTCATTTTGTAACAGCAGATTATGAAGCTTTTGCTGGTATTGAGATCAAGAGCTAAAAGCAAATGATCCATGCTGCTTCAGCAGATGAATGTATGAATGATAAACCTAAAGGAATTTATGACTTAGCTTCTGGACACGCAAAGGAATAAATGTGTTTGTTATTTAACTTAATATTATGCTCTTTGAAGTACCTTTGTTGAGTTCGTGTTGCATCAATGTTGGTGAATACCTAATTGAGATTTCAATTTAATAATCTAAAGGTAGATAAGCATCTTGTTTAGGATCAAAATTAAAAGGTTGAACATGGTGGATCATTTTGTAATTGCGTAATTACTTCTGCGTACCTTAAGTTGTTTTAAAAGTATCGTCTGACTGAGAAATTTTCTATCAGGGTGCAGGTAAGTCTGCTGTATTGAATAGTCTAATTGGGCATCCTGCGCTGGTAAGTGTAATCATCCCCATGGACTCATGATCAAGTACTAGTAGACAATGTATTTCTCTTGATGAGTTGTTAATTATACAGCCAACTGGTGAAGGTGGTGCTACTCGCGCTCCAATAGTTGTCGACTTGACAAGGGATGCCTCATTAAGCAGCAAATCCATAATTTTGCAGATTGATAGTAAATCCCAACAAGTTTCTGCAAGTGAGGCCATTTACTGAATTTTGCTCACGGGCATCAGTAGGCATTACATTTGCATCATGAATTGGTTTGTCTGATTACTTAAATTCCAATATTGTTTCACCCTTTGGTCTATCTAGGTGCTCTTCGGCATTCATTACAGGACAGATTAAGCAAGAGTTCAGGCAAGAGTCGAGATGAGATATATTTGAAGCTCCGAACAAGTACAGGTATGGTGTTTCCTACCTGTTCTACCTGTTTAAAAACCAATAGTTACAGCCGCATATGCCTTCACCTGTAGATGTCGATGCCACTGTACTTCGAATTCTAATAAAAATGCCTTTTGTTGATCTTGATGGAGAAAATGAAATTTGATTTAGTATTGTTTAGGATTAACTCATATTGCTTTGCTTCAGGGACTGTTCAAGTGCACACTATATTTTAGCCAGATGCCAGGGATTAATGGCTATAAAAAAATTGATGGATCAATAACGTGGTTGAACATGTGCCCTTTAGTCTTGTTAAGCTCATAAAAACATTATTTGCACTTTTCACCTCAGCATTGGTGTTTCAAAACGTATCAATTCTGTTCATCGTGATGCTATTCTCTAGCTCTAGATCTTAGACCAATATAGTAGTCGTCTAACTTTCTTAATTCCTTTCTTTCAGCTCCACCTTTGAAGTTGATAGATTTGCCTGGGGCAGATAAGGGGAATCTTGATGATTCATTAGTAAGTGAAATGTTAAAAGCCTTGCCTTATAATTTTTTGCTGCAGTGCTACTTTGCTTAATTGGGCATTTGAATGTCGTTTTATAGGAAAATTTTGCCATATATGGTTTTAATATGCATGGGGATGCTTAATCAAATTAGTTGATATTAAAAGGCTTTTCGTGATCTGAAGTTCAGGGAATGATAGTTTTATAGTTTAAGTTGGTCAATGTCATGTATGAAGCCCAACCCTATATGAAGCTTGTACCATTTGGATCTTCACGAAACTTGACTATGGTTAGAAACTAGGATTCACATATCTCGGTTTTCTGAAGTCTGATAATGGCTTGTCTTCCTTACAGAGTCAATATGCTGAACGCAGTGATGCAATTTTGTTGGTTGTAATACCTGCTTCCCAAGCTGCAGAAGTGGCCTCTGCAAAAGCAATCAGGATTGCTAAAGAGCTTGATGGGGAATGTGGGTTTACTATGTTATTTTGTCCTGGTTTTCAATTTTGGAAAAAAAAAGGAGTTTTTTTTTTGGGCTATTTGTGTCTGCATTTAAAAAATTTGCATGTGATGATCGTATGGCATCAATCTGTAGGTACAAGAACTGTTGGAGTTATTAGCAAGGTAGATCAAGCATCTTCAGAACCGAAAGTTTTAGCTGCAGTGCAGGCTCTTTTATTGAATCAAGGACCACGAAGCACATCTGACATCCCTTGGGTTGCTTTGATTGGGCAATCTGTGGCCATAGCATCTGCACAATCAGGGACTAGCGGCGCTGATAATTCCTTAGAAACTGCATGGCGAGCGGAGAGTGAAAGTTTGAAATCTATCCTAACAGGAGCCCCCCAAAGTAAGCTTGGGCGGTTAGCCTTGGTAGAAGCCCTGGCTCAACAGATTCGCAGTCGCATGAAAGTCAGGCTCCCTAACCTGCTTTCTGGGTATGATCCTGTACAAACTTCTTGTAGTTTTTCTTTGGTGCTTATCGACATTATCCATGTTGAAATGAGTCATCGAATGTAGATGTGAACATATTTTTATCCTTGTATTTAGTTGATATCTGCTTCTGTCTATTCTCTCTTATTCACTGATGTAACTGCTCTATTTTTCTAAAATTATGGGACATTTTTCTACTTAACAGTTGTCTGAGGCTTCATATAGACAGAAAGAATGGCACTCTCAGTAAAATTGCCCCACACATGTACCAAACTAATTATTTCATTACACTATTCTCCTTCTGTGAAACACAGTGTCCTTTAGATTTACTGCACTATGTGATTTTCTGGTTTTGCCTTTGGCTATATATTTATTTTCATTTACTGCAGGCTTCAGGGTAAGTCCCAAATTGTGCAGGATGAGCTATTCAAACTTGGTGAACAGATGGTTAATAGTGCTGAGGGCACAAAGGCTTTGGCTTTGGAGCTTTGCCGTGAGTTTGAGGATAAGTTTCTCCAGCATATCACAACTGGAGAGGTGAGATATGAATGAAGCTTATATTAAGTTAAAAATGGGTGTTCTTTTCCTTCTAATCAATCTCAGTTATTTAAGGCGCAGTGCTTCATGATGTGATGGTGTTGATTGTTTCATGTGTACTTATAATGTATCAGCTTAACTAAAAAGATATTAATGTCATCTCCTTTTTATTCTCTCATCCAGCTGGATGAATGAACTGTGTTGTTGTGCTTCTTTGAGAGCTTTACTAGTAATGCATCTTTTTTATGTGTTTCTCACATCTTTTTAGGAAGAAAGAGATTGAGTTGTGGAGGTAATTTTCTTTCCTTTAATGACTGCTTTTTTTCCTCTCATGATGGTCATGCATCCCTTTAATGTGTTAACCTTTTTCTTTCTGTCTTTTATATGTCATTTGGCTTGATGTTCTCGCCAAATTATTGTAATCACATGTAAGATAATTTACTTCATGATTTTTTATTTTTTAATTTTTTTTGGTATATTTTGTGCTTTTTTGTTGTGATATAATTTTATTGCTTTTATGACCAAATGTTTATTGCATTCATTGTTATATATAAATGGACTGAACTGTGTGGTCAAAACTCATAATGGTTTTCATTGCTCTCTGAATAAGTTGCTAATGAGCCGTCTCTTGTCACATTGGTCTAACCAGTAGTATATAAGTGACCTGGAAAACAGTTGACAGACCTGTTTCATGAAGTTGTTACTTTCTTTATCATCATGGCCCCCACCCTTACCTAAAAGAAAGGATTTCAGAGAAAAACAATAGTTAAATAAGGGAAGGTTGATTAGGAAGGAGATTTAGAAAAGGGTTTTGTAGAACAGGGTTGTGTTTTGGAAAATCTGTTGTGCTGATATCTGAATTGGTTGGTACTTCGTTATTAAGTTCTCCTGTAAGATCAATAATTGAAGGACTGACCCAATTGTTTACCTGGTTCAATTGTTAGTTTCAGTTTAAAAGCTTTGGTATTATGTCAGCATTTTTATATACTAAACTTATCCAGGGTAGTGGATGGAAAGTTGTTGCTAGTTTTGAAGGCAATTTCCCCAATCGAATCAAACAACTGCCTTTAGATAGACATTTTGATATCAACAACGTGAAGAGGGTATGATTTCTAAACCATGGTAATATCATCAAGAGAAAGGTTGCTTTCATGTTGATGATTACGTATTGTGCCAGATTGTGCTTGAAGCTGATGGTTATCAACCATATCTCATCTCTCCTGAGAAAGGGCTGAGATCTTTAATTAAGGGTGTTTTGGAGCTGGCTAAAGAACCTTCACGTCTCTGTGTCGACGAGGTAAACCATATTCCTTACTTTTCTTTTGGGCATTCAATATTTTCTTTATCCATAAATGGTTTTGTTTGATGAAGCATATTCCAATATCAAAGGGCTTCCTTCTTAGCCCAACTTTAATCTTGAATTTGACGGAGTTGATGCCCAAATTATTTAATTTTGTTAAACTTAAATTTCGTGTGCACTGAAAATGTTTGATATAAAATAATGTTTTAATTGGTCTCTTGTTTACAATTAAGGCTTACTCCTTTTATTTGATCTTCTTTGGTCCACATGTTTTATTCTATTTCATTTTGCCATCTTTTTCAAGGTCGTGCACAACACTTTTATTTTAAAAAATTTGTGGCTAAATATTTATAACTCTCTGAATAGGTGCACAGAGTTCTTGCTGATATTGTCACAGCTGCTGCAAATGCCACTCCAGGTCTTGGAAGATATCCTCCTTTTAAGAGAGAGGTGTCATTACGCAGTTTTAGATTTCATCAGTGAATTTGTTTTACCTATTTTATTTGAGCCTCATAAAGCATGCTGCATGTGTAGGTTATTGCAATTGCCTCAACTGCTCTGGAAGGGTACAAAAATGATGCTAGAAACATGGTAGTGGCACTTGTTGACATGGAACGGGCGTTTGTTCCTCCCCAACATTTTATACGTTTGGTGCAGAGGCGGTATGTTCAACAGTTGACATGTTTTACGTCAATTCCTCTGCCTGTATTATTATTATTATTTTTTATATTTTATATTTTTTAGAAATCCTGGGGAAAAAAGTATACTATCCACGGTAGGCTTGAACAATGACATCAGTGCGGTTATTGATCAAACCTTTGTTGGTCCCTATTGTTGGAAAGGAATAAGTGTATGCTCAAAAGTGTTTACTGTTTAGATGGTGTGATTTGGGATAGGAACAAGTTTAGAGTTGCATGGTGGGTTCAATCCACGAAGAATTTGATTTGTTTTCCGCCTTTAATATCTTTCGAGATTAAAGTGTTTGTACATTAAGTAACAATAATATTCTCCTAGGGATCTGTCCTTTCTTCACATTCTTACCAATGAATAGTGCTGTAAACGAGCCCTGCCGAGCTTTACGAAGATCTCATTTAAGCAGGAAATGAGCTCGGGCTCGTTTAAAATTTAAAACCTTGTTCGAGCGCGTTAGTTAAAGCTCGATTTCGTTTGCGAACACGTTCGTGAACATGTTTGTTAACATGTTCATGAAGGTGTTCACGAACACGCTAAACGAACATGAAATGAGCCTGTTCACGAGCTTTTAACAAACGAGTTATGCAATGCTCAAGCTCTGTTCGTTTACATAACGAGCTTAAAAATGGGTCTCGTTAAGTGCTCATTAAATTAATCGAACAAACACGAACGAGCTCTTAACGAGCCGATTCACGAGCTGTTCGTTGCACGCTCTGTTCGTGATATGAAGCAAAATAGGGTTCACGGTCGACAGGGGCCGGCTTGGGTCCACTTCCGTGGGCTGATCTTATTTATTTTAATTATCTTTATGTTTAGGGCTTGAGCCCATTATTTATTATGTTTTTGCTTAGGTCCTTAGGGTTTTGGTTTCTTTCCTTTTTGGTATTTGTGAGTAGTAGTATTTAAGGTGTACTTAGGGTTTATGGATGGATAGGAAATTTTTATTGGATTAAGAAGCCTGGAGGCTTTTGGGCAAACGGAGTCTTTCGTTTGATTGGGCAAACAGTATTACTGTTTGATTTTCTTTTTCTTTTATTTTTCTGTTCTTATCAGTTCGCTTACACCCCTACCAATGAATTGTATTTCAAAACTTAAAGTTCTATTGATTATTGAACTTTATCTTGGTTCAATATAATTTTTCTGATAATTATTATTTTGTTAATGATGTATATAATTCATAATTTCAGTTATTGTTCTTTAGTGGACATTGGATATACCTATAGTCATGTGGTTTGATGGTTTTCCAGAATGGATAGACAACGGCGTGAAGATGAGCTGAAAGGTCGATCTTCCAAAAAGGCACTTGATGCTGAGCAGTCTATACTAAATAGGGTACGATGTTTCCGAATTCTTTTTAACTTTCTTTTTCTTTGGGGTGGGTGGGGAAGTGCCATGAAGGGGTGGGCTGGGCTGGGTGTTTACTGAAATAATTTTGCTTTTCTAGATGGATACGTTATTTTGTAAATTTTGTGCCAGCAGTTTTCTCTTATTAAAAACTACCTCTCTTTGAGTATCTTGAGTGCTCCTCTCAGGCAACTAGTCCTCAAACTGGAGGACAGCAGAGTGGGGGGAATTTGAAATCGATGAAGGATAACAAATCCAACAATCAAGACAAAGAAAAAGATGCACAAGAAGGACCATCCCTGAAGACTGCAGGCCCAGAAGGGGAGATAACTGCAGGTTCTTGCAAACAGTTCATTTAAATTTAGATTTATTCACTATCTTGTGCTTTTCTATATCTTGGTATCAATGTGAGTTTAAATTTTATTAAGGAATGCTGTTACTTGATACATTGAATGTGATATATTTGGCATGTTATATGCAAGCCATTAGCCATGAAATTTCCCGAGATTACTACTTTGTCATTGTGATCTTTCTCTTAATATGATGATCACACTATTAAAGTTGTAGTTGGTCCTTGCTCAGATTTTTCTAAAAGGTACAGCAATTCTACTTCTCAGTTGCTTATGCTCTTTAGATTCTTGGTCATGTTAACTGTCTCTCTAATCATTATTTTTTTTGCTTAGCATTTCTATAAACAAGGGCATGTAAAGTAAATGAAAAGCAAGTAACATCGGAGATTTCAGAGAACTATAAGTTAATTGCAATATCATGCAATAATTTTTGTGATGATGCATGTGATGTTTTGAATGTTTTGATGGAAGATTTCTTCTTCTCTAGCTCCTTGACACATTTTAAATTTTATTTGCTGTGTATGTAGTTATTGTTTTCCTTTTGTTTTCTAATTGATAGTTTGTACAGAAAACTTGTTAGTTCTACACTCTTTTGGTTTTTATTCATGTATTATTTGGAGATTTAACTTCATTCCTGCAGGTTTTTTGTTGAAGAAAAGCAACAAAACTAATGGATGGAGTAAAAGATGGTTCGTGTTAAATGAGAAAACAGGAAAAGTGAGTGACTCAGCTTTTGTAATCATTGGAGAAAATATTATTTTTCCTTTTCTTTTTCCCTGTATTGAAGATAATTGGTAGGTGTTTCTTGCGTTCCATTCTTTTTATTATCTTTGCTGACTATTGGGGTTATTTCACCGTTCTATATAAATTATATAGAATCTCTCCAACTTCTTTTAACTTTTTCTTTATGAGAATGCAAATATTTATAACTTTCGACTGGAGCTGCTGCTCAGGCAATATAAGTTCTTCTATGCATTGCCTGCTTTGTTCTTATATGAAAAATTTTGAAACTTTTTTCGAGTAAATGTGATTTGTTATTCATCAGGCAATATAAGTTCTTCTATGCCTTGCTTGCTTTGTTCTTATATGAAAAATTTTGAAACTTTTTTCGAGTAAATGTGATTTGTTATTCATTTAGCTCCATGCCACCTACCACGTTAATTCTTTGCTGATTCATTCGTTGTGTTGGATGCTTGTTGCAGCTTGGATATACCAAGAAACAAGAAGAGCGACATTTTCATGGTGTAATTACTTTGGAGGTACTTTCAATATAGTGCAAACCTTCAAATGCATTGTTCAAGTTTAGTTGTGCATTGGGGAACTTTGGAGGAACAGGGAGTTATACTTTTGAATGTCTAAAAAATGCTGAAAATCTGTTCTTGAATAGCACCATATTAGTGATGAAATTATGATAATTAAGTTCTGTTAGTAACATGGGCAAACATTCATGTCTCTAGCTGGACTGAAAAAGCATCCTAATATTTTCATTTTTAAATCTCTGCCAAATGAAACTCTTTAATGTTATATGTGCTCTCTCGCGCACACTGAGGTGACTGGGTCCAAATAAAAAGACGTAAAATCAAGCAGAATGAAGCCTATGCCTTAGCTCTTACCCTTAACTGAATTTTGGTTGATTCAGATAGTATGAGATGGTAGAGCATTAGTGGTTGAATTTTTTTTTTAGATATTGCCAAGAAAGAGTAATTATGATAGGATGCCACCAACTAAAATACACTTGACTAATGTTGATCGGGTTGTGTGCATTCATAAGTATATGAGGAAAAGCATTTATTTTTTCAAAATACTAGTGAGTTGGTGCTTCTGAAAAAAAGTGCTTTTACAATTTTCATCAGTGGTTGCAACTTGTGAACACCACCTTAATCTTAGGGCATAGTTGTTTGAGGCACAAGCATCTTGTACATACCACCCTAATATGATTGTACAACATTTATACATAAGTATATCCTACTTACAAGTTACAACATAATTACCTAACTAAATTAAAAGTTAAAAACTACATAGCATCACATAATGATACATAATAACTCGTAAACAGAATGATAACACATAGATCATCCTTTCATAATTAACTTTAAAGTTTAAATCTTCAATACAAATAAACAGTAAGTCAATAAAGCAAATCTTCAAGTTTATGAGTTATTCAAATGATTAGCTATTGGCAAACTAAATAATTATCATCCTCATTCTCCTCTTGTATTTTATCTATAAAAATTGTTAGAGACAAGGGATTAAGACCACAAACTTGAACACAAATTCAATAAGAATTCCACGGATAAAATACTCCGCCCATATGCCAAATTCAATATCCAAAAACTGCCGTCAACCAATAAATAAGAACTATAAATACTGAACTAAACCTAAGCCCATAAAGACAAAGTCCAACAACCATATGTTTAATCTAATTTAACATTAATAATTAAAAGAAACTAACTAAATAAATTAGGTATCAAATCCAGAACTATTTCTTCCCCTAATCACACATTTTGTAAACACCTGTAACAAAAACCCTAACCCTAGTTGGCTAATTCATAGTAGATATAAAAACAAAAAGTTGAGGCAAGAATTGCTGTTTACTAATTGAAAGTGTAACAAATTTAAAAAATACTAAAAAGAAAAATAAACAAATAAAAGGGGATAATTGGAGATGCATAGGAGGCATGCCTCTTAAGTTGGAAAAATGTGCACAGAGGTGACCACCTCAGAGACATCACCTTAAATAACCAAAAATATGGAATAAAGAGTGCAAGGGCTTGGGCCTCCTTGCTCCGCGGCCGCTCCTCTAACAACTATGTCTTTGTGTTTTCTCAATATTTGATATACCGTCATTACTACAAAATCTGATGGATTTTATTTATCAGTATATGAATCTATTAACTCTAATTAAGTGCATATCTTGACTTCAAGTAGTCTTGTGTGAACAAATATGATGCATATGTATTCATTAAGATGCTGAGTTGCCATAGATAATTTTTGTACATGGTACACTTCTTCATGGACAAGTAATTTGATCGTATTTTTGGTTACGTGTATGGTAAAAATTAAAGATATTTCTGGTATCGATGTGATGTGATCAATGACATCTTTCTCTCCTCAATCATGCTATATTATGTGATGGAAAAAAATTGGCTTGAAAGTTGAAACAGCAAAGATGAAGATACTAATAATGACTAGGTTACTATTTGAACCATATGACAGTAGTTTTTGGTACTATCCGCCACTTTCTGGTCATCTTTCTGGCTGTCCAGCTGAGTCTTAAACATTTTATTTTTTGTTTATGGTCCAATTCTTAATAATTTTATTGGATGCAATGATGTTTCGATAGTGATCATTTCATCTCTACCTGATTGTATTTGTTCACATGATTTAGTAGTTGTAGTACTACTTAATGGCTTACTATTTTTCTTATTTGTGGTTGCGATAAACAGGAATGCAATTTGGAAGAAGCATCAGAGGAAGAGGAAGCTCCTTCAAAGAGTTCTAAAGATAAAAAGGCAAATGGCCCAGATGCAGGAAAACAACCCAGTCTTGCATTCAAGCTAACTAGTAGGGTTCAATATAAGACTGTTCTTAAAGGTACTGCAATGAATCTCTTCATCTATCCCTTTGAAACATATATCCATTTAGAACTACCTACGATAACGTACTAGAGCTTTACTAATTTCTGCAGCTCACAGTGCTGTTGTCTTAAAAGCCGAGTCTATAGCAGAGAAGACCGAGTGGTTGAATAAATTAAGAAATGTAATTAGTTCTAAAGGAGGTCAAGTGAAGGGTGAATCTGGTGCTCCGATGCGGCAAAGCCTTTCTGATGGTTCTCTTGTAAATAACTCGCAAACTTTCTTGCCTTCCATCTCTTGACGAAAATGTGTTCCGTAACTTGTTTTGTGTTCTGGTTGCTAATCTAACTTATTGGAATTACATATAAACTCTTGACTTTTCACATGCTGAAATTGTACTCCGTCTGCCCATTCCAAAGGTATCAATTATGCTATTTTAGGTGTCCACTTTTAAGGTATCGATTTTCCTTTTTGGAAAGGATGGCCCCACATTTTCAAATTAATACTCCAAAAAATTTAACAAAGTTACAGCTTATGTCATCCCTCTATTTTAGAAAGTAAGGGTAAAATGGTAAAACTCTATATAATAACTGCACTACAAATAAAATAATAATTTTCTTAATCTAGATGAAATAAAGCAAAAGGATACGTTTGCTCTGGATGGATGTGTCGATTTTATTTTCTTCGCGCCTTCCTGTGTAATAGATATTTTTTTTTGGAGTATTGTTCAATATTCTTTCAGCTTGCTTAACTATTTTTGAACTGTAAATGAGGCCCTGTGAAATTATCTTGTCTATGGTTGCCAAATGTAGGATACGATGGCGAGAAGACCTGCAGACCCTGAGGAAGAACTTCGATGGATGTCTCAGGAAGTGCGTGGTTATGTTGAAGCTGTTCTTAATAGTCTTGCTGCCAATGTCCCAAAGGTAAGATGGAATAAGTAAAACCTTATCTTGACTCATTAATTTGAAGCCCTTTTTTCATGATTGAAATGGTTGATTGCAGGCAGTGGTTCTTTGCCAAGTGGAGAAGGCGAAAGAAGACATGCTTAATAAATTGTACAGTTCGGTCAGGTTAGTTGGTTTTCTGTCCTTGTGTATAATTTGCAATGGATTACAGTAGAGGCGTTGGCATGCAGTCATGACTCATGAGCAAGCATTTGAAAATCTTAAAGGATCTTTATTTATAAGAGAATAATTAGTTTACAGCTATTGAAACAGCTCTGCTTCTAAAAGAAGTGCAATTGTAGTGTTGTTTTCAGCCTTTCTTATATTCATTATATGACTTGATTTTAATTGGAATCATAGTGCCCAGAGCACAGCTAAAATAGAAGAGCTTCTTCTTGAGGACCAGAATGTCAAGCGCAGGAGAGAACGCTTCCAAAAACAGTCTGCTCTTCTTTCTAAGCTTACAAGACAATTGAGTATTCACGACAATCGGGCAGCTGCAGCCTCTGGCTTCTCTGATGGTGGAGCAGGTGATCTTTATCTTATAAAACATTATATGATGATTCCTCGTATCTTGTAATGTTTGATTTTATCCTTTTTTTGGTTCTCAACTACTTGTTAAGTGAAGAGATATGGTAAATGACACCCACGAGTCTACAACATAAAAAAAATTATCTTAGCATGGCTCTTGTAAAAATGCTGGATGATATGTGGTTGCTTTCTTAGAGTTTCAAGACATGCCAAATGAATTAGTATATACCCTTCTGTCCTTTGTAGCCGAATAACCTATTTTCACTTTTTCTTGGTTGAATATGGATGGGGGTCAAACCAAATTGAAATGATTAATTATGATGGAGAGTTCTTGCGTGGGAATATAATTGGCTAGGTTCTTTTCTTAACTGCGATAATATTGTATCATCTATGTTAAATCTATATTACAATTCAGTGTATTTTAAAGTGTATGATAATGCACCTTATTCTTTTATTATGTATATGTATACCCTGCTAATTATCTTATAATGAATTAGTCATTTATGGGTTTCTTTAAACAAGTTTATGTTAAGGTCTGTGTGAATGTGTGTAATATGATAAGACTTAATGCGTTCTGCATTAGATGCACAGATGTATTTTAGACTGCAATATAACTGGTTTAAGTGGGTTGTAGTATATTAATAATCATTGCTAAATGCTATATGTATTTGTCATTTGCTTTTTATATAGATCACTATATGTTCCTAAGGATGGGAGAATGTAAATTTATGACCCTGCATGCCCTCTTAATGTAATGTTGGAGTAACATATGCAAGAACATAGAAGTTAGCAATCAGTTCCAATCCCTATATTCATTACCAAATAAATGAATCTGAAAAGCTTTCTCTCTTTTAATCTCCATTCTCTGTGTTAGCCAATTTTAATTAGAGTAAAGTAACCATTCTATGTTGAATATTTTCCTGGAGTGGTCATCAGGTGCATGGCTATATTAACAGTTTCATAAATGTGTTTCAAAACGAAATCATTAAGAAATAAAATCGAAGAAATTTATAATTTTATAACAGTTATCATAACCATTCTTATATATATATATATATAAATAAAATCGAAGAAATTTATAATTTTATAACAGTTATCATAACCATTCTTATATATATATATATATATATATATATATATATATATATATATATATTTTTTTTTTTTTTTTACTATTTTTTTTTTCTAAATACAAGTTGCTTGATAACTCTTTTTGTAAGATGTTTGGTGGGTATAGATGCATAGTTCCCATGTTCAAGAAAATAAGAGCTTTGCTCAAATTTTAGTCTTTTATTTCGCATTGTTAACTTGCGTTTTCCATATTAATTTCAAGCAGAGAGTAGTCCAACTACTCTGGGTCCATCTTCAGGGGATGAATGGAGATCTGCTTTTGACTCTGCTGCCAATGGGCCCGCTGATTTAAGGTCCAATGGTCATAGTCGCCGATACAGTGATCCCTCACAAAAAGGAGATGTTAGCCCTGGGCCGTACTCAGGGAGCCGTCGTACCCCTAATCGTTTGCCACCAGCTCCTCCATCATCTGGCTCTGGTTATAGATTTTAGAAGATGGATGACATTTCTGAATTGATTCTTGCATTCTTGTTGGGTGGTTTCTTATTTTTAAACAGGTTATTGAGCCACTCTCGTTGATCCCAAATCTTGTTATAGTAGTTGTAGAATCAGTATAGCTTTGTAGATAAAATGTTATGATCAATGTTGGCATGTTGTCAGTTGTGTTGCAGTTGCTGAATTTTTGTGTATCGGCCAATATCGTTTATTCAAATTTCCCATGTTTCTTTGTAACACTGGTGTTTTCTTGAAGACATTAATATATTTTTTATTTTCAAGAAAATGTTACCATTCTTTCATACCCTTTGATATTCAATGTTCCTGAAGAACGGTTCAACTTGCACGAGGTTTAGAATATAGAATAGTAATCTTCCCTTCTATTTACGTGTAAATTCTTTTTCCTTGTCAGAGTAGAGATTGACTAGGCCTAAAAAAAGGTAAAAATTTGTATGTATTTTGCCACTTTTTTCAAACTTCGTTATTTTCAAAATGTTGTGTTATACTTTAGAGTGGTGCTCGGAATTTCTAGATGAACCTCAATTATTAAATGTACTCTATTAAAATTAAAAGTTACATATTTAAATTATTAAATACACCTCATACAAAGATAATTTTTTTCTTTTAAATAATTACAAAAAAAAAAAAAAAGAAAACGTGTAAGAATGTTGAAAAAGAAAAGAAATCACAATGTGGATGTGTCGCTGTTCAGAAGAGAATGGCGAGTTAATATCTATAAATAAGAATATACACTGCCATGCCATCGATTAAGAATGAAGAAGTAATCTGACCGTTGGCAACACGTGTAATGTAGCATACCTTGTTGATGTGCCGCTGTTCAGAAGAGAATGGCGAGTTAATATCTATAAATAAAAATATACACTGCCATGCCATCGATTAAGAATGAAGAAGTAATCTGATCGTTGGCAACACGTGTAATGTAGCATCCCTTCTTTAATTATATCTATCTATTGATTAGATTATACTCCCTCCATTGCACCTACCTTCCATTGCTACTATCACCAATTACACCGAGCCACCCTCTTTTTTACACCTCAAAATCGCCGCCTTTCACCCTAGCTGCCCACGGCTGCGCTTCTCCTACGCCCATGAATTCTTGCCACTTTGCAGCCGCTCATCATATATTTTTATTTCGATTGCCCCTTGATTGAGAGTTGCATCTGATAATTAAATCGGATCATTTTTACAACTTTTCTCTTCTTGTTCTTTGTTAAAATTCCACTCCCTCCTAACTGCTCTCTTCAAAAAAAAAAAGTGTTCAGTCATTACAACCAAACACACTTATCTGTTCAGTTGTAGGAAGCGAAAAGAGAGAAAAAATTACTCTGTTCGATCACAAAAAATCGAACATATTTTTTTTTTTAGATTTAATGATTATTTATAAAAGGGTGTTTACGTCTTCTCACATAATCATATTTTAATTCTATAAATTATTGGGGTTTGTCTAATAGTTTCAAGAGTGCAAATAGCTGCCCTATTTTAAATTCTGAGTATGATTTTTTGAAAGAATAACGCCCTCTTTAAAGAAATATATATATATTTTTTCATTTTGGGTGTTTGTCTTAAAAGTTTTATTTTCTTTTTTTATACAAATAAGATTCAAACACACTTACTAATACAAATGGGTTTCTTAACTTTTGTACATTTTCGGTGCACTCGTTTCAGCAAAATCCTACATGGGAAAACACATCCGGTAAATTTTGAAAAATTTTAAAGAATTTTCACTAAAATTGATAACAAATGATTAAAATTGGAACTAAAATACCTAAAATTAAAAATTTCAAAAGATACAGGACCATTTGTGGATTTAGTAATATTTAGAGGACTATTTGTGATAATTTCTCTATATTTTTTTCAAATGGTACCCGCATGATAAAATTTAAATACTTATATTTAAATTTAAACTTTTAAAAATTACTATTAATTAAAATAATAAAGTTCGAATAAAAACAAAATAAAATTAAATAAAATAGTGTGGCTGTAGTAGTTCGAACTCGAGATCTTCAAAGAATCACTGCACCAATTTTTTTTCACACTTTTCCAATCTAATTTTAAAAAGGTTTTTACTTGAATATATAGAGAGATAAGAAGCTTAACACAAACACTGAGGAAAGTTTGCCAGTTATTAGTCTCTTTTGTTTCAAATTAACAGAAAGTTATTCAAATTAGAGGGGAAAAAGACTAGCTTTCATCTGATCTCATCACAGCATGAGAGTTTCTGAAACCGAAGAATTCATTTAAAGAAACATGATTTATTTTAATCTACAAAACTCCATTAATTTTGAAGTGTTCGTAATGAGATCAAGTTTTCCATATGTACAGAAGAATTCTTGATTAATCCATCCGCTTGAGGTTGTAATGAACAACAATAGCAAACAGATTCTCCATCCTCCAGACCCAAGTGCAAAATCAAAATGCAACCTCAAACATGAGCCCACAATAAACAGTAGAAGAAATCTCTGTGTCTGTGGAGGAAATGGCCCTGCAACTTGGGATCAGTTTTCCTGGAAGAAGACAAGTCTTGGATGAATCAAATCCCGTCTCTGCCAAGTTGTGTACGAGGATCTTGTTAATGATGAAAATCATATTGCCAAATCACCGGATTGAAACTGGTCTAACTTTACTATCTGATGCCACTCTCCCTCTCTTATATTGGGAAGATGCCTTTACTACAGCTTGCTACTTAATCAATCTCTTACCCTCTCCAATCATACAAAATAAATCACCATATCAAGCCCTCTTTAATCGCTCTCCTGAATATAATAATTTACGCACTTTTGGTTGTGCATGTTGGCCTTGTCTTCGTCCTTACACTAAGCACAAAACTGATCCTCGGTCAACTGTCTGTGTCTTTCTAGGATATAGCTCTACTCATAAAGGCTATCGTTGTCTCGACATTAGAACAAAACATCTTTACATCTCTCGTGATGTCGTGTTTGATGAGGCCTTTTTCCCTTTTGCAAAGAAATCACCACCAATTTCAACTCACCCAGTAGCTCCCACACCTCTTCCTCCATCCCTTTTACTCTCTCAACCCACTCTTGCCGTAGAACATCCACTACCAAATAATCCGCCCATCCAAGATGACAACCCTCCACCTATTCTGCATAACGAACCACCACTCTTGCCCGTTGGCCCGACTCATAATCTTGATGTAGGCTCAACCCTGGAGCAGCGTCCTCAACACATAATACGTACTCGCTCCACAAACAACATTTCTCGTCCTAAGCAATTTACTGATGGGTGTGTTCGTTACCCACTTCCGCGTGCTCTTCTTGCAACAAACTCTGATGTTATGTCAACTCCAACATGCTTCACCGAAGCATCAAAATCTGCACAATGGCGTGCTGCTATGAATACCGAGTTCGATGCTCTTATAAAAATGGAACTTGGTCTCTTGTTCCACCTCCATCGTCTGATCGCACTATTGTTGGTTGTAAGTGGGTTTTCGGAATCAAGCATAAACCAGATGGATCAATTGATCGTTATAAAGCCCGATTGGTTGCAAAGGGATTTCATCAGCAACCCAGTTTAGATTTTGATGAGACATTCAGTCCTGTTATTAAGCATTCCAATACTCGTTTTATCCTTGCTTATGCTGTTTCCTTGCAGTGGCCAATCAAACAGGTTGATGTGTCAAATGCTTTTCTCCATGGCTTTATTTCCAATGAAAACTATATGCAACAGCCACCGGGATATGTACATCCCCAATTTCCTCATCATGTGTGCCGTCTTCATAAAACTTTATACTATCTCAAGCAAGCACCTCTCGCATGGTACTCCAGGTTGAGCTCTAAATTGTTATCACTTGGTTTTATGAATTCGCAGGCTGATACATCTCTCTTTACCATCCATAATGACACTCATCATCTCCTTGTACTTATCTATGTTAATGATATTATTATCACTGGATCATCTTCTACTGCCATTGATAATTTGATATTGTCACTTGTGGCTGAATTTCCACTGAAAGATCTAGGCCCAATTAATTATTTCTTGGGCATTGAAATGCATCGTACACCTGATGGTCTATTCCTCTCACAAAAATGGTACATCATTAATCTTCTCCGTCGAACAAACATGCTTACTGCCATGCCTGTATCTACTCCTATGTCTGTGGCGAACAATCTCACTTTGAAGGGTCAAGCTTTTGATGATCCGTCACTATATCGTAGTATAGTTGGTGCTTTAAACTATCTTGGCTTGACTCGTCCTGACATCTCATATGTTGTTAACCGGCTTTGCTAGTTTATGCATCGTCCCACTACTGATCATTGGACAGCAGTTAAACTAGTACTTCGCTACCTAAAACACTCCCACGATCTAGCTCTGTTCTACCCCGCAAAGTCCAAGTCTTCTCTGTCACTTCATGCTTTCGTTGATGCTGATTGGGCTGGTGATATTGACACAAGACGCTCAACGACAGGCTTTTGTATTTTCTTTGGAGATTGTCTCATCTCTTGGGCTGCAAAGAAACAACAAACTGTTGCTCGTTCAAATGCAAATAAGGAAACAACCAAATGGGTGGCAATAATTCTGTGATTTAAGCAGCAATCAATCCGGTGATTTGGCTATATGATTTTCATCATTAACAGATCTCATTCTCCTCCAAGTGGGAATGGTATGTGTTGTGGAAGAGTGATGAGGCATTTTACTGTTCCTTTGTCCATAGGAGTTTGAGTTGTTGAATTTATTTTATCAAGTGGATTCGATTTTGCAACCATTCATTAAATGCATTTTCTTGGTATCCAGGAGTTATCACGAGAGATCGCTGTTTCCAGCATATATAGTCGTGAAATACGGATACAAATTAAAAGAGCAACTTTTTCTTGAATTTCATCACATAAAGTTGGAAGAGAAGACACTATAAAGCTCCAGCCCCAATAGTATTGGAAAAAGAGAGAGAGATTTGAGTTAAGATGTGGAATTCCATTAAGTTAGTGATGCTGGTTGTTTGTGTTTTGACAGCAAATAAAGTGTGTGCACAGGCACAGCCTAATAATCAAGTAACAGCACTTTTCATATTTGGGGATTCTTTAGTTGACAATGGCAACAACAATGGGATCCTCACTCTTTCTAGGGCTAACTACATGCCTTACGGCATCGACTTTCCTCAGGGCACCACAGGACGTTTCACCAATGGCCGTACTTTTGTCGACGTTTTAGGTACTAGCTATAGCTACCTACGAGTAATATTTACTAGCTATTTTATTTTGTACTGATATATATATGCTACCTGAATGTGGTGTTCAGCTCAATTATTAGGCTTTCCAAACTACATTCCGGCCTATGCAAGAACCCGTGGACAGGGCCTGCTCCGTGGAGCAAACTACGCATCCGGAGCTTCTGGAATAAGAGATGAAACAGGAAACAATTTGGTATGGTAGTAACTAATTATTTAAGGATTAATGTGTTAAGAGAAGTAATATATACATATACATAAGTTTGTTTCTTTCAGGGGGATCACGTTTCGATGAACCAGCAAGTAGACAACTTTGCAGCAACGGTGCAGCAGCTGAGGAGATACTTCCGAGGAGATGAATATGCACTGGCAGCCTACCTCAGCAAGGCCATATTCTACTGCGGATTGGGAAGCAACGACTATCTCAACAACTACTTCATGCGCGACTACTACTCCACCGGCTCCCAGTACACCCCCAAGGCTTATGCTGATTCTCTCATCCAAGATTATTCCAAACAATTAACTGTACGTAATTTACACTCCACTCCACTCCACTCATCATCTCTTCTTCATCACTAATTTACATCATCTGCTCAGGCTTTGTACGACTTGGGAGCTCGCAAAGTTATTGTAACTGCGGTGGGCCAAATCGGATGCATCCCATATCAGCTAGCGCGATACAATGGTAAAGGAAGCAAGTGCAATGAAGACATCAATAACGCCATCGTCCTCTTCAACACTAACCTCAAGCTCTTGGTTGATCGTTATAACAAGGGCGGCTTCGGGGCCAAGTTCGTTTATCTGGATTCCTATCAGAGCAGCCAAGATGTCGCCCGAAACGCTAAAACATACGGATTCGAAGTAGTGGACACCGGATGTTGTGGGGTGGGAAAGAACAACGGCCAGATTACCTGTCTTCCTCTTCAGACACCCTGCGACGATCGACACAAGTACTTGTTCTGGGACGCCTTTCATCCTACGGAAGCTGCCAACATTGTGTTTGCCAAGAAAGCATACTCTTCCAAGTCTCAATCATATGCTTATCCTATTAACATTCAGCAACTAGCTATGCTCTAGTTTATTTATACCACAACTCTAGCTTTGCACTTAACATTATTAATAACTGTATGTTATGAACGGGGTGGAGTCATCAATCAAATCAATTTAAATTGGTATAGAAAAAATGCCACCAAAACAAATTTTCTTAATCCATGTTTCCACATACCGTGTACAAAAAAATCAACATCACAATATTATATTATAAGAATGTCACTTTTTACGCTATTAAAGGCTTTTAATAAGCCACATGCAGAACTAACAATTAATTCTAAAGAAAATTTTGAGATTTAATTAGTTAGTAAGGATAAATTTATCACTAATTATATGAGAGTAATGAGTGAGTGTAATTTGGCTAACCTAGTGAAGAGGTTACATGAAGTTTAATGAGTATCCCACATTAAAGTGGGAGGAAAATCCTCAAAAGTCCGGTCATATTTGTGCTCGAGTCCAATTAAGTTGTACAACCCGTAAAACTTGAGCTTTTTCTGCAGCAGGTTTGTTGAACCTGGATGTGAGACAAACTCCGCAATGATCGCTGATTAGTAAGAGATTCGCGCCTGTCAGCAATTATGAGAGCAATCAACGCTTGTTGCCATCGTGACTGAGTGAATTGATGCGTTTATAAATAGGTGCATTCATGCATTCCGAAAACACACCGAAAAACACTTGAATCTATACAAGCAAATAAGCTGCATCCTAGTCATAGACGATCATTTCCTCCACTAGTCCTTAGTTCGCCGAAGTTCTAACGATAACAATGTTGCCATCACGGAAATGAAAATCCGTTTAACCACTGGGGATGAGCCGCCAAGACCGGAGCACTATCGGGGCGTATCTCGTCTGTTGAGAAGGGTTCTACTCGACTCGACTTTTGTACACTCATAAGAAGATTTTGCACGAATAAGTAATCTAACTCTATTTTCTACTCCAGCTTTTGTAATGTTCCATTGTACTAATTTTATACTGAAGGTCACCTCCATTAATACCTTTCTTTAAAAGGTAATTATATCCTTGGAGAATTAAATTGGTTAGTAAGGATTAATAAATAAATTAATCACCAATTAAATAATAATTAAAGTGAGTGAAATCAGTCTCACATTTGGAGAGATAGTTTGAAATTAGTCTCAGATTTGGAGAATATTCTGGGATTCTCTCCTACAGATATGATACATTGTATCTGGTCAACAATACAATGTGTGAACACAGATCTGTGTGTGTGAATGCAGATCTGGGTGTGTGAACACAGATCTGTACAAATCCTACCATATGTGGAGTTGTCCCTGGCACCTATAAATAGGGTCATTCACTATGCATTCCAACACACCACAAACGAGCACCTCTGCATACATTTTCATAGTGCATAGTCTAGATGATTCAGTTCTCCATTATTTTTAGTTTGTCGGAGTTCCTGCGATAGCGGTCCTGCTTCGCCGGAAACGAAAGAACCGTTTTACCTTTGGAGGCATTGCGCCAAGAACCGAGCACTACCGGGGCATTTTACGTCTTGCGGGAAAATTTGTTGTATTTGAAGACTTTACTTATTTATTTATTTCTTGTATTTACGTTCAGTATTCATATTGTAAAGGGATTGTGTGGTGCACCCCCATATTCCCCAACAATTGCAAGACATAAAATCGTTTGTATTCCCTGTACCTACAGTCACAATATGAATACCGTGGCGGATATTGATAGAGTATCTGTCCCAAAAGTGAGTGAAACCTCCAATGTTAATAAATACTCTGTTGGGATTGATTTTCAAAGAGTAATTGTGAATCCTGTTGGGTCTGAATCCAAATGATGTATCCTTTAATGCGGACGTATAGACCATTCATGGTTCTGGTACCGGGAAGAAACCCGAAATAATTTATGGGGGTCGATACATACGTAATGAACATCTAAAGAGATGTTGGATCCGAGATCATTGGATTTGATAAGGATAAATTATTGTGCATAAATTCATTCTTAGTGGCATATGTAATGAATGCACTTTATAATGTTATTGTGGCACTTAAATGCTTATCGAGTTGTTGAACTCTTTGAGAAATAAAAAAAATAAAGCCAAATGGCAATGTGTTAGCCAAGAAGGCAAGTAAAGATGTGAATATCTTTAATTTAAATTAAACTGCTCATAACATGTTACTGTCATGTGAGTTGATATACGATTGTGTGACGTTTGGATAAAATCCAAAATTCATGAAACACTTAAAACCATCTAAGTGTGGGGGCTGCCACCCCGAGTGTGGGGGTATCACTCCAAGTGTGGGGGGTGCTACCCGAGTATGGGGCGTGACACTCCAAATATAAGGGTGTTTATTATAAAGATGAAAAGTAGTTGTGTTTTATACACAATAAATTGATCTTGAAGAAAAGAAAGTGGATCCACTCATATATGTGTGAAAATCAAGATTAATAAAATTGCTAGAAGGAATGTGATTAAAAAATCCACAAAGTAAGAACTAAAACAGTGGATACCCAACCATGATGACTGGAGATCCCAAGAACTTGGTTCAAAGGGACAACAAAACTATAGAGGTTCAAGTTAAACTTGGTACCTACTATTCCTTAGTAGAGCAATTCTACCAAGTATAGAACCCGTATTGCGGTGATGTTACGTCTTTTGACGTTTAATGATTATTTAAAGCCGAGTAATGGCTGGTTGAGTATAACGGGGTACTCAAGATAGGAGATCACCTATGTAGTGTGAAGTGAGTGGCCGCTTCAAGTAAAACACTTATGAATCCAAAGGGGTCCATGGCCGAAACGGACCAAAACGTTAGAACAAGGATGATGAGAGGCATTGATGCATTCACACTGTTGTCTTAGTATGCGCTAAGGAGGAGTAGATCAAAGACCTTGTGTCTACTAAGCCACCGGTATACTCGATAGTGTTGGACTACGAAAGGTTTAAAGTCTCAAGCTACCTATCCAGATACATCAATGTTTCACGAGGATTAGATTGTGTGTCAGCATTATATAAGCGCCGGATTCCACTCATGTGGGGGATTGTTGGGGAATTTAATTGGTTTGTAAGGATTAATTAATAAATTAATCACCAATTAAATAATAATTAAAGTGAGTGAAATCATTATCACATTTGGAGAGATATTTTGAAATCAGTCTAAGATTTGGAGAATATTCTGGGATTCTCTCCAACAAATATGATATATTGTATCTGGTCAACAGTACTGTGTGTGAACACTGATCTGTGTGTGAATACAGATCTGGGTGTGTGAACACAGATCTGTGCAAATCCTACCATATGTGGAGTGGTCCCTGGCACCTATAAATAGGGTCATTCACCATGCATTCTAACACACCACAAACGTGCACATCTGCATACATTTGCATAGTGCATAGTTTAGATGATTCAGTTCTCCATCATCTTTAGTTTGCTGGAGTTCCTGCGATAGCGGTGCTGCTTCTCCAAAAATGAAAGAACCATTTTATCTTTAGGGGCGTTGTGTCAAGAACCGGAGCACTAACGGGGTGTTTTATGGGTCAGGATCTTCTGTACCAATTTCGTGTGACATTTCTTATGCCACTCCATGTACCTGCCACGTGTCACTCTATTAAGAGATGTTACAGGAGATGTCACACCAAAGTATCACAGGACATCCCGTGCCGCGTATTACGTCTTGCGGGAAGAGATCCAATCTCGACTCGGTTCAAGATCCAGATCCAGTTCCCGCTCCAGTTCTGTTTGAAGATCCAGATCCCGCGTTAGATCCAGATCAAGATCCATAGATAAGATTTGAAGACTTTACTTAGTTATTTATTTCTTGTATTTACGTTCAGTATTCATATTATAAAGGGATTGTGTGATGCACCCCCATATTCCCCAACAATCCTAACATGCATTTTCTTTATCGGTACTACAAGATTATACCCTAATTTCATAACCTAATTATCTTAAATAATGATCATATGAAGATAAATTAGACATCTCAAATTGACAGTTCCGATGAAGAAATGATATATGGGTAAATCCCCTTTAATCATAACATGTGACACATAAAATCCTACGATGCACACAAGAAGCAATAGTAAACATGCATGGATTATGACATGAATAAAATTGAGGACATTTATGAGACAAGAAATATAAGTCTAAAATCAAAATATCAATACAAGAAGGAATATTCTGCAGAAATTCATAACCTAATCTAGAAATTCATAACTAATCTAGATCATCAGTTCAACATAATTCAAACTTTCAAAACCGTAGAACTATCAAAAGAAAACTAGCATTACTCACCCTATCTTTTCTCCGTCTCTTCAAATCTTCTGAGTTCTTTAGTTTAAGTAAGTAAACGATCTCTAATCTCCAACAGTGGTGAGGTGAATTAATGGTGGCATAAGTGGATGAAGGTGGATGACGACTATGAGTGATAAATATAAACGATCTCTGGTGTGTAGGGTTTCTATGTGTGATGAATTGTGATGGCAATAGGTCTCTTTTATAATTGTAGGATGGTGAAATTAAGGTTTATCCTCGAATTAGAGCTTCCTTTCGTAAAAAATATATGACCAAATATGAGCAGGGTACACAATTTCATGAATCTGAGCATATTTGTGCATTCTTACTCAACCTCTGGAAGCTCTCTAGCTTGGCTCGAGTTGCAAGCCAAGCTAGACTTCTTTATAAGTTGGTTTCTGGCTCCGATCGAGCTGCAACTCTAGCTGGTACAAAACACTTAATTGACTTGCACGACCGCACCATTTTGAACATAATCTCCACATTTGGACTTTGATTCAAGCTATTAAATAAATGGCTATAAAGTCCTCGCTTTGTGATATGTAATAATCATATAAATTATTACAAATTAATGTAACATTTGAACTAAATAAAATATTTTAAAATTTAATGGGGTACTTAAAACCCTCAAGTGTGGAGGGGTGTCACTTCAAGTGTGGAGGTATGACATTTCAAATCTGGAGGTGTTTGGATTAAAGATGAAAAGTAATTATTTAAGACACAGTAAATTGATCTTAAAGAAAAAGTGATACCAATCACACTGTAATTATCAAATATCAATAAAATTGCTAACTTTTTTTTTCTTTTAATTTATACTTTTTATTATTTAGAAACTTATTCATTTAATTTAATTTTTTATTTAATTATTATAAATTTATAAAATGTGATAACCATTTGATAAAATGTGATAACAGTGCAGTGAATTATTTCATGAACAATATTTTAAAAGAAAAGTGGTAACATCTTTAATAAATAGTGATAACTAATTTAAAATATATTTCACAAACAATTTATTTATTGAAATAATAAAAAATATAATATTTTTTTATAAAATATGATTCCTAATAAAAAAAAAGTGATATCTGTCATTTGAACAATTTATTGGAATAAAAAGTGATAACATGTTTAATAAAAAGTGATAATTATTAAAGAAAAAGTGATAACTTTTTAATCTGATTTTTTAATGAACATTTCGTACAATAAATAAAAAGCGATAATATTTTAATATAAAAGATACCTAATTAAAATAAAGCAATAATAAAACAATGGAACTATATGATGAACAATAATTAATAATAATAATAATAATAATAAATATATAAATAAATAATTATTTTTATTGAAAGTAAAAATAAATAAATAAATAAATAAAATTTGGAAGTAGTGTAATTCGATCTAGACGCAAGAGAAGACATTCGCGGAAATTTAATTATTTTACTAAACGAGATATATGAATTAGTAATCCAAACAGGCCTTTCTTTTTATAAAAACCATTTTAATTTAAGAGTTAAACTAGGTGCTTGGGATACAACTATTTTATATAAATCATTAGATAAAAAAAATTATCATATAATCACCATTAGATCAAATAAAATAATTAAAAACTTAAAAAATAAAAATGACAGTACCCTAAAAAACTAACTTGGATCAAATATTTAATTATGAAGTGTGAAAAAAGAGTTCCATTAGTCACTCCTACAGAAAAACACGTGGACACCTCCCTCTTCTGCATGCATTCTTCTCTTTATCTCCTTCGCACAACACACCAAACCGCCTACCTGTGTATATATAGCCCCCGGCCACCCCCCCTCCCCGGCTCTCTCTATCCATGCCTGTGATGGATTTGATAAACACGGTGATGAATTTCTTTGTGCCACCGGCAAGCCTGGTAATGCTGGCGTTCGCATGGCCGACTCTCACTTTTATTAACACCTGTGAATGGCTTTACAACTCTTTCTTCAACACTGAGCTAATGGAGAATAAGGTCGTTGTCATTACTGGAGCTTCCTCTGGCATTGGAGAGGTAACTTAATACATTCACGTTTGATTTTGAGCTTGGTGAAATACCAACTTACTTTAGGAATTGGAGTATATATTATACTTACAAATTAAGTCAAAAACGTAATTTCTGTTTTCTATCACTCATTTACAAGGGTTGATGTAAATTAAGTAATGAGGAATTGCAGAATTGGCAATTCAGAAACATCAATATGTTCCCAGAAGTTTGCAATTACTATACATTGCCTCAGGCTCAGATTTGGGGATTCTAGCAAAAAAACTCCCCCACCGCCCCAATTGCAAGGAATTTAATAAGTGAATTTGGAGATGAATACTGTTGATGCATTCTGGCATTTGGCAGCTTAAGATGGAGTGTGGTAGATTTAGGGAATGCAATTCGCTCATATTTCCTGCATCTATTATGTATTTGTGATGGATGAGTCTTGTAATTGCAGCAAATTGCTTATCAATATGCAAAGAGGGGAGCCACCCTAGTGTTGGTAGCACGCCGCGAGCACAGGTTGCGATCAATAAGTGAGAATGCAAGACAGCTAGGAGCACCAAATGTGATGATAGTTGCAGCCGATGTTGTCAAGGAGGAAGATTGTAGGAGATTTATAAATGAAACGATCAACCAATATGGTCGTGGTAAGTAAGTTGGCTATGCATATACTAGGTGTAAGAATATATGGATGGATCATTACTCATTAGTATAACTTGATTTGCTTGTATGAAAGATTGAATCGATAAATTCATTTGTGCAGTGGATCATCTTGTAAATACTGCAAGTCTGGGGCATACCTTCTACTTCGAGGAAGCGACAGACACTAACGTGTTTCCTATTTTAATGGTATGACTCTACAACCAGATCGAGTTCCACAATTAGAATTATGTTCAATTTGTTGATATGTGTATGATCTGGAACTTGTCTGTTCTGTTTCAGGACATAAACTTTTGGGGTAATGTTTATCCAACGCATGTAGCACTTCCTTATCTCAGGGAAAGTAATGGCCGTGTGATTGTGAATGCTTCTGTAGAGAATTGGCTACCATTACCAAGGATGAGTTTGTATGCTGTGAGTTTAATTTTGAAATAACTAATCAAATCATTGATTGTGTCCAACTCTATTTAGCAGACGGAGTAATATTTTTTGCTGTTTTCTTTGCTCTGTCTAGGCGGCAAAATCAGCGCTGATTAACTTCTATGAGACACTTCGGTTTGAAGTGAAAGATGAGGTTGGAATAACTGTGGCGACACATGGTTGGATTGGAACTGAAATGACGAGAGGAAAATTCATGGTTGAGGAAGGGGCAGAGATGCAGTGGAAGGAAGAAAGAGAAGCAAGTCCCAATCTATGCCTTGAATTTTTTTTTTCTCCTGTTACTGTATTGTATTTCATTTTGGATTGCTGCCACCCTTGAAAATTAGGTACATGTATCCGGTGGTCCAGTCGAGGAGTTTGCGAAGCTGATCGTGTCGGGGGCATGCAGAGGGGATCCATATGTGAAATATCCAAGCTGGTATGATATATTTTTCCTGTATAGGATGTTTGCACCTAAGATCCTATACTGGACCTTCCAATTTCTACTGACGAGCGCGGGATCAAGAAGGACCTCCTTCGTAGGGACGGGAAGGCCTCTTTTAGGGGGATCTCCAAGATTCATGGGAAGTCCTGATAGATCCAAGCTTTTGAGCAGCAGAGACTCGAGTGAATAGACCCAGAGGTTTTTTTTTTCTTTTTTTTTTTTCCAGCTTGTTCTTGTGGTTTTACAAGCAAATAATAATGGGTAACATGCGGAAGAATGCCGTCTAACATTATTTTGTTTTGTTACCAAGTTGAATAAACGCACATCTTTATATATAATCTGTGATGAGCAATGCGAGTATGATGTCTGTTATATTCGTTTGGGATTGAGGAATGGAAGTAAACAGCGAGTATGATGTCTGTTATATTCGTTTGGGATTGAGGAATGGAAGTGGCTTGTTTACGTATACAGTTACTAATTACAAATGAAAAGATCAATACATTGGAAACACAAATCAAATCACCGTGGTAAAGCAAACATAAGCTGTATAGTACCAATTAAACAATTACGATTGTTTAGGGATTAGGTGAGAAATGAATCATTGCAGAGCATTTGAAATAGCATAAATGAAGTCCAAGAATCCGGTTCCCTTTAGCAGCCCTTTCCCTGTCAGTAGTTCAAAGTCCAAAAGCAATAAGAAGCCAATCACAGCTGCCTTTCCATTTATTAGTTCATTCTTCCCAGTGAAACCAAAACTCTCCGAATCTTCATCGATCACCATTTTAACCTGCCAACGCCACAGGTACCAACTTCCTACGTTAATGTTACTTCAGTTTCGTCAATCTTGTAATGAATTCTAGCTATTATTACCTCATCAACATTGACATCTGTTGCTGTCACCCCAGGTTGAGCTTTCCCACTGAAAACAATTTCGGTTGCTGCATTAGATTGTGTATTCCCAACCATGCTTATGTATATATTCTCGCCATCAGTTTTCACAGGATAGACGAACATAGTTCTCAGAGGTGGAGTGAGGGCTCTGAGCACGGGATTCTTTGGGTACCACTCTTTGATCTCTCCGGTTCGCAAATCGAATGTGCTATCAGTTGTCGGGCAGATAATACACCCATCCTGTCGCAGAGTCATGTAACATGTTGAATAATGAAACTTGACCATGCAACTCATATAAAGCGAGCAGGGTTTCTATCAACTTTGCTATAATTTAAGATAACTAAAGGTTGGTATAAATATGATCCGGGATACTATGAATACACAGATGGGCCTAATGCTCAAGGCATCAGATATCAGCGAAGAGCCCAACCAAATATTGAACCAATCCAAAATGCGCAAGAAGATGTATCAACCCAAACAAAGCATCCACATCTTTGGATGAGGGGCCAAATATTGGACCCATCCAAAGTGTGCAAGAAGATGTATCAACAAACAAAGAATCCACATCTTTGGATGAGGGGCTTATTTCGCATGACAACATTAACAAGAACAAGCCTAGTAATGTCCGTAATATTCAGAGTTGATATTCCATTCTTTGTAATTGTTTTACATAAGGAGGATAGATCATAGATGTTGAGTAAAGTAAGAATAAGAATTGCAGTAAGACAAAGTGTGATCCTTAACCTATTTGTTAAGAGAGTTTCCTGAGTTTCTACTCTCTAGTGTATCAGGTAACAGACAATCCAGACTCTAGGGGAGTAGGCATGCGACACTCCTCTTCGTTTAAATACTATCCCTACTCCCTACCAATAATATAACACAAACAGTGTGTGTCAAGTGAAACTTTGCTATAAAGGAAAAAGAAAGCATCATTTATGCATGCCCAATTCTTTTTCTATTCGAACTCAATTTATGTTAAATAGATATATAAACTCAATCAAAATTAATACACTCGTCTCTTTTTTCTTCATTCAATCTCTCCCTCTCTTTCAACAATTGAAACTCATGATATACAGTAAAAAAAGAGAAGAGGAAATCACGAGATCAAATCCCTTGAAGAAGTAAACGTTGTTAGCAATCTTAGGGGCCGCTTGGTACGAATTCCTCAATCGGATTGGCAACGGGTATCATTAAGGACTCAATGACAATGGGAATAAAGGGTGGGGAGTAGTTACTGAATCAATGGGAGTGATTGAGGAATTTTGATTCCTACTGCACCAACCAAGCATCAACAATGAGAATCAATATACATCTATTCCAATTACCCTCTGCCACTACCCCAACCAAACAGCCCCTTAATACAATATATTCCATTCCAGTAACTAGAATCATTAAAAAAATATTAGTCAGAACATGGCGAAAGGGTCATGTTGACAAGCTCAGAAGCTGTGAAAATCAGCAAAATAGCTAGAAGGGAAAAAAAAAGAAAGAAGAAATCCACACTAATCTTTCTTTTTTTTTTTTTTTACTTGCGGTAAGGTTTTCTTCAAAAGATTAGGGCTTGAGGTGGATCCCTTACTCACGAAAGTGTGGCGGCAACAATTTGTGTGAGCCAGAAATAATCAAAATGAGGATGAATCAGTTGATGGTGATGATGCAATTGGTGTTTGTGTTGAGTGCTGAAGGGAATACTAATGTTTGGAGACTCTGCTACGCTGCTTTTCCAGTCTTGAGTTCTCCCAACGGCATCACCCACTTCAAGAAGCCGGCGGGACGACTTTGCGACGGCAGACTAAATGTTGACTCCCTCCACTACCCCCGACGCCCCTTCCGATATTTTCAAATTTTATTTGTGTGACCAACCCATGACACATGAATAAATGATTTACACATTGAAATGCAAACACGAAGAAACAACTATAATCGATTCAAGTTGATAATAATAACCACCCAACATGTTGATCAGAAAAACAGCATTGTACTTTTCACCTTTAAATACGGGCAATCCAAATCCGAAATCCCAATTGTATTATTTTTCAGCGAAGAAGAATATATACCTGAGTGAGCTTTGCGTTGAGCAATCCTTCGGAATAAGCACCCTCTGCCGGGGACCTATTCTCTATTGCAAAAACACCATCTTTGTACCACAGCAGAAGAATAGTCTCCCCGTCTTGTATGATCACGCGCCGCTCTCCCTTGGGCAATGCTGACAGCGGCACCACCGGCACCCAGTTCTTCCCGTCCTCTACTGAGGGAGCGGATACTTGACTGGCCTTGCACGCGATTTTAACTTTGCGGGAAGAGGGTGTTATTGGAATATAAGAAGTGATTTTTGCAGTTGGTAGGTGGTGGCGGTTTAACGGTGAGCCACAGCACCACGTGGTGGAGAAAAGTCCGGCGGTCGAGAGCTTTGGTGCTGCAATGGCCATAAGGAATTAAGAAGGGCGAATGTGAGGAGAATGGAGGAGGGTGGGAGTGAGTAGGTACGCGTGTTGTCCATGGCCACATAAAATTTGAGAGAAATTATCACTGGTCAATTAACTATGACTAAATCCGCAATTGGGCTTCTAAGTATTTAGATTTTCGATTTTAGTCCTTTGGTATCCAATTTTGATCCTTTTGCTTCAAATTTGGTCCAACTTTAATCTGAAAGTTATAAATTCCCACCGGAAAATACAACTGTCATTAAAAAAAAAAAAGGAATAACAATAAAAATCTTAATTTATATACACCTTTGCCACAGCACATGCCCTCCACTGCAGTCCTGCAATGCTTTCGCAACCGCCATCCTTCACCATTTTCAACCGACAGCCTCATCTCCCCTCACTGCAACCTTCTCCCCATCTCACCATTATCACCATCTCCCCTCACTGCAACCTTCTCCCCATCTCACCATTATCACCAGTGTAAGCAATTAAAATTCACGGTCCAATCAAATGGCGACACGTGGATTTTATTAATTAAATATCAATTTTAATTTATTATATTTTATTTTGGGAATTTAATAAATTAATTCCTAAAATAGATTAATAAATAATTGATAATTAATTTAAAACCCAACAAATTAAGTAGGGTTTAAATTAAGTAAAACTTGACCCCCAAGTTAAGTAAAGCATGGAAGGTTCCAGAATCAGGTCAAATTAAGTAATGACCAATCAAGCTCTGATATATATGGAAAGGCCTAAGCCCGCAGAACCAGACCAAATCTATCTTGGACCAATCAGATTGCAAGTTATTTATGGGACATGCTCATCCTTCACCTATATAAGGAGCCCTCCTTCATTCATTCCAGACACACTAAAAAAATACTTGAAGACATAAACGCTCTGAAGAGATCAAGAATACGAGCAGTGCTCCCTTGAGATCTTCAAGCATCTTCAAGTCAAGAACGACAAACGATTCGGGATTAAGGTGCGGAGCCCCCTAAATCAAGCGTTCTTCATATACTGAGTTCTTCGGTGTTCTTCGCGCCAAGAACAGCATACGACCCGGGATTAAGGTGCTAAGCTCCCCCAGATCGAGTGTTCTTCAGATCAAGTACGTTTAATCCAAATAAAGGCTCGACGCTTTTGGATTAACATTATAAGGTCCCAAATCCGAGTTCGGACAAGCTTCAACTGAAGATCCGACTCAACACACACAAGTCAAGTCAAAGTCAAAGTCCAAATTGGTTCGAGAGAAGAATCAGAGGATTGATAGAGATTGTTCCTAAATTTTCAAGTTCAATCCGTCTGGATTATTATTGTAATTCTTTTGTATTTATTTCATTATAAATACAATATTTGTTGTTACAAATTTTGGCACGCCCGGTGGGACAGTGTCTACCTCTCATCTCTTCTCTCTACAAGCTCGAAAGTACGATATGACTCCTGTCAGGATTACTGTAGGTAGGACTGCTGCTTCTAAGCTTTCAGAGTCATTGACTGAATATGTTGCTGTTGTTACGAGGAGCATGTCAGAAAAAGCTCGTTCGGAAGCCTCATCTGGATCCAACCCTTCGGTTGAGGAGGTTTCGAGAAAACAACTACCTATGAAAGATGATAGTGATGAAGATTCTGCATCTTCAAACTCTTCATCTGACTCCGTTGCATCTCCAGTAATGATGGCAGACGCCTCAACTATTGAGGAGCAGTTAGCAAGTATGATGAAAGCTATCGAAGGGCTTACAAAACACATAGAAGCTCAAGATTCAAAAATCTCCCAATTGATGGAAAAAAGAGACGTCGCGGAGACTAGCCGTGCAAATGGAAAAGGAGTCATGGACGAGAGTGAAGTGGAAGAGGTCACAAGGCGCCAGACTATTGAAAAGGAGCAAACTCAAGGAACGTTGCCACTTTCAGCTGATGGAATGCTCCAAGTGGATCAACTCAAGGATATTATACTTGGAACAATAAAAGAAAGGTTTGAGGAGAATTCCAAGCCTATTGATACTTATGTCAAGCTATACACGAAAAGAGTGGACAACTTGAAGTTGCCAGCTGGCTACCAGCCTCCCAAGTTCCAACAATTTGATGGCAAGGGAAACCCGAGGCAGCATATAGCACACTTTATTAAGACTTGCCATGACGCTGGTACTTATGGAGACCATATGATAAGGCAGTTCGTTCGCTCTCTTAAAGGAAATGCATTTGATTGGTATATCGACTTGCAAACTGAATCCATTGATAGTTGGGCACAAATGGAACATGAGTTCCTTAATCGTTTCTACAGCACGAGGAGAACTGTTAGCATGACTGAGTTAACTAATACTCGTCAATTGAAGGAAGAACCTGTGATTAATTATATCAATCGATGGAGAAATTTGAGTTTAAATTGCAAGGACCGATTATCCGGAGAGTCTGCTATTGAGATGTGTATCCAAGGGATGGAATGGAATCTCCTTTATATACTCAAAGGAATTCAACCTAAGACTTTCGAAGAGTTGGCTACTAGGGCCCATGACATGGAATTAAGTATGGCTGCTAGTGGAATCAAACATTCACCGATGTCGGACTCCTACAAGTCTAAAGATAAATAAGATTTCAAAAAGGGGGGCAAGTCCTATGCTAAAAGTTCCAACAAAGAGTCAATGGCCACAAATATTATAACGGTCAAGGTTTGAAAGAATGAAAATGATAAGAAAGATAAAGGGAGGCAAGTTGCCCAAGAGTGGGGGCAAAGAAGGTTAACTCTGAAAGAGATGCAAGAAAAGGAGTATCCATTTCTGAATTCAGACATTTCTGGTATATTCGATGATCTAATGAAGAACAAACTTCTTGATCTTCCTAAGATGAAGCTTCCAGAGGAAGCTGGTCGAACTAATAACCCAAAATACTGCAAGTATCATAGGTTGGTGAGTCATCCAATTCATGATTGTTTTGTTCTTAAGGAAAAGATCATGCAACTAGCTAAGGAAGGAAAAATCGTGTTAGAAGATGAGGCAGGCACAAACTTCACTTCTGTAAAAGAAAGTCATGATGAAGGCTCATGTCATGTCGTGAACGAGGACAATGAAAGCGAACAACTTGAAACTAAGGGTAAAGCTTACTCCATGAAGGTGACCTTCACGGATGAAGCTATGTTGTTGGGTATGCAATCTCATAATCGACCTCTATTTGTGACTGGTTACACTAAAGAGATGCGAGTGAATCGCATACTTGTTGATGGAGGTTCGGCAGTGAACATTTTGTCCTTGAGAATGTTGAAGAAGATAGAAATACCAATGGATGAACTCAACCATAGCCGATTGATGATTCAAGGGTTTAACCATGAAGGGCAGAGAACTCTCGGCACAATAGTTCTTGATTTGCTAATTGATGAGATGAAATCCACAGTCCTCTTCCATGTTATCGATGCAAAACTTCGTACAACATGCTTTTGGGGCGCCCATGGCTACATGAGAATGGTGTGATTCCTTTCACATTACACCAGTGCTTCAAATATAGTGAAGGTGATAATGTGAAAAGGGTGTTCGGCGACGACAAGCCGTTTACTGAAGCTGAAGCTTACTTTGCAGATGCTAAATATTTCTTCAAGAGTACAAAGGAAGTAAAGCGTGAAGAAGCCCCAGTGCAAGATAATGGGGGCAATAAACAAATAAAGGATGAGGAAGGTAGTACATCATCTGCCACTCTCAAGGAGAACAAAGGCAAAGGGCTTGAGACCTCGGAAGAGTTGACATTGCCTCTAACAAAAATTGATGCAAATATGCCTTCTTCTCCACCACTCAAAGGATTCACACGTCCTATTGAAGGACCAAAGACCGAACACGGTGAAGTGTTTGAAGCCAAAATAACCAAGTCGTATAGTCCACAAGCTTATAAACTCCTTATGAAGGCTGGTTATGAACCAAGGGAAAAAGCGATGGCGAGCAAGGTGTGTCAAGAAACTATCAACCCACCAGGACATGGGCTCAATGTTACTCAGAAAATGTTGAAAAATGGTGGTCACACTATCAAGAAGGCTAAGACAGGTTTGGGATATGTCCCTCAAAAGCCAGTCCACATCGCAATTAGAAGAGCAAGTACAAATTATATCACCGAGGGAGAAGCTTTATCCACGGAGGATATGTTTGACACAAGTAGTAGGGAAGTCAAGAGAATATCTATTTTTGAAAGGCTTGGGAGTGTCTTCGAAAGGCTTGGACCCTATAAAGGGAAGTGTAGGAGGCAAAATCATGTCAAGTCCCTTAACCTTCGAAAACTTCAGAGTCAAAATCCTTCTTGCATCAAGCGGCGAAATATCTTGACTATTTCAAGTGGAAGAGTATTGAAAGCTAAGGTGCGAAGAATCATCTTTACTAAAGATGATAGTAATAATGATAGAGAAAGTATAGCTTCCACCAATCATATCACTGCTGTGGAAGATTCTCAAATGGAGGAAGTAGATGCTGAAGATGCCCCTCCACAATTTAAAGAAGGAGTGAAAGCCACTGTTGATGAGTTGAAAGAAATTAACTTAGGTGATGAAAATGACCCACGTCCTACCTACATAAGTGCTCTGCTAAATGTTGAGGAAGAAACAAAGTATGTCAGCCTTTTGCGAGAATTCAGAGATGTCTTTGCATGGTCGCATAAGGAAATGCCAGGCTTAGATCCAAAAATCACAGTGCAACACTTGTCCATTAAAAAGGGAACTCGGCCGATTAAACAAATGCAGTGTCGATTTCGACCAGAGTTGATTCCTTTGATTGAGGACGAGGTTAATAAGCTTCTTGAAACAGGCAAGATCCGAGAAGTCAAATATCCTACATGGATTTCCAATATCGTGCCGGTAAGAAAGAAAAATAGGCAACTCAGAGTATGTGTTGATTTCCGAGATTTGAATATGGCATGTTCGAAAGATGACTTTCTATTACCAATTACTGAACTCATGATTGATGCAACAACGGGGCATGAGGTCCTTTCATTTATGGATGGGTCATCTGGCTACAATCAAATTGGTTTGGCTCCTGAGGATCAAGAGAAGACAACCTTTCGTACTCCGAAAGGGCTATATTGCTATAATGTTATGCCATTTGGCTTAAAGAATGCTGGTGCCACTTATCAGCGAGCATGCAAAAGATATTTGATGACATGCTTCATAAGATTGTCGAATGCTATGTTGATGATATTGTGGTGAAATCAAAGGAAAAGAAAGATCATTTCCATGATCTAAGGTGAGTGTTTGAACGATTAAGAGAGCATCAACTCAAGATGAATCTGCTCAAATGTGCATTTGGAGTTTCATCCGGGAAATTTCTTGGGTTTATTGTTCGCCGTCGAGGGATTGAGATTGAGAAAGCAAAGATTGACGCAATCATGAAAATTCATGTGCCTCGGAACATACATGAACTCAAAAGTCTGCAAGGAAAGTTGGCATACTTAAGGAGATTCATATCAAACTTAGCTGGTCGATGCCAACTATTTAGTCATCTCATGAAGAAAGACAGCATATTCGAATGGGATGAAGCTTGCAATAATGCTTTCAACAGCATTAAAGAATACTTGATGAAGGCACCAGTGTTGAGTGCTCCAATACCGGGATGTCCATTAGTCCTTTATCTAGCTGCTCAAGAGCGTTCTGTGGGAGCTTTACTTGCACAAGAAAATGATGATGGTAAAGAAAGAGCTCTATATTATCTAAGTAGAACCATGACTCCAAACGAGTTGAAGTATTCACCCATTGAGAAGATCTGCTTATCCCTTATCTTCGTGATTCTGAAGTTGAAACATTATTTTCAAGCTCACACAGTTCGGCTAGTTTCGAAAGCCAACCTACTAAAATTTGTCATGTCAAAACCAGTACTCTCTGATCGGCTTGCAAGATGGTATCTCCAACTTCAACAGTTTGAGATCGTGTACGTCCCTCAAAAAGCCGTAAAAGGATAAGTGTTGGCAGATTTTCTAGCTGATCATCCAATGCCTGCTGAATGGGAACTATCTGATGAACTCCCCGATGAAGATGCTTTCACTGTGGACATAGTTTCTCCTTGGAAGATGTATTTCGATGGAGCATCTCATAGAGAGGGAGCTGGTGCGGGAGTCGTGTTTGTAACATCCAGTGGTGAAGTTCTACCTTTCTCATTTTCCTTAACAGAAAATTGCTCTAACAATGTGGCTGAGTATCAAGCACTCATACTTGGTTTGGAAATGGCTGTCGATATAAAGCAGCTACACCTTAGAGTGTATGGTGATTCGCTATTGGTGATAAATTAACTCCTTGGAGTATATGAAGTGAAGAAGCCTGAGTTGTTCCCCTACTACAAGTATGCTCAAAAGCTTATGGGTTATCTCGGTGATGTTGATATTAAGCATCTGTCTAGAAGAGAGAATAAGCAAGCTGATGCCCTCGCTAAGTTAGCATCAACTATAGCTATGCCAGAAGTGCAAATTCAAATACCGGTGTGTAGAAGTTAGGTTGTACCACCACTCTTTGAAGATGATGATTATGATGAAATTGAAAATCATGTGGTGAAAGTTTTCGAAATTGAAGAAGAGGATTGACGCCAACTACTCGTGGACTATTTAAAGTATGATAAGTTGCCAAGCGATCCACGTCAAAGGGTTGATATTCGACGTCGAGCGCCTTGATTCATTTATTTCAAAGGCACACTATATAGAAGATCATTTGATGGAGTTTTCTTGAGATGCTTGGGTAAGGAAGAAGCTATTCAAGCGATGGAGGAGGCTCACTCCGGAATTTGCGGTGCCCATCAATCCGGACTGAAGCTACATTTCAGAATTAAGAGGATAGGCTACTATTAGCCCACAATGGTGAAGGATTGCATGGATTTTGCACAAAGATGTCAAGCTTGCCAGTTCCATGGAAATCTGATTCATCAACCTCCGGAGCCTTTGCATCTGACAGTCGCTTCATGGCCTTTTGATGCTTGGGGTTTAGATGTGGTAGGGCCACTTACAAAGTCTTCTGGTGGTCATCTCTACATTCTTGCTGCAACTGATTACTTTTCAAAGTGGGCTGAAGCTGTGCCTCTGAGGGAAGTAAAGAAAGAAAATGTTGCTGATTTCGTTCGGATCAACATCATTTATAGATATGGTGTCCCGCGCTACATCATCACTGATAATGGAAAGCAGTTCAGCAATAGTTGGATTGATAAATTGTGTGAGAAGTTTGATTTCAAGCAAAGAAAGTCATCAATGTACAACGCAGCTGCCAATGGTCTTGCTGAAGCATTCAATAAAACTTTATGCAGTTTATTGAAGAAAGTGGTCTCCAAGTCAAAAAGAGATTGGCATGAAAGAATCAATGAAGCTTTATGGGCGTACCGCACTACATATAGAACATCTACTCAAGCCACTCCGTATTCCTTGGTATATGGTGTTGAGGCTGTTGTGCCTCTTGAAAAGCAAATTCCTTCTTTGAGGATATCCATACAAGAAGGCCTCACCGAGGAAGAAAATGCAAAGTTACGTCTTCAAGAGTTAGAAGCGTTAGATGAAAGGAGGTTGGAAGCACAACAAAGACTTGAGTGTTACCAATCTCGCCTTTCTAGAACGTACAACACGAAAGTGAAGGTATGTTCTTTTCAAGTTGGTGATTTGGTGCTTGCTTTGAGAAGACCTATAGTAGTCACCCATCGCGTTGGAAATAAGTTTCTACCCAAGTGGGATGGCCCTCATGTTGTGAAGGAAGCCTACACAAATGGCACATACAAGTTGATCTCAGAAGATGGCGTGAACATTGGCCCCATAAATGGGAAGTTCTTGAAACGCTACTACGTGTAAAACAAATACATGTACAATGCTCCATGATGCACGAGCCTAAACTGCATATTACTCCTGGTTCGCATAAGTATAAACTGTGTACGACGAACTCCTGGTCCGCATGAGTATAAACTGTGTATGACGAACTCCTGGTCCGCATGAGTATAAATTGTGCACGACAAACTCCTGGTCTGCATGAGTATAAACTGTGTACGACACCCACCAAAGTTAATTATATGTGGTTAAACTATTAATTCACCCCACTCAAATATTTTAAGTGGTTAAAGCATTAAATATACTACTTTGTCTAAAGTGGTTAAAGAATAGTCACTCCTAGCCCGCATGAGTTTAAACTGTGTACGGCACCCCCATTCAAATCCAAATCGTGTCCCTTTGAACTACGTAATGACTTGATACTCTATATAGAGGTACGTAGGCAGCTTAGCATTTTGTTAAGTTCAGTCATGTTTTCGTTTGTTCGCATCAAGTTTGTGAAGCAAGAAGCAAATTAAGGTATAAAGGCTACCAGTAAACATCAAAAGGCAGTAAAGCAAATCCAAAGATGCAGTGATGAATAAGAAGAGGAAAAAGAGATAAGGGAGAATATATCAGCAAAAGGGGGTCCAAATTAATTTATATTTCTTTGATTTAATTAATTACGAGGCCCGAAATAAATTCATGGGTCAGTTAATTATTAAATTCAAAATTATAAATTAAACATATGATGGGAAGGGCCTAAATATTGAAAGGAGCAATTAAATTAATTCATATTTGAGCTTGATAAACTAAGCACAAATAGCATGAATTAAATTTAAGAATTGAGGTCCGAATTGTTGGTCCAAGCTTGAATGCATGAGGCTCAAAGTAATTTGAATTCATGACCATTTGGCCTGAACATAAGCTCACACGACTTATTTGCTAAATAATTAGATGAAATTGGCATGAACATAAGCCCATGTAGCTTATTTGCTAAGCAGTTGACCCACTTCCGAAGTCAAACTAGTATGAACATAGCTCACGTGACTTATTTGCTAAACAATTAGTCCAATATAGATAAAGGAGCCCAAATTCATGGATTGAATTAAAGGTGGGAAGCAAGAAACGGAGCCTGATCATTTGAGGCCCAAGTACTAAATTCGCTTTGAATTTAAGGCCCAATTGTGAGGTATTCAGGTTGTTGATCCAAAATTGGATTGAAAAGTCAAAATTGAGGTCTCAAAGGGGAAAATGTGAGTGGTGTCCTTCTACAAGTCAAATTCTCCCCCAAATCAACTATTTCTCTTTCTTTCACTCTCCTTCCTTGATTCAAAACGTGGTTGTCACTCAGCCGAATCTACCAGTACGCCACCGGATCTGGCCATACCTATTGACCGCTCGTCGTTCAGCCGCTCCGAGCGCCCATCGCCATCAGCTATCAGCCGCCGAAGCCCGCAGCAGCAAGTGAGCGATAGGAGTTACTGCAAACAGCTCTCTACTATGCCACGTCATCGAAGCTGGTTGGGCCTGTCGCAATGTCGCCGCCGAAAGAAGAGACGACAGCCGATGCCCGCCAAGCACGCGCTGCCGCACCCCTCGCCGAAACCCACTGCCCCGTGCACATCGCTGCTGCCAAAAGCACATAGCAGTCACCGCGATGAGCAATTGACGAAAAGCAATGCACCACCGCGCCGATCGCCTCGTCGCCAGCCGCCGTCGCTGCAAATCGATTTGCAGCTCCCTCAGCCACCGGGAGCAGACGCCGCCACCCACATCGCTACTGCCTGCCGCTGCCAACTGCCCGCATCAGCCGCCAGCCAGAGAAGCCCTCATCAGCCGCGCCAGCTGCAGGAAATGCAAAGGTCTTTGCCACGTTGAGCCTAGGGTCCTCAGCGATCGCCGAATCTTCCAAACGCTCTCCAGCCAAAATGCCGCACCGCTCGACCGCTCCCAAAAATCCACACCATCGCCTCTCCACACAGTTGTTCAATCCTCCACTGCCCATCGCGGACCGCTTGTGATTGTCGCCAGAAGGTGCGCCGGGTCTTCGCTAGCGGATGGCACTGTAGCCATCGCCGAATCCTCCTTCACCGGTCTGGTCGATCGTCGGTAACAGCCATTACCAAGGGTCGTAACACCACCATGTATGTTGCTGCAAATCGCCGCTGGTCTGATCCCATCAACACTACATACTACCGCCTCAATCTCCCACTTTTGGCAACACGGGATAATAACGTGGTGGCAAAACATACATCGAGGCTCGCCGTAGATTTTCTCAGATGAGAAAGAGGGGCGAGAACAAGGCTCGCTGTCGATTTCTCAGAAGAGAAAGAATGTCAAAGATGAGGCTTGCCCATGAATTTTCTCAGACGAGAAAAAGGGGCGAGGACAAGGCTCGCTGTCGATTTTTCAGAAGAGAAAGAATAGCAAGGACGAGGCTTGCCCATGATTTTCTCAGATGAGAAAGAAGGGCTACGACAAGGCTTGCTGTCGATTTCTCAGAAGAGATAGAATAGCAAGGACGAGGCTCGCCCATGAATTTTCTCAGACGAGAAAGAGGGGCGAGGACAAGGCTCGCTGTCGATTTCTCAGAAGAGAAAGAATGGCAATGACGAGGCTCACCGTAGATTTTCTTAGATGAGAAAGACGGGCGAGGACAAGGCTCTCTGTCGATTTCTCAGAAGAGAAAGAATAGCAAGGATGAGGTTCGCCCATGATTTTCTCAGACGAGAAAGAGGGGCGAGGACAAGCAGGTTACTAAATTCTTGGTCTGAAGCAAGAGCAACAAGCAAGAAACAAAAAAAAATAAACAGTTCAAAAGTAGATGAACAAATTAAAGAATTGAAAGCTTACGCTTGTAACTTGAATTACTTGGATGGTGTTTGATTGGTGCTTGTCTAAGTGAAAACTCTTGTTGGATGTCTTTGATGAAAAAAAATTGAGTTCATGAGCCATTATTATATAGTAGTGGACTCATGAATAATTATGGAAACTACTAGTGGACTCATGGATAATTATGAAGATTATTGTGAGGTGCGCAATCTCTACAAAATTGTAAGAGATTCTTTACTGCAAATAACTTTGATAATTTTGCGTAAGATTCATGAAATCTTGGTGAACAAGAAATAAATCTTTTGCGATTCCTTCACAACAAGACATTCTGTCCGTGAACAAATCGCAAGGGGGCATTTGTAAGCAATTAAAATTCACGGTCCAATCAAATGGCGACACGTGGATTTTATTGATTAAATATCAATTTTAATTTATTATATTTTATTTTTGGGATTTAATAAATTAATTTCTAAAATAGATTAATAAATAATTGATAATTAATTTATAACCCAACAAATTAAGTAGGGTTTAAATTAAGTAAAACTTGACCCCCAAGTTAAGTAAAGCATGGAAGGTTCCAGAATCAGGTCAAATTAAGCAATGACCAATCAAGCTGTGATATATATGGAAAGGCCTAAGCCCGCAGAATCAGGCCAAATCTATCTTGAACCAATCAGATTGCAAGTTATTTATGGGACATGCTCATCCTTCACCTATATAAGGAGCCCTCCTTCATTCATTCCAGACACACTAAAAAAATACTTGAAGACATAAACGCTCTGAAGAGATCAAGAATACGAGCAGTGCTCCCTTTAGATCTTCAAACATCTTCAAGTCAAGAACGACAAGCGATTCGGGATTAAGGTGCGGAGCCCCCTAAATCAAGTATTCTTCATATACTGAGTTCTTCGGTGTTCTTCGCGCCAAGAACAGTATACGATCCAGGATTAAGGTGCTAAGCCCCCCAGATTGAGTGTTCTTCAGATCAAGTACGTTTAATCTAAACAAAGGCTCGACGCTTCTGGATTAACATTATAAGTGTTGGCAATTGGATCGTGTGGTTCAACGTGATCATTAGGATAACAGGTAAACAAAATCAGCAGAAGCAAAAATAATGTTTACCGTACTTCTGGGTTGGTGTAGAGGATGAACTGCAGAGAACTACCTCTGATCTTCTACTGTATGTCCCAAGTGTGATCCTGCTGTTGTGTGGGCAACAGTCTACAGGATCTCTCAATCTGCTTCTTTTCCTTCTCACACCAAAAGAGGCGCAGGAAATTTTTTGGGTTCCAGGAAGCTGAGTTCACTTATATACTGGGCTACAGCAGGGACCAGGAGGAGAAATTGGGCTGGGCCTCAATTGGATTTAATTAACCAAGCTTAGCCCAAAGCTTTTAATTAAATCCAATAATAATAATATAGTCCACTAAAATATTATTACTGCACTACCCGTCCAATCCCAAAATTATGTTCTGGGCTCCTTCTTATTATAAGCCCGATAGTCTTCCCATGTTTAAGATATACAATGTCCATTAATTAATTAAGTTACTAACAACTCAAATTAATTAATATCTCATCCGAGAGTAGTACCACTCAACCTTATTATCATGCCGGAAATTAATCCACTTGCAAGATTTACATGATAAACCTTATGAGCTCCTCAAGGGGACATCATCAACCTATGTCGGACATGGATTCCTTCTACAATCAACAGCACACCATAGATACAACACTATTTCCCAACTCACCGAGTTTGTTGATTTAATACTTATAAATCTCACCCATTGATGAATCAAAGAAATACATACTGCCCTACATGTCGAGGTTATTGTATAAGGATTAAGAGCACGAACTTCCATAATAACAGAGATCAAGTTCTACTATTTAGTCAGTATAAGAAGAACGATCTCAGGCGATCCTACTCAATACATACGAGTGCACTAATGTAATTCTATAGTCAAGACAAGCTAATACCGAACCACACTACAACCATACCGATAGAGAGTCCCCATCTATCTCAGTTGTGAGCATCTGTTTATACGTTATAAGGAAACCGATAATATGATCTTCCGCGTGTTGTCGCACAACATATTATCTACAGTATAAAGTAAATGGACTATTGCATAATGCATATAAAATAAATTATAAGATGCAATCATTTGATCAATGATTCTCATTTCAAATATTGTTATGACATTGTTCATACTAAAGCTAGACTTTTAGTATACAATCCAACAATCTCCCACTTATACTAAAAGACTATGCTGTCATGTCTTCTGCCATACATCTGATTCCTACTCCCACTACACGATCATTAAAAGCTCTCGCCTTAAGGTCCTTGTAAATGGTTTACTAGGTCATCATCTGATGCAATCTAGGCGACAACAACCTTCCCCTCATCATACGATTTCTCGCAGCAGGTGGTACTCGCGCTCCATGTGTTTAATTGCCTTATGGACTTGTGATTTCTTCAAGTTTGCAACTGCACCAATATCATCAATGTAAATTGTGATTACCTTGGGCAAACTTAGAAACACTTCAAAGTCCATCATGAAGTCTCTAGAGTCATATAGATACTTTGGCTGCCTCATAGGCTCCAATTCATCATCTTTCCATGATGGAGTCCGGAGTCTGAAATATATTTCGATATAACACTCCTCCACATTATGACTCTACTTCCTAAGATTAAACACATAACCTTTGAGGTGAATTTACTGCCGTCCAATCTGACTAAAAAATATGAATCTACGTAATCCACAAGAAGCAGTGAATCTGTCCAGTAAGTCCACATATAATTTCCAGTCCCTCTCAGGCTCTTTATATATGTCTTACCACAGTTCATCATTCTTGTTCCGGGTTACGTTGATACCCACTGTTCATGCATTCAGCAAAACAGATATCCAACATCGTTCATAGCATTCTTGAGATTAAGCTTCCTTATTCGCCGAAGCATAAGGAACCGCTTTCATCCTCTTTATCTTCTTCTTGTGTCTCAAAGACACATTCACTTAGATAAATTTACATGCTAAACGAGTATATCATTTTATGAAACTTGAGATAAGCATAATATCCTTTCTTGTGATCCGTATTACCGTGATCAAAAGGATATATTTTGCCTTTCTTAAGTCCTTCATCTCTACCGCTTTATTAACCGTACCCATACGCCTGATAATATTCTTTCATTATCTCCAATGAGCAAGATACTATCTACGTATAGTACAAGAAACACCACCACGTTTCTGTCACTCTTTACAACACACAAGACTCATCCGCTCATTGATTTAAATCCATGCCACTGGATTACCTAATCAAAACAGATGCTTCACGATCTTAAAGCTTGCTTTAGTCTATCGCTGGACAATTTTAAGCTTACTATCAAAATGCTATTAGTACTTTGCAATGAATCACTCTGATTGCTTCGTATAGATATTTTTCTCAAGACTTCCAATCAGGAAAGCTGTCTTTGACATCTATTTGCTGTTCCTCATAGCAGCAATAAAAGAATCCGGATCAACATAAGCATAGCTCCCAGCGAACATGTTTCCTCATAATCGAACCATTTCTTTCTGAGTACACCTTTTTTCACAACAAGCTTTGCTTCCAAGGTTTTCACCTTTCCGTATGATTATCTTTTATTTCCTTTGACCACTTGCAATGGCTTTTATACCATTTAGTGGTCATTCAAGTTCCCAAACTTAATTTAGAATCCGTAGATTCTATTTCAACATTCATTGCAACTTACTAAGATTCTGTATTTTAATCTTGTAGTGCTACGTCGTATCCGTGGGACAATACCATGTTCACTAGGGATCAAGTCTCACGACTCTCCCAAAATATATATTTATGGGTTTTCAAACAACCGTCCCACTACGATAAGGCACTACATGTAATTGTGTATCAGACATGACACGCATTGCAGTTTACCTTGTGGTATATCCTCTTGTACACTTGGTACTTTTACTTAGTGTTTTCCTCTCAATTCCTTTAGAACAACTTATACATGGGTTTGTGATTTATTACATAGTCCTTTTCCAAAAATCTGGTGTTTGTGTTAACAGTCATCCTTCGATCTTTTGGACTAAATAAATCACCCTCCATTTTTCTAGGATCTCCCACAAACAGACAAACGTTTTATGAATTACTGTTTCTTAGGCATATCCATAAAATGAATTTAATTATTCCAAATAATTCATCATCTATCTAATCATTACCATAAGAGCCTTATTCCTTCTATCCACTACACCATTCAGTTTGGGGCATACCCGGTGTAGTCAACTTGAGATTTAATCTCAACTACTGATCAATAGCTCCTAACTATCCCAAGAGGTATTCGCCATCATGATTAGATCGTAATGACTTAATATATTTTCCATGACGCTTCACTGTACCAGCCTTACAATTCTTGAATTAATCAAAGAACTTAGACATGCAGTGCATCATATAAATATATTGGTTTCCAGAATAATCTTCGAATATTCATAACCACCTCTCGCCTGGATAATATTAGGTTCGCTTGAATCAGAATGAACTAATTCCAACATATATATCTTTGGCTCTACACCCCACAGCCTTGAAAAAATAGTTAATCATTTTTACTTCCAAGCAAGACTCGCAAGTCCGATAGTTTCCACTTCAGATAAACCTTACGGTCTATCGGCTATCAACTTTTGAATCCTACTCAAGTAAAATGAATTAGTCATAGACGCCAAATGTATGTGTAGTTCATTTCCGAAGGTTCCTTTCTCTTACTAATATTAGAAGATGCATTATTTAATTACTATTTATTGTATCTGTGGGATGTTATCCATCCGTTAATGCATAGAAACCAAAATTAAATTCTTTCTATGAAACGTACATAAAGACAATTTCTCATAATCAATCGTTTATTCTTATCATGAGATAAATAAACAACTTCCACTGCAATAGCCACTACCTTTGTAGTTTTACCCATGTTATTAACAATCTTATCCTTACTCAGTGATAAACATTTAGTGATTCCAGTATCTACATACTTCGTGTCAGTAGATACCATCACTAATCATGTTTAAACCATTAGTAAATAAGATATTAAACTTGTTCACATCATGATGAAAAATGGCTTTCTTTTGCCATATGTTTTGTTAGAAGTTTCCCACCATATACAACCTCTCGTATTTCAGGTAGAACTTGCTCAAAACATCCAGACAAATTGTGAAGAATAAATTGATTTAGGTTTCCCTTTCAATTTCTATTCCAAGCTTTTCCAATTCATTCATCAATTCAACCATGATCTTCTGCCTTTTAATTTACTCAAGTATCCGAAGAGTTACATGAGACCATCATATTTCTATGAACCTCTCATCTCTTCACTAGAGACTTTAATAGGCATCATGAGACGTCCTTTGTGAGAATACACATGTATTTTCTTAAGTAGTAATTTTCAAAACCAAGATTCTTTTCTAATCATCTAATTTGGACAAGTAAATATAATGTCTTTTAGTTAACAATTAGTGAAATAAAACTATTCGAAATTCAGAGAATCACAAATAAATATTCCGATCAAATCTTCGAATTTTATCCTATTATATTGATTCCCTCAAAGCAATATAATTAAAATTCACCGACATCTCAAGCACCGTGAGTCTGCAAGCCACGTTAGAGTGGACGTTTACAAACCCAAATATTTACAAGAGAAGGTTTTACCCATTAATTTGATTTGTCAATCTAACTTTATGACAAAATAATTAATAGTCGGTTCCTCTTTAGCCATGCAAATAATAGCAGTGACTCCGTTGGGGAGGATACTAATTATTCACATCTAAGTGTACACCATTATTTGATCCCAAATCCGCTGCCCAAGCTTATGTGCCTTACTGTTAGAGAAGTACACACGCGCTCAGATAACTTTCTACAACCATCAATTATATAAGTTTGTACTAGTGAACCGCATATAAGCTCATCCGTTAGGGAGGAAGGCACTATAGCCAACGCGCAAGTCCATATGCATCACATTACAAACAATAATTATTTAAAGAAGCTTGTACCAGTGATCCGTGAATAAACTCATCCGTTAGGGAGGAAGGCTCTATTGCCAACGCGCAAGTTTACTCACATCACTTACAAACCAATAATGGAGACCGCGGGAATTAATCACCAATCCCCTCTCCCACTTAGTTATTTAAACACCGAGGGTTTTTAACATGCATATAATATTCGAGAATAAAATATACAACCTAGACATGCTTCTATTAACAGTAATTTAAATAAATAAATCACATAGAACATGCCTTTCACATATACAACAATAATTGACAATTAAATCAATTAATCAGTTATATAATATTAATTAATTGCATAATTAGTGGATCAATCAATTTGGGCCCAAGAGCAATAAATAAGCACAAAATGAGCAGCAGATTAAATAATTAATCAAGCCCATTATCCATGACCCATAATCTTAGCCCAAAATTAAATTAAGTCCACCAAGCCCACTAGCACAAAATTAGTCCATTAATAAAATTAATTAATCATGCTTGGCCCATTACCTACAATTAATTAAATCCAGCATTAATAAATGGCCCAGCAGCCCATTACCATTTAATTAAAATTTGGGCCCAACAGCCCAAAAAACCAAATTAAAAAATGGGCAGCCCTCTATTAATTACTGAATTGGGCCCATAAACTCCTTAATAAAATTGGGCCCCGCAGCCCAAAACCAATTTAATAAAATATGGGCCAAAAGGAGACAGCCCATAACCAAATATGAATCAAAGCCCAAAAGGGCAGCCCATATGCTGCTGCCCTATTTGACAGCCGCCTACATCCGTCCCTGCCAGCCTGACTTCGCCAACGAACTGCAGCCGGCGCCCTCACCGCCGGCCGTGCAAGCTCTCCCAGCTGCGCCGAAAAACCACAATATCGCCATTGAAATCAAGCCAGCGACCATCCTCACAGGCCGCCATGATTTCCAGCGATGCACATTCGCCTATCGACACCCGCCGGTGACCAAGCCACAAGCCAGTCGACACCAGCCTAGTAGTCGAACAGTGGCGCAACAGCTGCACTCCGCCGGCGCCAAGAATGTTCCAATCTGCACTGTGGGGCACAACGCCGCTAGCCACCATTGTCAAGCCGATCGGGATCTACTGAAAAACCACCACACAATCGAATGGGATCGGCCGCACCTGCTTCGTCCGAGGGTCCACCGCCACTCGCGTCGTCGCGATCCTTCCAACTGTCTGACAGCACGATCCTCAGTGGTCGCTGCTCTTGACATAAACTCTACTAGCCCACCGGACGGGATCGATTGGGATCCACAGTCACCAGCTTTGTCAGCGCCGCCAGAGCCGCCACTCTCTGCCGCTCACCGCCGCTCGAGGATAACACAGACTCGCCGGAATCTCCAGCCGTATAGGATTGACGTCTCACCCCGAAACTGCCCAAATCCGATCAGAAAAAGGGGGCAGAATGCATGATGGATCGGACCGTCAACTGGCGACATGCCCGAAGATGGAGTCCGAACTACCCAGATCGACGATCTGCCGCAGCCCAATCCAGCGCCGTCGTCCGTCCGTGAGACTCCAGGTCATGCCGACGCGTCGCCCAGATATGCCTCACCGTAAAGTCGTTACTGCCGCATCGATTTCGATTCATCACTCGCCGTCGTCAATTGTACCCGTCAAAGCCTCCAATGTTCACTCATCGCCGGAAGAAAACCCATCGAGCAGGGTGTGCGTATGTGATGCAAAGGATCAGTTGACTGACTGACTTTTCTTGGTGTATGTGATGAGTGTGTACAGTGTATACAATTAAAGAAAAATACACAATAGCATATCACAACAGTAGATCACATATTAAAATGCGATTACAACAGGTTATACTCCAATCACATAATCACAAACTGACTAATCAATAAACATGCGATTAATACAGATCAGATCATATAATCATATAATCACATTAACCCTTACCTTACGATTCACGTTTCACCACGAAACCAATGCTCTGATACCAATTATTGGCAATTGGATCATGTGGTTCAACGTGATCATTAGAATAACAGGTAAACAAAATTAGCGAAAGCAAAAATAATGTTTACCGTACTTCTGGGTTGGTGTAGAGGATGAACTGCAGAGAACTACCTCTGATCTTCTACTGTATGTCCCAAGTGTGATCCTGCTGTTGTGTGGGCAACAGTCTACAGGATTTCTCAATCTGCTTCTTTCCCTTCTCACACCAAAAGAGGCGCAGGAAATTTTTTGGGTTCTAGGAAGCTGAGTTCACTTATATACTGGGCTACAGCAGGGACCAGGAGGAGAAATTGGGCTGGGCCTCAATTGGATTTAATTAACCAAGCTTAGCCCAAAGCTTTTAATTAAATCCAATAATAATAATATAGTCCACTAAAATATTATTACTGCACTACCCGTCCAATCCCAAAATTATGTTCTGGGCTCCTTCTTATTATAAGCCGATAGTCTCCCCATGTTTAAGATATACAATGTCCATTAATTAATTAAGTTACTGACAACTCAAATCAATTAATATCTCATCCGAGAGTAGTACCACTCAACCTTATTATCATGCCGGAAATTAATCCACTTGCAAGATTTACATGATAAACCTTATGAGCTCCTCAAGGGGACATCATCAACCTATGTCGGACATGGATTCCTTCTACAATCAACAGCACACCATAGATACAACACTATTTCCCAACTCACCGAGTTTGTTGATTTAATACTTATAAATTTCACCCATTGATGAATCAAAGAAATACATACTGCCCTACGTGTCGAGATTATTGTATAGGGATTAAGAGCACGAACTTCCATAATAACAGAGATCAAGTTCTACTATTTAGTCAGTATAAGAAGAACGATCTCAGACGATCCTACTCAATACACACGAGTGCACTAATGTGATTCTATAGCCAAGACAAGCTAATACCGAACCACACTATAACCATACCGATAGAGAGTCCCCGTCTATCTCAGTTGTGAGCATCTGTTTATACTTTATAAGGAAACCGATAATATGATCTTTCGCGTGTTGTCGCACAACATATTATCTATAGTATAAAGTAAATGGACTATTGCATCATGCATATAAAATAAATTATAAGATGCAATCATTTGATCAATGATTCTCATTTCAAATATTGTTATGACATTGTTCATACTAAAGCTAGACTTTTAGTATACAATCCAACAATAAGTTCCCAAATCCGAGTTCGGACAAGCTTCAACTGAAGATCCGACTCAACACACACAAGTCAAGTCAAAGTCAAAGTATAAATTGGTTTGAGAGAAGAATCAGAGGATTGATAGAGATTGTTCCTAAATTTTCAAGTTCAATCAGTCTGGATTATTATTGTAATTCTTTTGTGTTTATTTCATTATAAATACAATATTTGTTGTTACAACCAGTACTATCAATTACTCAATCTTCTTTGAGTTATCTCTTACCAATTTCTTAAGCCCTAAATTTATGAGTTATCCCTCCCCACCCCAACTCACCAATTTCTTATCCACCAAACGGAGACACGATCGAGCAAGTTCATATTATTATTTTCACACAATGTTACGAGATCATCACGAGCGAGTTGCAGTCGCTGATGAGTTTTTCGAGACGGTGTGAGGTAATGGTCGCTAGGATTGATACGGAGGAAGATCGGGGAATTTGACATCGTTGCGAAGGCCGACGGATACAGTTCCCATAAATCGGCGGTGAGGCAAGTAGAACTAATTAGGTCGAAGGCAGGCTTTTTAGAGATGGCAGAGGGGGAAAGCAATGATCTCTTCTACGGCTGATTTTGCAACGATTGATATATCTCTTCCGGCGGTGAATTTGAGTAACTCAATGGATTGTGATAATACTATTTAAGCAGTTGCGCATGATAGTCGAGGAGAATGCCAAGGTGAGCACCACCACTCAAGGAAGAAAATCAGGACGCATAAGAAGTCCCCAGACCGTGAGAGCCCTGAAATATGTGGCTGTCAAAACGGTGGCCACCATGTGGGTCCCATAGAACTTGGGGGTGACGATGAGGAGGACGCCAATAAGGGATGGGCGAGGAGAGGTATAGGAAGAGGCAGCACCGAGGATGTTGTAGTTGCTCACGAGAACAGGTGATGTGGCAAATGAATGACAAACAAAAAAAAGGCTAATTATAGTGTGCACCCGTTGCACCCCATATACAAATGTAAACATAAACATATATTTCCTCCATCCCACACTTATGTTCACACTTTCCATTTTGTCCGTCTCATACTTATGTTCACCATCCAAAAAAGAAAACTTCACATTAACCAATAACCTAAAAAATTATCTTAATTTCAAAAATACCACTCCCACCTAACAAATATAACATACTTTATAATTTATTTATTATCTTAAAATACTACAATACCCCTAAAAAGTCAATAAAATTGGTCAAAAAATAACTTTTCTTAAACTCCGTAACTACAGTGTCGGTGAACTTAACTATGGCATGGAGTACCTTAAAATACCCCTAAAAAGTAATAAAGTTGATCAAAAAGTAATTTTTCTTAAACTCTGTAACTACAGTGTCGGTGAACTTAACTATGAGATGAAGGGAGTACAATTAAGATAAAAAATTGAGTAAAAAATATACAATTATTAAGAAACATGTATACACTATTGAATAAAAAGTTATACACATATGATGCTAGTTTTTTAATGAAAAACTTAATGTGAAAAAGTATACAATTATTACGAAACACGTATACAAAATAGAATAACATGTATACAAAATAAAATAAAAAGTTATACACATGTGGGTGCACCTTGCACCCAGGTGCACCCAATATACACTCAACAAAAAATACTGACTGTATTGTCACATCAGCATTATCGTCGAGAAACACAGCTCACGGGTAAATTTCGAGAAAATTTCAAACCTTCAGATCAAGTTGGACCAAATTTGAAACAAATGGATCAAAATTGGATATTAAAGGACTAAAATCAAAAATTTAAATACTTAGAGGACCTAGTGGACCAAATGTGATAATTTCTCTAAAATTTGATCTAGATAATTAATTGGAAGCTGCAACCCTCTCGGCCAGTATTTCTATATCTATATATATCTGTACTATTTATAATAAGGCTTGAACCTGTTGGTGGCTAGTTTCAGCCGGTTGCAGGTAAGTCTCCACTCTACCAACTGTCTCTACGTATTGACGAAAATCTCCCTCTATGTGGGAACGTGGCTACCGCTCCTGTATCGCTTTCCCTGCTCCGTTAACGTTCACCTTTGTCTCTTCATTGGCCTTTTCATTTCGTCGCGGGATTTCTCTCTATCTCAGACTAGATTGAGTTGCAGGCTAATAAAATTTAGCAAAGGTACTTTGAGCCCTAATTTCACCCAATTTGTAAGGAATTCTGACAGGTTTTTTTGCTTTGGTGATCAATTCAATTTTCTCTTTATATCTGTATTTCTGAAATTTCTGTAATTAGACCTTTGAACTTGGCATGAGATATCGTCGCCGGCGGTCCATTAGTCATAGACAACGCCTCTACCACCACAGGTTCAGCTTCAGCACTCAGGTATGAAATTATGGTTTCATTAATATTACTTTAGTCTCTCTTTACTTTTGCTGCGTTTCGGTGACCGTTTCTCTATCAGAAACTACCCTTCTCTCCATCAACTCTCTGCCATTAATTTCACACTTACCATCTGCTGCGTAATTCATAGCAATTTTCAATTTCACCGCACCTTAGGTTATGCTTAATGTGATAGGAGCTAATCATCCCCAGATTATTATGAGATTCTTTGAGGTTTCGAAAGATTCCACTTGAACGAGATTTTGAACGCTTTTCATGTTGTCAGTTATTGCTTGCCTCATTGTCCTTTTTCATCTCTCTGCATTTCTGTTTTGTTGCTTTGCCAAGAAGCATCATCCTGATCTCAATAAGAGTAATCATTCTGCAAAGAAAAATTTCCAGGAAATAAGATATACATGTGAGGTCGCTTATCCATAAGCTTTATCTTTTACTTCACAAAGAAGTCATTAAATTCATAACATATTTTTAAAAGAATTTAATATGGAGATAATGCATCTGTAACTTTATTGTGCAAGAAATTTCACTCTACAAGATCCTGGAAAAAGAAGCCAATATGACATGCCAACATGGTATAGTATCTTCCTTTTTCCATTGAATTTCACTACTCAATTACAATTATTACATACACAAATGACACACACGCATTTGACTGCTTCTTAGATTTTAATGTTACTCTTCCTTTTTTATCCATAATTTTACTAGCTACAAGTAAAAGGAGAATAGATATAATGGACAAGCATATAGTTAAACACTGCAATTAAATCATGTTGAAAGATTTAAAAGCCTTTACACTAGAGAGTTGAGCGATATACTTATCCTAGTGAGTTTCCATATACCAAGGCAATTAATTTAGCTAGTATTGATTTTTGTGATGTATCAAATGCTTGTTTGCTTGATTAATTTGTATTTATTTTTCTTAAAATTTTCTGAAGCCAATATAATCATATGTCACATTCTATTTTATTTTATTCTTTTTGTTGCCTTGAGACGAGCAATAGTTGAGTTTGGAGAGTTTGTTCTGTATGAAAATTTGTGTTTGCCGTTTTCATATAATTATTGCATACTTTTAACATTTTTGTGGGTTTAGTGTTTATTTTTATATTTTTTATGACTTTACGGGTATGGTTGAGATTTTTTATTTTTTAAGCTTATTTTGGAATAAAATTGAAAAGACGAGGTAGAGTTGAAAAAAAAGAAGGGCCACGTATTGAAATTTTATTAACTCATGTAGATTTTAAAAAAAGGCAGAATTCACTTTTGTTATGTTACGCACCCAAATAATGGAATTTGGGTTGAATTATGCTCATGCCGCCACGTGGATATCAATTGGGCTCAATACATTGCATCAAAGTGAATCAAGAACTATGTTAAATTGATTTGTACGTGGGTAGTGATTACATGGCCAAACTTTATAATTCGTGGGGCCCAGGTAGTAAATGGCTTGGGAATGGATTACGTTGCTGTTAAAAAAGCCCAAACTACAAGTATACATTAAACTCAATTTCTTTCTGTTGATATAATTTGTGGTAAGATCTTTCTTACATCTATGAGAGTTGTCTGTCACTCTATGGGGTAAATACTTTTTGTAATTTTAAGGCATGAATGATACTTTTCCATGAATTTATTTGAAGCTATTTAATTTATATGGCGTAACGTTTATGATTATTTGTTTGTCATTAAGTAATATTTAAAATAATTGTAACTTGTGTGCGCAATATAATTAATTAGTTATGTTGTATAAGTTGATGTAATTGACCTATTTCTTAATTTATTAGTCATGGATTATGTGATGAGTATTATTAATTATGATGATTAGTCGTGTTGATAATTGTAACAACAAAATTTTTATTTATTAAATAATAAACACAAAAGATATTACAAAGAAAATTCAAGATGGATTAAACTTGAGAATTGAGTAAACAGCTTCTAGCTATCCCCTAATTCCTCTCTTGAGTTGACTTTCTTGAAGCTTTCAACTTTTGAAGCTGGATCTTCAAATAAAGCTTGTCCGAACTCTGATTTGGGGCTTTATAACGTTTATCTGGAGGAGCCGAGTCTTTGTTCGGATCGAACATTGACTTGAAGATTTGTTGTGAAGTACGGCGCTCAATTTGGTAGAACGTTGACTTCACAAAGACTGTTGGATTAATTTGATATGAATAACACCGGATCGGAAGGTTTAGCACCTTGGTTTTTGATCAGAGGATGTTCTTGACTTGAAGATGACTTGAACTTGACTTGAAGATCTTGAGTGTTCTTGACTTGACAATCTTGAACTTGATCTTCAACTTGGTCTTGATCTTGATCTTCAATTTGAATTGGTCTTGATCTTGACTTGGATCTTGATCTTCACTTGACTAGAATCTTGATCTTTACTTGATTTTTACTTGACTTGATCTTGATCTTTGCTTGAATCTTCAGAATTCTTCAGGTCTTCAGAATTTTCAGAGTGAATGGAATGAGAGGACTAAATGACCTTATTTATAGGTAGATAAAATAACCACTTGTGAGATATTTTTTCTTTGAAAAGATATGTTGGGCTTTTCTCCTATAATTAATCTTGCTGGACTGGATACAGACCTATTTAATTTAAATAAGTCTGCTGGATTTTATATGGACCTATTCAATTTAATACAGACCTATTTAATTTAAATAAGCCTGCTGGATTTGATATGGACCTATTTAATTTAACTAGGCCAGCTGTATTTGATTTGTCGGACTTGTTGACTTGAGTCAGACAAATGCATTTTGTGCACTGAAATTTTTTAAAGTGGACAAATTGCAACGTCATTTTTTGTGATGAGTATTCTCTTTATTTTTCCTTTCAGCCCATCAACTTACTCTTAAGCCCCAGCGTGATCAATGAATTTTTAAAACTTAATAACTCTCATAACGTGGATATATCACATTAATTCAAGCCCAAATCTCATATTCTCAAATCTGCAAAACATCTTCGAAAATGTATTACGCCAGATTAAAGCATATCCTCTCTTAAATCTTTGAAAATATAAGGAATATCCTCAAATCTCAAGTCGTGCATGAGATAAATTTAAATTTTCAAAGATTTCATCAAATCTTGCAAAAGAGTTATCCTCATCACATAATCTACACCTCTTTAATGAATCCTCATCACATAATCTACACCTCTTCAATAAAAACCCACGATTATATAAAGGGAGTTTATGCTTTCAACTTTCACATTGCAGTCTATAGGGTATACGCTATTCAACACTTTTTTTAGCAGGTACCCACTTCCATCAAAGCTTTCTCCAAACTTCCAAAGTTCAACCTATCAAGGCTTCGACACCTTCAACGAGCAAGGTTCAACCAATCAAAGCTTCAAGTTAATCAATCTCAACTGGCTGTTAGGGAATTTAATTGGTTGGTAAAGATTAATTTAATAAATTAATCACCAATTAAATAATAATTAAAGTGAGTAAAATTAGTCTCACATGTGGAATTGATCATATATGGTAAATTTGATCAAATATAGTAATTGATCAAATATGGTAGTGATCACGATCACTACTTAAAATAATAATTGATCAAATATGGTAATTGATCAAATATGGTGGTGATCACGATCACTACTTAATATAACAATCATACCATATGAGAGTGGTCTATGGAACCTATAAATAGGGTCATTGTGCATTCATTCAAAAGACATGAAAAATACTTTTGACATCCAAAAAACACAAAGCATCTGCATACAATTGCTTAGTGCATAGTCTAGACGATCTAGTCCTCTATTTTTTTTAGTTTGCCGGAGTTCCTGTGATAGCGGTGCTGCTTCGCTGGAAACGAGAAGTCATTTCACATTTGGAAAAGATCCGCTAAGACCGAATCACTACCGGGACGTGTTTCTTCTTGCACGAAGAGTTCTACTCGACTCGACTTCGTCCATCATCACGAGACCTTCAAGATCCTAGATCGTAGATCCAAAAAAGTTCAAGATTCTAGATCCGAGATCCAGATCTATAAGACAGGTTAGTAATTCTCTGCTTTATTTCAATATTCATTGTAATAATGATTGTTTGGTGTACCTATAAACCAACAATTGTAAGAAGAAACATACATGGACCAACCAGAAGACTTTATAGCACCTGGTAATGAGAAAAAGGTGTGTAAACTAGTGCGATCATTGTAGGGACTTAAACAAGCTCCAAAACAATGGCATGTGAAGTTTGACAACACAATGATGTCAAATGGTTTTCGAATCAATGAGTGTGACAAATGCGTGTATGTGAGAAATACACCAAAGGGATTTGTCATGGTCTGCCTCTATGTAGATGATATGCTTATCAAGAGAAGCAGTAATGACATAATCGTTGACACTAAATGAATGTTGAATTGGAACTTTGACATGAAAGACATGGGTATAGCGGATACGATACTTGGAATCAAGATTCAAAGAACATCTGATGGAATTGCTTTGTCACAATCTCATTACATTGAGAAAGTGTTGAAGAAATTCAAAGCATTCGATGATTTACTGGCTAAAACACCCATGGATCCAAGTGTACACCTTAGTAAGAATAAAGGAAAATCAGTGGCTCAATCTGAGTATGCAAGGGTTATAGGGAGCATAATGTACATAACCAATTGTACGCGTCTTGACATAGCGTGTTCAGTTAACAAACTGAGTAGATACACGAGTAACCCAAACAATGAGCACTGGAAAGCATTAAGAAGAGTGTTGAGATATTTAAAATACACTCTTGATGTGGGGCTACACTACTCAAAGTATCCAGCAGTACTTGAAGGGTACAGTGATGCAAACTGGATATCTGACACAAAAGACTCGTTCTCCACGAGTGGATATATATTCACTATTGGAGGTGAAGCAATGTCTTGGAGGTCAACAAAACAGACCTGTATAGCCCATTCCATAATGAAATATGAGTTTATAGCTCTAGATAAAGCCGAAGAAGAAGCAGAATGGCTTCATAATTTCCTTGAGGACATTCCATGTTGGAACAAACTGGTCCCTACGTTGATAGTACATTGTGACAATCAAGCCATAATTAGAAGTGCTCTTAATTATGGCTTGATTGTCACAATGTACGATCATTACTTAATATAACAATCCTACCATATAGAGTGGTCTACGGAACCTATAAATAGGATCATTGTGTATTCATTCAAAAGACATGAAAATACTTTGACATCCAAAAACATAAAGAATCTACATACAATTACATAGTGCATAGTCTAGACGATCTAGTCCTCCATTATTTCTTAGTTCACCGGAGTTCCTACGATAGCGGTGCTGCTTCGTCGGAAACGAAGTTATTTTACTTTTGGGAAAGATCTGCCAAGACCGGAGCACTACCGGGGTGTGTTTCTTCTTGTGGGAAGAGTTCTACTCGACTCGACTTTGCCCATCATCACGAGACCTTCAAGATCCTAGATCGTAGATCCAGAAAAGTTCAAGATCTTAGATCCAAGATCCAGATCTATAAGACATGTTAGTAATTCTCTGCTTTATCAGAAAAGTTCAAGATCCTAGATTCGAGATCCAGATCTATAAGACAGCTTAGTAATTCTCTGCTTTATTTCAATATTCATTGTAATAGTGATTGCTTGGTATACCTATAAACCAACATTGACAATATTAACCCACTTCAAGGCTTCAAATATAATCACTTCCAACGTATGATTCAAAGGAGGGGAATCAAATGGCATATGGAGGTGGTGGCAACCCTTGCACAAGAGTTTGCAATTTCCAGTAGCGTTGATCCAACCTGAGGCAGCATGGGGGCTGACATAGAGTTCGGTGACTGTTACGGCGGAAGGTGGTTCAGGCTGGTGGCTTCTACCAGTGACATTGCAATTTCCGATGAAGGGAGTGATTAGCCATAACTTGTAGTCGGGTTGACCAATTCAAGAATTTATCGAACCACAGGGAGGTCGATGCTAGCACTTAAGCGAGATCACGTTTATCACGATTTTATAAAAACGAATCATAGATGGATGGTTGATTAAACAAGTAATTAAATGAAAACCAATGAAAGTAGACAAGCAATTATCAAATGACAAGATAAAATGATGAATGAGTGGTTTTCCAAATTAAGCAAAGGTGAGATTAACAACAATCAAGGAGTGGTAATTCATATATTCGTGCATTCAAACTCATGTGGTTTAAGGCTTGACTAAGGGCTAACACTAATGTCACCTAAGCTTCCTCTCGGAATGGGTAGGATATGATCTTATAAAGATTCCATGGTTAGTTCTCAATTAAATCATTCCAACCAGGTACTAGATTCAACTAAGAGTCCCTTCACATAATCTATTGACTTCTCAATCTAATAAATGATATGTTCTATCAAAGGGTTCTAAACTATTAAGGATTTCTCAATCTCCTAATAATCTATAATGCACATGAAGTGTTTGATGAAATGATTCACTTAACTATCCTAAATATGCAATTGATTTCTCAATCTAATCACATGCTTAAAATAATTAAACACACAAAACATCATCAACCTCAAGATATTAAACATCAATGATAGAAAATCAATTACCAAATCCACACATGAATTTAAGTACATGAATATCACAAGTTACTCAACTCCTATCATGTTGCTAATCTCACAAAGGAGATTAGCCTACAATCATCACAAGATCCATAACATAGACATTAAGAATCTTACAAATCATTGTAAACTAAAAGGTTTAACACTAAATCAAGATGAAAACTCCCTTGGATTGATTCCAATTGAATCTCCTTCCTTCCTTGAGTGAAATCCTCCTCTTCTTTACTTCCTCACTTGATTTGAAGATGAAATGATAGTGGATTGATGAAAGGATGATGATAGATGATGAATGGATGAAGAAAAGGTGTAATATGAAGAGAATTGTATGTGAGGTGTGTGTTGGCAGCTCAATTTCGTAGGGGTGATCATCAAAATGTTGAATGGAGAGGTATTTATACCCCCATGGGCCTTCTAGAAGGAATTTGGACTTTTCAGCACAATTAACACCTACACGGCTCGTGCGCTGCTGCTCGGCCTGAGTCGTGTTTAGGGTTTCTGGTCAATGCACGCTTCAAGCAGCGCAGGACTCGTGCACCGCACACGGTCACAGGGGTGGCCATGTTATGCTATCTGGCTTCCGCGCACGGCTAATGGCACAGGCCCGTGTGAGGAACACGGCCTGTGTACGCGACACGGCCCGTGTTTGCGACACGGCCGGCCGTGTTGTGTTGTTTTTCCTCTCTTTTTCTCCCGACTCCATTTTTGTTCCATTTTTCACCTGATTCATCATTTATAAGTTCATTCACACACAAATTCCAAGAAACACATAACACCACCAGTAATGACTCAAAATACGGATAAAACAAACCGAAAATAAACATAAAAAGACACTAAAAACTAGATGAAATTAACCCTAATCACACCCCCAAACTTGAAGTGTTGTTCGTCCTCGAACAATGGAAAATAAAGAACAATGGACAATTTCATCTAGAGAAACTCCCTAATGATCACAGGTCGCAGCTTAAACATAGTACTAAGGACTACAACTCATGCTAAGGCATCCTACAATATTAGATTCACAACATAATAAATTAACAAGTTCAATTAGAAGAGGATCAAATATAATATAGCCCTTTTTAGTCCATTTCTCTCATAGGGTAACAATTTCACTCAACTCTCTTTAGCAAGGGTAAATCACACTCATAGATCAATTAGCTAGACTCATTTCATACTTGATTGTAAACTAAATTTATAGGCCTCCAAAGCTTCCATTAATGATCAAAAAGGACTTTCATTTAAGGATGTAATGTTAGGCTCTTTGGTAGGGTAAGGAAGATTTGGATAATAGTGACTAAACACGCGTAAATATTCAAAGAGGTAGCTACTTTCTTTCATTATTCCACTTTTCTTTCTTCCTCTCTTGTTTGTTGATCCTTGGTAGCACTACTCATCACTTTCCTTTGGAGATTTTTAGCTTCTTTTGATTCATGCTTCATCTCTTGAATTTTTAAGTACATGAGCATATTGTTGCTTGCTCATTTTTTTATTTTTGTGTGGCATGTTCATTCTTCTTTGTGCTCTTTTCATCCTTTTTCTTACTTGTTCACCATTCCTCTTTTCTTTTTCAATCTTCTCAAACCTTTTTAATCCACACCTCTTTAATTACTTACACAAAAGGTATATATATAAAGCTTAAGTGGGTAATTAAGGCTTGTAATATGCTAAATTCACAATAAAATGGCTTTAAGGCTCAACGTGGTTAACTAAGGATGATGCTTATGGGAGGGGAATATTTGGCAATGACTAAAAATACAAGGATGGCCTAAGATCATGTCATCAATTTTCACAAATTGGGCCCATTCCTCTAGTCTTTGAGCAAGTATTCGCTTATCCAACATCATCGATTCTCTCATAAAAAAATCACCCGTGGAGACACGGTGTTGGCTCAAATAATCACTAATTTGGTGATTAGACTATCGAGGACTTATTACGTTTAATCCATCTCATAATTGAACACATTAAATAGATAATGTCATAATTCCAAAATGTAGATATTCTTACTCATAAGTTGTCATCTTCATTACCAATTCACATTACTACTCATGATCAAGACTTACACATTCCCTAAACAAACCACCAAAACTCACCAAACACAAATAAAGATGAAAACAACATGACCACGAAATAAAAAGTTCAACAAACAAAAACACGAAACAAAAGACACGAAACATCCAAATCATCATCAATCTCCCAAAAGTACTACATCCTACCTTAATTGAAAATAAAAGCAAACTAAAGAAATAAACGCAACATCCCAAAACATAACAATAAAAGTATCAAATCCATCAAATGTCTAATTATTCCAAAAGCAACTAAATAAGTGGCGAGCACTAAAAGTACTCCCTCAATTATCCGGGTTCGGAGGAGGAGGAGGAGCTATTGGTCCCCACGGGATATGAGCACGAGGCGTGGACAGAAATTGGAAGTTGAACATCATTGTGAGCATCTCCTCCATGTTGTTCTGATGCCTCCGGAGATTCTCTTCATAATACTCCCGCCTCCTTTGCTCTGCGTGTATTGCCCTAATTTGCTCTCCTTGCCTCAGTTGCTCCTCTCTGATTTCTCTTATCAAATCCCCATGTAGAGTTTGAGTTTGTCTGATTCCTCTACTCTCCTCATCCATGAGGTTCCATCTTGCATCAGGTATTCCTCTTTCTTGTTGTTGTGGACCTTCTTCTTCTTCAAAGATTGGATTTTCTGGGGCTTGCTCTTCAAATTCAACTGGTTGTTCTTGGTTGCCTTCTTCCTCACCTTCTTCCATGGCTACAGGTTCCGCTCTCAGCTGTTCTAGCTCTCTATTCTCCACAACCCGTATTTGCCTCAACACTGCTTCCATCCCTTCTCTGTTGTTTCGATAAAATTCCCTCACTACTGTAGAGTGTTGAGCACTTGCCATTGCGAAGTTAACATTGATCCTTCTAGTGTAAACCGTGGTAAGCTCAGAAGCAGGTAGAGGGAATGGAGCTTCTTTTTCTTGTCTCAAACAATATGTTTGTCCTACAAATACTAGGAACTCCATTCGCATAAGCTGTTGATAGTTGAGCCCCTCAGATGTCATTCTATCTTCTCTGCCCCTTAGGTTAATCCCGAGGTCTTCAGCTATCATTGTCACAATCCCTCCAATCATCACTCCCTGGGATGCTTGCCTCTTGGCTACCCTCTCAGCATGTTGTATAAAATAGGCAGTCATGTTCACATTAAGCTCATGGTGTAAACAGTACATCAGGTACAACTATTTTTTCCCGACTGATCTCCTTCATACCTCCCCAACACTGTGTTTGACACTATCTTCTCGAGGTATCTCATCACTGGATTTCTGATGGCTGTCCCTTTCGAGGCACTGGGGATTTAATCTGGTAGTTTCGTTCCATCATTCACCAATTTGTTCCACCAGTTCTGTTGGTTGAATCCGCCTCTTGAGTAAAAATGGTTATGAAACGGGAAGGATGGACATCCCATGTATCCATTCAACGTATCAACAAGAACTTTTGATCTCCATTGATTGTCTAGTTGGAAGGAGATGGAGATTGGATACCCATTCCTGTTCTTCTTCACTTGAGAGTGCTCAAAATCTCCGCTGTCAAAGCTTGATAGGTGGGAGGCCTTTTATCGAAGAACTCCTCCATATTTCTCAACCTGAACATCCTTCTCAAGTCTGTCTCTATCCCCAATCCTGTCATTGTTTCAGTGTTTTGAAACCTTGTTGGTCTTATCTTCGGAAAGAGCGATTGCCACCTCAAAACGTACTTCTCCCATCCTTCTTCAAATTCTACACCAAAATTATCCGGGTGAATTCCAGCCTCCATAAGCTTGGCATCCAAATCAGACAGCTCAGTATTGGTCTCCACAATGATGAAGTCTTCATTATGTGTTCGCCTCCTTCTTTCCGCCATCTACAAGATTCAATTATTTCAAATCAACTCCAAGTTTACACTAGAACAAACAGACTTGTTCAAACCCCATGTTCAAAACATAAGCAAAATTCACAACAACTTAAATCTTCTTACATGTATCATGCAAAATTTTTTCTCAAACTCACTTTGGCATTTCATCGAACACTTGGTAGGCACACTTTTTCAATGCAATTTTCAACAAAATTCTACAAGAGTATATGCCCAATTACTCATTTAAGCAATATCATACCAATGTTCATGACAAATAAACATTTTCAATTAATCAATTCCATTTCATGAACTTCATCAATTAACATTCAAGAGTTTCTCCATTACACCCAATATGAACATCTAATTTCTACTCTTCTCCTTCACAATCCAATATATAAATGTGCACATTCATGTTTCACAATCATGGGTATGTGTCAATTTTCGTACAACAATTTACACCTATGAACATTTCAATTGAAAACTAGGGTTCAAAAGGACGTACCTTGGATCCGGAGTAAGAATTGAACGATTTTGTGCTTGGAATTTAAAAGGAGAACCTTAAATTCAACAATCTTACCACACAATGGTGTTTTAGGATGAAAACGGGGTGAAAATTGGTGATTCGGAGTTGAATGGAAATTACGGGCAAGTGGAGAATGAAATAGCTTTCGGCTATTTTAATACTGACTCAGACACGACTCGCCCCGTGCACTGCTACACGGCTCGTGTTCTGGCTCCGACACGGGGCATGCGTGGGGCACGGCCACAGGTGTGGCCGAGTTCTGCTTGCTGGCGTCTGTACACGGCCAACCGCATAGGCCCGTATGTGAAACACGATCCGTGCTTGGAAACGCGACACGACCCGTGCTCTTTACTCGGCCTGAATGTGGCCAAGTTGTGTATGAAGGTTGCAGCACACGGCCAATCAACACATAGCCGTGTGCCGTACTTGGCTCGTGTCGTGTATTCCCCTGTTCCTCAATTCAATGATTCCCCATGCTCCTTAAACATGCTCACAACTCATTCTCATCATTAGTTCAACAATTTGCATTAAAATAGATGGATTATGACACTAAAACACAACCAAAAACACACCAAAACATACCAAACTCACGAGAAAATTTTGAAATTTAAGCACAAGATACAAGTGTATATAAGTGTATATACAAGTAATATCATACCACTCTATATCCCCCCAAACTTATTTCGAAATTAGAATTTCAATGTAAGTTTGCAAAAAGTGGTAAGATATACCATATTTACCCTATGAATCACGTCTTGTAATCGTAAAACTTCTTCCTCTCATGAGCACCATCCACCTGCAAGATCAAATATTAAAAAAAAAACAAAACAAACTATGTACAAACCTAAACTACAAAAGGATACGGATCTCAGGAAAAGAAGGTGTCAACATATACCAACTCCCTTTGAGAGGGAGAATGATAATGCTTAACCCTATGACCATTGACAATAAAAAAATTCCCATCCGATCCTTCAAGCATTAAAGATCCATCTTCTCTAACTTCAATCACCTCATATGGATCGGTCCATTTTGAACGAAGCTTTCCGGGGAACATTTTCAATCTAGAATTGAATAAAAGTACTTTATCCCCCGGTATAAACTCCTTTGCTTTGATTCTTTCATCATGCCTTCTTTTAAGCTTCTCCTTGACAATTTGTGAGTTTGAATATGCTTCCTCATGAAATTCTTCAAGCTCAATCAATTGAAGACTTCTTTTCTTTCCGGATTCTTTCTCCTCAAGATTCAACTTCCTCAATGCCCATAAAGCCTTGTGTTCTATTTCAACCGGAAGATGACATGCTTTCCCATAGACAAGTTTATACGGAGAAAAACCAAGAGCGGTCTTGTAAGCCGTTCGATAAGCCCAAAGCGCATCATCTAGCTTAGAAGACCAATCCTTCCTATTCCCCTTGACTGTCTTCTCAAGTACAAGCTTCACTTGCCTATTTGATACTTCCGCCAAACCATTTGTTTGCGGATGATAAGGTGTTGACACCTTGTGCTTCACTCCATAGCCTATCAAAAGCTTCTCAATGATCTTGTTGATGAAATGAGTCCCTTGATCGCTAATGATCGCCTTTGGTACTCCAAACCTTGCAAAAATGTTCTTCTTCAAGAAAGCCTTGACAACTAGAGCATCATTCGTTCTTGTAGGAATTGCTTCTACCCATTTAGACACATAGTCTACCGCAAGCAAAATGTAAAGAAATCCATTGGAAGGCGGAAATGGTCCCATAAAGTCCATCCCCCAAACATCAAACACTTCAACTTCAAAGATGTTCCTCATAGGCATCTCATCTCTTTGTCCAATACTTCCAATTCTTTGGCATCTATCACACCCCTTGACGTATTCTTTGCAATCCTTGAACAATATTGGTCAAAACAATCCCGACTGTAAGATCTTAGCTCCCGTCTTTTGAAACCCAAAGTGTCCTCTACATGGTAAACTATGGCACATCTCCATGACACTTACTTTTTCTTCCTCCGGATTACACCTCCGTATGATACCATCCGGACAATTCTTAAACAACAAAGGATCATCCCACAAATATTCTTTAACATCATGGTAGAACTTTTTCCTTTTTGACTCGGTGAGATGGTCCGGCTTGAGACCGCACGCTAAGTAGTTTACCAAATCCGCGTACCATGGTCTTCCGGTCTCACACAAAGTGTACATCCGGTGAAAATCCACTTGAAGTATCTCTTCATCCGGAAACATATCATTTATGAGCTCCATGGTTCCTTTTTCATCAACATTCTCCAATTATGACAAGTGGTCGGCTATGACATTTTTGACTCCCTTCTTATCACGTATATCCACATTAAACTCCTGCAACAAAAGCACCCAACGAATTAATCTTGGTTTAGCATCCTTTTTACTCATCAAATACCTAATGGCAGCATGATCCGTGTAGACAATGGTTTTCGTGCCAACTAAGTATGGATGAAATTTTTCAAAAGCATAGACTACGGAAAGAAACTCCTTTTCCGTTGTGGTGTAATTCTTTTGATTGGCATTGAACGTCTTTGATGCATAATAGATAGCTCGAAATTTCTTCTCTCGCACTTGTCCAAGCACTACTCCCAAGGCACTATCACTTGCATCACAATGGAGTTCAAAAGGCTTGCTCCAATCGGGAGAGACAAGGATTGGTGAAGAAATCAAAGCTTCCTTTAACACCCTAAAAGCATCAAGACATTCATCATTAAATTCAAATGGAGTATCTTTCTCAAGCAATTTACACAAAGGTTTGGCTATATTAGAAAAATTCTTTATAAAACGTCGATAGAACCCGGCGTGGCCAAGAAACGATCTAACCCCTTTTTCATTTGTTGGTGGGGGAAGATGTTCAATAGCTACTACCTTTGCCTTATCAACTCTCAAACCTTTTTCTGAGATATGATGACCAAGTACGATACCCTCTTGAACCATAAAATGGCTTTTTTCCCAATTCAAGACTAGGTTCGTATCTTGACATCGCTGCAAAACCATAGAGAGATTAGCCAAGCATTTATCAAATGTAGATCCAAACACGGAAAAATCATCCATAAAAACTTCCATCACATTTTCAATCAATCCTCCAAAAATAGCCATCATACAACGTTGAAAGGTGGCGGGTGCATTGCATAACCCAAAAGGCAATTTATAGAAAGCGAATGTGCCATACGGACAAGTAAAAGTTATTTTCTCTTGATCCTCGGGGGCTATCATGATTTGGTTGTACCCCAAGTAACCATCTAGAAAACAATAATACTTGTATCCCGCCAACCTATCAAGCATTTGATCAATAAAAGGCAAAGGGAAATGATCTTTATGAGTGTTTTCATTAAGTTTTCTATAATCACAACAAACTCTCCACCCCGTTTTCACCCTTGTTGCAAGTTCTTCATCAAATTCCATTTTAACAATGGTTAACCCTCCTTTCTTAGCCACAACATGCAAAGGACTTACATGAGGACTATCACTAATGGCATAAATAATTTTAGCATCTAACCATTTTAAAACTTCCTTCCTAACAACTTCTTGCATAATAGGATTCAAACGATGTTGAGGTTATATACATGATTTATTCTCATCAATCAACCTAATGCGATGCATGCAAATGGTAGGACTTATTCCTTTTAAATCATTAAGACTCCACCCTATAACACTTTTATGATTTCGAAGTACTCTAAAAAATTTATCAAGTTCTATAGGTGAAAGGGATGATGATACAATTACCGGAAATGTCTTCTTGTCCCCCAAATACGTATACCTAAGGTGATCGGGTAGAGGCTTCAATTCTTCCTTTCCTTTATCGACTTTTGATTCCTCATTTTCTATCTCCAATGGAAGATATTCCCTCTTTCCATAGTATGCCAACTTTGCTTCATCCTCTTGCATTTCCCTACAAGCATTCAATTCATGTAAACAATCATTTATATCTTCATCTTCCAAACAATGAAAAGAAAGGTTAGAGTTTAAAGATAAAGTAAGAGAATGGCTTATGCTCATTTTAAGAGGATCTTTAGCTAAGATGAATGGTAGGTTCTCTTCAACAACTTCATCAATCATGTCGATCCTTCTACATTCTTCTTTCTCATTTGGATACCTCATAGCACTCTTCAGAGAGAACACCACCTCCTCCTCATTTACTCTCAACTTCAACTCCCCTTTTTGTACATCAATTAAAGCTCTTCCCGTGGCTAAAAATGGACGCCCCAAAATCAATGGAACATTTGCATCCTCGTCCATATCAAGCACTACAAAATCAACCGGGAATATAAACTTTCCCACTTTAACTAACACATCCTCCACTATTCCTCTAGGGTAAGTTAAAGACCTATCCGCTAGTTGCAATGTAACGGATGTAGGTTTCACTTCCCCTATACCAAGTTTCTTGAAAATGGACATAGGCATCAAGTTGATACTTGCCCCAAGATCACAAAGAGCTTTATGAACCTCACTCTTGCCCATTTCACATGTAATAACAAAACTCCCCGGATCTTTGAGCTTTGGAGGCAACTTCCTTTGAATTATTGCACTACACTCCTCCGTTAAATTGACGGTCTCATTTTCTACCAAACTCCTCTTTCTTGACATGATGTCCTTAAAAAATTTAGCATAATGGGGCATTTGTCTCAAGGCATCCGCAAAGGGTATATTAATGTGGATTTTCTTGAAAATTTCCAAAAACTTTGCAAACTTTTTATCCAAGCCCTTCTTCAAAAATCGATGTGGAAAAGGAATAGGTACTTGTGTTTTTGGAATTCCCCAACTATCCCTTTCCACTTCAATTTCCTCCTCCTTCTTTTTCATTGCCTTGGTTCTTTCCCATTTCTTTTCAACAATCTTGTTATCAATCAATTCCGGTTCCTCATTCATTTTAGCATCAACTTCACTTTCAACGTCTAATTCTTCTTCAACCAAGGTTTTCTCCACCTCCTTCTCTTCCACCTTATCATCTTCCATTGGCATAGAAGGTCCATCATAATTGGTTCCACTCCTCAAGGTAATTGCTTTGCATTGTTCCTTTGGATTTACAATGGTGGTGGAAGGAAATTTTCCTTTCTCATTAGCACTCATTGAGCTAGCAATTTGACCAAATGAATACTCCAAGGCTTTGAATCTTCTTTTATTATTTTCCCCAATAGCCTTGAATCTTCTTTCATTCACTTCATCTTGAGTTTTGTTGGAAGCAATCAACTTTTCAAGAAGTTCTTCGGTAGTCACCTTCCCTTCATTATTTGGCGCTTTAGCTCCCGGATGATACCCCGAAGGATAGGCAACCGCATTGTTAGGGTTGGAATAAGAGAAGTTATCTTGCCTCCTTGGTTGTTGAGGGTATGAGCTTCCACTAGCTTGATTAGTATAGCTACCTTGCCTTGGTGGGTAATTTCCTTGATTTTGGTTGAAACTACCTTGATAATTGTTTTGATAATTACCTTGATAGTTTCTTCCTTGCATATATTGCACATCCTCCACATGTGGCCTTGTCATAGCCCATTGTTCCCCACTAACACCATTTTGAGAAAGCACACTTTGATCCATTTGGCCATCAACCATATTAACTCCTTGATTAGTCACTTCTTTGTTCAAACTCATTTGCTTCATTACCTCCGCTACTATCATTTCCATGCTTGGCATTTGTGGCTCAACATGCACACTCTTCACAATAAACTGTTGCCCTTTATCATGGCTCTCAAACCCATAGCATCCACTTACCCTCTCCGATGGCCATTGGTAGACATTTGTAGCAATTTCATCAAAAATTCGAATAGCCCTTTCCGGAGTTACTCCAAGTACGGATCCACCTGCCGAAGCATCAACAAGCACTCTTTGACCATTTACCAAACCTTGGTAGAAAAACCCCACTTGTTGATTTTCCGGAAATCCATGTTGAGGACACTTGCGTAGCATTTCCTTAAATCTTTCCCACGCTTCGTAAAAGCTTTCTTGAGGCAATTGCTTGAATTGAGTAATCAAGCTCTTCATTTGAAGTGTCTTGGAAGGTGGGAAATACTTGTTCAAGAACATTTATGCAAGTTCGTCCCATGTGTTGCACGTACCGGGAGTAAGAGTGGAGAGCCATGTTCTTGCTCTATCACTCAAAGAAAATGGAAATAACCTCATTTTGATGCAATCCTCGCTCACCCCATTCATCTTCACGGTGTTAGCAATCTCAACGAATTGAGCTAGATGAGCATTAGGATCTTCATTCGGAGCTCCACTAAATTGTTGCTCTCTCACCAATGAAATCAAGCCCATTTTAAATTCAAAGTTGTTGGCATGAATTGGTGGTCCCATCATTTGTGGTATTGTCCTTGGCATGAAGAAATCCCGGATCACCCTTTGATCATTTTGAATTCCATGTTGCACCGGAGGTGGAGGTACATATGCTTGTTGTGGAGGAGCATAAGCTTGTTGAAACCCTTGTTGAATCATAGCTTGTTGCACCATTTGTTGAATTAAAGCTTTATTATTAAACTCCCCAAATTGTTGATAAGCTTGTTGAGGAAGATTGGCATTGGCTTGATCTTGCAAATTTTGCATTCCGCCTCCATCATTCCTAACATTGCCATGTTCATCTTGATTGTTTTCCATGTGATCACTCTTTTTGGTATTGTTCTCCTTTCTTCTTCTTCGAAAAGTGTGTTCAATTTCTAAGTCAATAGGTTCAACTTGTTCCCCTTTTGATCTTGTTTGCAAACACTTTCAAAATAAAAGAAATTAGAACAAGATTTTCAAAGCAAAGACAAATAATAAATACAAGAAAAAAATATCTCTAGTAAGATCGCTCTAAACGTTCCTTCTTTAAGCTACTAGGAACCGTTATGTTCCCCGGCAATGGTGCCATTTGATTAGCCATAACTTGTAGTCGGGTTGACCAATTCAAGAATTTATCGAACCACAGGGAGGTCGATGCTAGCACTTAAGCGAGATCACGTTTATCACGATTTTATAGAAACGAATCATAGATGGATGGTTGATTAAACAAGTAATTAAATGAAAACCAATGAAAGTAGACAAGCAATTATCAAATGACAAGATAAAATGATGAATGAGTGGTTTTCCAAATTAAGCAAGGGTGAGATTAACAACAATCAAGGAGTGGTAATTCATATATTCGTGCATTCAAACTCATGTGGTTTAAGGCTTGACTAAGGGCTAACACTAATGTCACCTAAGCTTCTTCTCGGAATGGGTAGGATATGATCTTATAAAGATTCCATGGTTAGTTCTCAATTAAATCATTCCAACCAGGTACTAGATTCAACTAAGAGTCCCTTCACATAATCTATTGACTTCTCAATCTAATAAATGATATGTTCTATCAAAGGGTTCTAAACTATTAAGGATTTCTCAATCTCCTAATAATCTATAATGCACATGAAGTGTTTGATGAAATGATTCACTTAACTATCCTAAATATGCAATTGATTTCTCAATCTAATCACATGCTTAAAATAATTAAACACACAAAACATCATCAACCTCAAGATATTAAACATCAATGATAGAAAATCAATTACCAAATCCACACATGAATTTAAGTACATGAATATCACAAATTACTCAACTCCTATCATGTTGCTAATCTCACAAAGGAGATTAGCCTACAATCATCACAAGATCCATAACATAGACATTAAGAATCTTACAAATCATTGTAAACTAAAAGGTTTAACACTAAATCAAGATGAAAACTCCCTTGGATTGATTCCAATTGAATCTCCTTCCTTCCTTGAGTGAAATCCTCCTCTTCTTTGCTTCCTCACTTGATTTGAAGATGAAATGATGGTGGATTGATGAAAGGATGATGATAGATGATGAATGGATGAAGAAAAGGTGTAATATGAAGAGAATTGTGTGTGAGGTGTGTGTTGGCAGCTCAATTTCGTAGGGGTGATCATCAAAATGTTGAATGGAGAAGTATTTATACCCCCATGGGCCTTCTAGAAGGAATTTGGATTTTTCAGCACAATTAACACCTACACGGCTCGTGCGCTGCTGCTCGGCCCGAGTCATGTTTAGGGTTTCTGGTCAGCGCACTCTTCAAGCAGCGCACGGCTCGTGCGCCACACACGGTCACAGGGGTGGCCGTGTTGTGCTATCTGGCTTCCGCGCACGGCTAACGGCACAGGCCCGTGTGAGGAACACGGCCCGTGTACGCGACACGGCCCGTGTTTGCGACACGGCCGGCCGTGTTGTGTTGTTTTTCCTCTCTTTTTCTCCCGACTCCATTTTTGTTCCGTTTTTCACCTGATTCATCATTTATAAGTTCATTCACACACAAATTCCAAGAAACACATAACACCACCAATAATGACTCAAAATACGGATAAAACAAACTGAAAATAAACATAAAAAGACACTAAAAACTAGATGAAATTAACCATAATCAGGGAGCAAGTGGCTTTTTTAGAGACGAACAACAGTGTTAGTGAGCGGAAAGCAGCGAACGACTTGGAGGCTACAGCTTCCTTCGGCGACTCAAACTTAGCGGATACAACCTGTTGCATTGAGGCAATGGCTGAAGACCAGATCTGGAATGGCATTTATTTACAGCAGATAGATTTTTAGAGGACAGCGGCACGCGGTGGCTCTCAGACAAGGGGTAATGATAGTGGACATGGCGCCACACTGGTGCTGTTCTCCAATGGGCAGCGTGACTTTCGGCAGTAGTGTTTAGACAATGACTTGTTTTCGATTCCAGCAGGAAGATTAGTGTTGCGATGGGTCTCCCATGAGGCGGCTGTCAATTTTGGGGAAGAAGGGAGCTGTTTATTCCTCCAATTAATCACGTGAATTTTCCCAGGACCTCAGTAAATTTCTTCCCATGGTTAATTTCATGTATTTCTTCTTTGCCGTCCATACTGCACCTTTACTCCAATTTCTTTCATTTTTATTTCATTTGCTGCATCCATACTCAACTTTTTGTTGATCTTGCAAACTTGATGAAAATAATTTGAATTATGACTGAACTTACTGATACACTAAGCCGCCAACGTACCTCTTTAAAGAAGATCAAGTTATAATGTAGTTCAAGAGAACATGATTTGGTTTGAATGAGGGGGGGTGCCGTACACAGTTTATACTCGTGCGAGCAAGGGGTGACATGCAATTTAAGCTCATGTGTCAAAGAGCATCGAACTTGAATTTGCTGACAGTTTATACTCATGCTAATGAGTCTTAAACTTGATTTGTAGACAGTTTATACTCTTCTCAAGGAGTTTTGAACTTAATTTGTAGACAGTTTATACTTTTCTCAAGGAGTCTTGAATTTGAGTTGGAAAGTTTAAGCTCGTATCAAGGAACGTAACATGTAGAGAGTTTCGTCTCTTCTTAAGGAGATTTAATTTGAGAGAGACAGTTTAACTCGTATCAAGGAGCATAACATGTGGAGAGTTTTGTCTCTTCTCAAGGAGATTTGATTTGAGTGAGATAGTTTTAGCTCGTATCAAGGAGCATAACATATGGAAATTTGGATAATTTAAACTGATATCAAGGAGTGTAATGTGGACAGTTTTTGCTCGTGTCAAGGAGCGTTGGCTTGAATTTGAGATAGTTTATTGCCCCCTACCTTGGGATGCGTTGATTTCTCTTGCTTTAACTTCATTTCTTTGAATCTTTATAGACACTGATGTCTTTGACTGTGACTCTTCCTCGAGAGACTTATCGAAAGACATGTCTCTAAACTCATAGGAGTCGTTAGTTGAAGGCAATTCGAAGTCACTTGATGCTATACTCAACTCCATGTCATGAGCTCTTGAAGCTAGTTCTTCAAAAGTTTTTGTTGAATTCCTTGGAGAATATATCGGAGGCTCCATTGCATCCCTTGAATGCACAAGTTAATGGCAGAGACTTCGAATAATTGATCTCTGCAATTCAAGCTTAGATTCTCCATCGATTAATATAATTGATTGCTGGCTCTTCTTTCAACTGGTAAGTGTTAGTCAATTCGAGCATACTAATAGTCCTTCGAGTGCTGTAGAAGCGATTGAGAAACTCCTTTTCCATTTGCCCCCAACTGTCGATGGAGTTAGCTTCCAAGTCGATACACCAATGATCAAAGGCATTTCCTTTCAGTGAGCGGACAAACTGTTTGACCATGTGATCATCAAAGGTTCCAGCATTGTTGCATGTCTCAACAAAGTGTGATATGTGTTGTCTTGGATTGCCATTGCCATCGAATTATTGAAATTTAGGAGGCTGGTAGTCAACTGGCATCTTCAAGCTGTCAACTCTCTTTGTATATGGTTTTTTATAGGCAACATAAGATTTGGAGCTCTCTTTAAACTTTTCTTTTATAGTCTTTAGTACGATGTTCTTCAGTTGATTCATGGGAAGCATTCCGTCAGCTGAAATTTGTATTTCTTCTTCAACTAGCTTCTTTTCAGAAAGATGATGTTTCAAATAGTCTTCTTCCCCGTCTTCATCCTTAACTTGTTTTTCATTTGCATGGTTTGTTTCAACATTGGTCACCTTCTCCATTAACTTGAAGATTAACAGACCTTGTTCTTGGCCTTGTTTAACGAGTGCAGCAATGGACTGAGTCAAGCTTTTCAGTTTTTCTTCGATAGACGAAGTGCTTGTTGTCATGACTAAGGCTATGGGTGGGTCAGACACCAAATTTTTTGTGGATTGAGGAGTTTGGCAGATAGAGTCATATTCACCATCTTTATCGTCTAGCAATGGCTTATCGGGAACAATTCCCACCACGTGGTTTGTCTCTGAGGAGCCTTTGGGCATACTTCTTGTAACGACTTCAACATTTTCAGTTTGCAACTCACATGACTTTAAGATAGAAGACTTTTCACCATAATCCAGAGCGGAGTTGTACTTTGAATCTCTTCAGTTTGCAGCTCTGAAGTCTTCAAGGTAGGAGACATTCTTATTGCAATCTTGAGAGGAGCTATACTTTGTATCTTCGAACTTTTAAAGAGAAGAAATAAGAGGTAGAAACTGTCCTACCGGGCGTGCCAAAATTCGTAACAACAAAATTTATATTTATTAAATAATAAACACAAAAGATATTACAAGGAAAATTCAAGATGGATTAAACTTGAGAATTGAGTTAACAGCTTCTAGCTATCTTCTGATTCCTCTCTTGAGTTGACTTTCTTGACCTTTTCAACATTCAGAGCCGGATCTTTGCATGAAGCTTGTCCAAGCTCTGATTTGGGGATTTATAACGTTTATTCGGAGGCGTTGAGCCTTTGTTCAGATCGAACGTTGACTTGAAGATTTGTTATGAAGTACGACTCTCAATTTGGTAGAACGTTGACTTCACAGAGACTGCTGGATTAATTTGATATGAAGAACGCTAGATCGGAGAGACTTAGCACCTTGGTCTTTGACCGAAGGCTATTATTGGCTTGAAGATGACTTGAACTTGACTTGAAGATCTTGAGTATTCTTGACTTGACAATCTTGAACTTGATCTTCGACTTGGTTTTGATCTTGATCTTTAATTCGACTTGGTCTTGATCTTGATCTTGACTTGACTTGGATCTTGATCTTTACTTGATCTTGATCTTCACTTGACTTGATCTTGATCTTCGCTTGATCTTGATCTTCAGAATTCTTCACTTGACTTGATCGAACTTGATCTTCGCTTGAATCTTCAGAATTCTTCAGGTCTTCAGGATTTTCAGAGTGAATGGAATGAGGACTGAATGCCCTTATTTATAGGTAGAAAAAATAACCACTTGTTTGATGTTTTCTCCTTGAAAAGATATGTTGGACTTTTCTCCTGTAATTAAGACTGCTGTACTGGATACATGCCTATTTAATTTAAATAAGTCTGCTAGATCTGATATGAGCCTATTTAATTTAATTAGGTCTGCTGGATTTGATTTTTTGGACTTGTTGACTTGACTCAGACCCACTTGACTTGGATTGAACCCATTTGACTTGGACTTGGGATCGAATAATTATATTAATTATTTATTTATTTATTTTAGGAATTAATTTATTTAGATTCCTTAATAAATAAATATTTAATCAATATTTAATGTATTTTCCTTCACATTTATATTTATTAGGCAATAAAATTTAACTGCCTACAATAATATTAAGGAAATTAGGTAATAAACCTGTAGTACCTAAAAAGGGAACACATATTAATTTTTAGTACCTGACGAGGGAGAGAAATAATATTGCAATTATCTAGAGAGGGAGATGGGGATATTAGCCTAAAATCTTATGGGATAAACAAGATTAATTATAAGTTTGCTTAGACCAATTAAGTGAATTTGTATGCTTTGGTGATTCTTCCATAACTTCTACAGAATTGAATCCATATATCATAATATTAGATTAATAAGTTTTAACTGGAGTCCCTATAGCTACTATTTCTCATACTTGAATCCTATATTTTTCTTAGTTAATTCTTATTTAATTTTCAAGTCTCAGATTAGTTTTTACAAAACTTAAAACAATTGAATTTGTCAGATATCTTATATAATTTAGTGATTGTGGAAATATATAATTTATCGTTCCTAGGATTTGATATTAAAACTTGGTTTCCTGCTGCTACAATCGATATCTCTACACTTGGGAATTTATTTTTGTGCGCTTGAAAACACACAAAAATAATTAAGTGAATCATTTTATCATACGCCTCATATGCATTATAAATTGTAAAGAGATAGAGATATCCTTTAGGATTTAGAACCCTTTGATAGAACATTTGATTTATTAGATCGAGAGGTCAATTGATTGTGTGAAGGGACTCTCATTTTAAGCTTAGTGCCTAATTGGAATTGTTTGAGAAAGAACCAATTCATAGAGCTATTTTGGGATTCGTAAATGGATCTACATCCTATCCATCTCGAGAGGGAGTTTAGGTGGACTTCGTGTTGACCCTTAGTCTTATACCCATAATTCATATGAATTTGATGCATTGATCTTAGAATTACCACCTCATTAGTGTTGTTAATCTCACTTTTACTTAACTTGGAAAACCACTCTTCATACATCTATTAATTGGTTGTTCAATACAAGAAACGTGATATTGCTTAAACTCTAATACCTACCTCCTTTGGGTATGATAAATTCTTTAATTGGTTATCCTAACTACAAAAATGGCTAATCAAGTGGTGCCGTTGCCGGGGAGGTAACGCTTGCTAGTAGTTTAAAGAAGGAGCGTTTCGAGTAATCTTACCAGAGACATTTTTATTTTATTTGTTTATTTTTATTTGCTTTTGAAAATCTTGTTCTAACTTCTTTAATTTTTGAAGGTGTATGCAAACAAGATCCAAGGAAAAACAAGTAGAACCAATTGATTTGGAGATTGAACACACCTTTCGAAGAAGGAAAAAAGAGAACAAATAAAAAAGTGATCAAATGGAGAATTTTCAAGGTGATGATCGTGTGGATATAAAGTATGATGGGGAAGGCGGACAAAATATGCATGTTCAAGACAACGCACAAGCACCTCAATTTAATGCCAACCCTTCTCAACAAGCTTATCCGAACTTTGGAGTTATCAACAACCCAACATTGCTTCAACAAATGGTGCAACAAGCTATGCTCCAACAAAGGTTTCCACAAGCTTTTATATCTCCTCAACAAGCATATGCGCCACCACCACCACCTCCGGTGCAATAAGGGCCTCATGTAGATCCAAGGATGATCCGAGATTTCTTTATGCCAAGGGCAATACCTTAAATGATGGGTCCACCAATCAACGCCAGCAACTTTGAGATTAATGTGGGCCTAATCAATATGGTGAGAGATAAACAATTTGGTGGAACTCCGAATGAGAATCCTAATGCACATTTAGCTCAATTTATTGAGATTGCTAATACAGTAAAGATGAACGGGATGAGCGAGGATTGCATTAAGATGAGGTTGTTCTCGTTTTTATTGAGGGATAGTGCCCAAACATGGCTATCTACCATTACTTCGAGTACGTGTAACACTTGGGATGAGCTTGTGCAAATGTCTTTGAACAAATGCTTTCTGCCTTCTAAGACGCTTCAAATGAAGAGCTTGATTACTCAATTCAAGCAAATGCCTCAAGAGAGTTTTTATGAAGCGTGGGAAAGGTTTAAGGATATGCTTCGCAAGTGTCCATAACATGGATTCTCGAAAAATCAACAAGTGGGATTTTTCTATCAAGGATTAGTGAATGGTCAACGAGTATTTGTTGATGCTTCGGTCGGTGGATCTGTACTTGGAGTAACTCTGGAAAGGGCGATAAGAATTTTTGATGAGATTGCTACAAATGTTTATCAATGGTTATCGGAAAAAGTAAGTAGATGCTATGGGTTTGAGCACATGGATCAAGGGCAATAGTTTAGTGTCAAGAGTGCTAGTGTGGAACCAAGTATGCCAAGCGTTGAAATAATAGCGGCAGAGGTCTTGAGACAAATAAGCTTGAACCAAGGTGTGAACTAATGAGCTAATATCATTGAAGGGAAAATAGAGCAAGGTATGCTTCCTCCGAATAGTGTGAGTGGAAAACAATGGGCCATGTCTGTGCCACGTGTGGAGGACGTGTTATACATGTAAGGAAGAGGTTACCAAGGTAATTACCAAAATAATTACCAAGATAATTTCAACCAAAATCAAGAAAATTTCCCATAAAGACTATGAGGTTATAACAATCAAAGTGTTGGAAGTTCTTATCTACAAGAAAGAAGGCAAGACAACTTTTTCTACTCCAACTCAAACAATGCGACTGCTTATCCTCTGGGATATCATCAGGGGGCTAAGGCACAAAACAATGAAGGAAAAGCTTCAAATGATGAACAAATAGAGAAGTTAATAGGGTTTAGGGTTTAGGGTTTTAGGGTTTAGGGTTTAGGGCTTAGGGTTTAGGGTTTTAGGGTTTAGTGAAATTGGTAAATGTTATTTCACTGGGAACGGTTACATCTAGTACTTACGTACGATGCGAATACAAGGTCTAGCCACCCTATCCAACCTACTTAAGCAAAATGCTTAAGATGAATAATAAAATACATCATGAATTCATATATAAAGACACTATCTGAAGCTTGATTTTATCTGCAATGTGGTTCGGAGACAACATCCTTGTGCCATGCTGAAGGGCATTTCTTTCCATCCATATGTGGTAGATCGTGGTAGCAAAAGTGATAAAAATGAGTCTTCTTGCCTTTTTGTTGGTCCTCGTATCCTGGAGTATCTTCCTGAAGGCATCTGTAACTGATGCTAGCCTTCGTCTTCTCCATCCAATCCATTTTCTGACTTGATCCCAAATATATGTGGTGTAAGGGCAATGGAAGAAGATGTGCGATGTGGTCTCCTGATCGAAGTAAAAACCACATCGTTTGTCGTCTCCCGTGCACCATACTCTATCCTTTGTAGCAACTCTGTCTCTATGCACCAGCCAAAGTTTAAAGCTATATTTCCTCACAATCCATTTGTGCTATATCTGTTTGTAGACAAAGCTCGAGTCCGATGTGTATCTACTTCTCAAATAGTCATACATGCGACTAGCTTTGAATACTCCACTGTGACAACACTTCTCCATAATATCAATTACTCCTTCACTCCCTTCCGATGCATTCTCAATGGTATTTCTAATGGAAATGAGCACTCTCCATAAGTATGTAGAATTATTTCCGGGAGAGGTCACTGTCTATGATGAAGATGAGAGATAGACATAATGAATCCATTTCACCCAAAGGGATGAAGCTTCCCTGTGTACATCCCACAGTGCTGAAGCCAAGAGCGCCTTATTCGAAGTGGTGATATCCTTCAAACCTAGCCCCCCGCATTCTTAGGTTGTAGGATGTCGTTCCAACTCACCGGGCTCACCTTCGTTCCCCACAAGAACCTGCGGATAACCGTCTCCACCTTCCTGACTACTACAGTTGGGATTTTAACAATGCCACACCAAAATGAGAGAATTCCATATATCCCAGAGGTGATCAATTCCAAACGACCCGTGAATGACAAAAGTTTAGAAGACCAAGTATGAATCATGTTGTTAATGTCATTCAGAAGGGGTGTAAAATCCTCCACTCCTATTCTCTTGCTACAAATAGGGATGCCCAAATATTTGAAAGGAATGGTTCCTGTACTGTAAGGAAGAATCTGAGCAATACAATGTCGGGCTCGAGCTGAGACTCCCGAGGTAATGAAATTAGATTTCTGAGGATTCGCATTTAACCTAGAAACTTTAGAAATCTCTTTCAAGATCCTGTCAATACACCTAGCTGTAGCCACATCTCCATAACCCACAATCAAGAGATCATCCGCAAAGATCAAGTGTGAAACATCTACACATTTACAAATTCTAGAATGGAATTTATATTCATGTAGATCTACTGCTCTACTCATCAATCTACTAAGGTACTCCATGCAAATAACAAAGAGGAGCGAGGAGATCGGATCACCTTGTCGAAGACCCCTCTTGCCTTTTAAGAAACCCTCCAGTTTGCCATTGATGAGTAAGGAGTATGAAGGGGTAGTAACACACTGCTCAATCCACGTACGAAACTTAGAGGGAAAACCTAGGCCCATAAGCAAATCGAAGAGATATTTCCAGCTTACAGAGTTATAAGCTTTGGAAATGTCCACTTTGACTGCCATCCTAGAGGAGATATTCCCTGCTCTCCGTCCATAACCCCTGAAGATCTCTTCTGCCAACATCACACAATCTCTCATTTTTTGGTTTTAGGGTTTAGTGAAATTGGTAAATGTTATTTCACTGTGAACGGTTACATCGAGTACTTACGTACGATGCGAATACAAGGTCTAGCTATCCTATCCAACCTACTTAAGCAAATGCTTAAGGTGAATAATAAAATACATCAAGAATTCATATACAAAGATGCTATCTGAAGCTTGATTCTATCTGCAATATAGTTTGGAGCGAGCATCCTTGAGCCATGTTGAAGGGCATTCCTTTCCATCCATATGTGGTAGATCTGTTGGATTGTATACTAAAAGTCTAGTTTTTTTTATGAACAATGTTATAACAATTAATTTGAAATGAGAATCATATGATCAAATGATTGCATCTTATAATTTATTTATATGTTCGATGCAATAGTCCACTTACTTTATACTATAGATAATATGTTGTGCGACAACACGCGGAAGATCATATTATCGGTTTCCTTATAAAGTATAAACAGATGCTCACAACCGAGATAGACGGGGACTCTCTATCGGGATGGTTGTAGTGTGGTTTGGTATTAGCTTGTCTTGGCTATAGAATCATATTAGTGCACTTGTGTGTATTGAGCAGGATCGTTCGACTTATACTGACTTATAGGAGAACTTGATCTCAGTTATTATGGAAGTTCGTGCTCTTAATCCCTATACAATAACCTCGACACGTAAGACAGTATGTATTTCTTTGATTCATCAATGGGTGAGATTTACATGTAATTAAATCAACAAACTCGATGAGTTGGGAAGTAGTGCTATCTCTATGGTGTGCTGTTGATTGTAGAAAGAATCCGTGTCCATCATGGGTTGATGATGTCCCATTGAGGAGCTCATAAGGATTATCATGTAAATCCTGCAGGTGAAATTTATTCCGGCATGATAATGAGGTTGAGTGGTACTACTCTTGGATAAGATATTAATTAATTGAGTTGTCAGTAACTTAAATTAATTAATGGACATTGTATATCTTAACATGGGGAGACTAACGGGCTCATAATAAGAAGGAGCCCAAAAACGTAATTTTGGGATTGGAAAGGCAGTGCAGTAATAATATTTTAGTGGAACATATTATTATTATTGGACTTAAGTATAACCTTTGGGCTAAGCTTGGACACTTAAGCCCAATGGAGGCCCAACCCAATTTCTCCTCCTGGTCCCTGCTGTAGCCCATGTATATCAGTCACCTCAGCTTATCTGGAACCCTAATCTAATTCATTATTCACGTGTGATGAGGGTTGAGAGCAGATTGAGGAGGTCTCGTAGATCGTTGCCCACACGACGTCGAGATCGGACTTGGGACATACAGCAGAAGATCAGAAGGTAGTTTGCTGCTGCTGTCCGCGACCTTGCGAAATTTGTATAAATTCGTATAGTGCTCAGAATTTGATGATCAATATACTTACGGAAAGCCGTTCAAGAGAGGATTGTCTGAGCATAAAGATCATTCGATTCCAACATTAGACGAGAAAGTTATGGCTATTCTCGTGGGACTGCGCAGGCTGCCTGCGAGAATCAATCTTCATCAACATACCCTGGTGAACGGTAATCGTTTCTATGATTTATTGCTTCCGCTATGATAGAAACACATGATATTCTAACGGGTCACATTAACCAAATGATCGAATGCCAACAATTGGTATCAGAGCGAGGTTTCGTGGTGAAACGTGACACGTTAGGCTAGGGTTTATGTGATTATTTTTTTGAAATTAGGATCGCATGTTTAGGGTTTTGGTTTTACTGCACAAACCATGAATATCCCTATGTGAAATATACCCTATATCTTATCTGTTCATCGTCGATGGTTGTGTGTGAGAGGATTCGACGAAAATTGTTCGTCAATTTCACATGGAAGGAAGAAATTGAGAGAAATTCCAGCGCAGTGATATTGCAGAGGCAATAACCGGAGTTTCAACTGTCGGATCAGGCTGAATTTTGGTCAGCATGTTTGGATTTTGTGTACATTTTGAATGGTGAAGATCGTATTTGGAGCTTTGTGTTGTCGGGAATACGCTGAAAACAGAAGCAGTTTTTGGGCGATTCTATTCTGCGCAGTTGATGGAATAGAGCCGTTTCTCAGAAACTAACCGTTGGATCGACCTGTAATTTGGACAGCATGTTCAAAACTCACAGGCGTAGATTCTGGACGGTGAAGATTGGATTCCCAGGTTTCTAAAGTTGCGAACCCTGAACGACAGTTGGTGTAGTTCGATGCTGCACCAGGTTCGAGCGAATTTGCATCAGGTTCGATCGATGCTGCACTAGGTTCGAGCGGATCTGCATCAGGTTCGATTGATGCTACACCAAGTTCGAGTAGATTTGCATCAGGTTCGATTGGTCTACATCAGGTTCAATTGATGTTACACCAGGTTCGAGCGGATTTATATCAGGTTCGATTGGTCTACATCAGGTTCGATCGATGCTGCACCAGGTTTGAGTGGATTTGAATCAAGTTCGATTGGTCTGCATCAGGTTCGATCGATGCTGTACCAGGTTCGAGTGAATTTGCATCAGGTTCGATTGGTTTGCATCAGGTTCGATCGATGCTGCACCAGGTTCGAGTGGATCTGCATCATGTTCGATTGATGCTACACCAGGTTCGAGCATATTTGCATTATGTTCGATTGGTCTGCATCAAGTTCGATCGATGATGCACCAGGTTCGAGTGGGTTTGCATCAAGTTTGACTGGTCTGCATCAGATTCCGCATGAGTCTTCACAATATGATCGGGCAGGGTACCGGAGTGGTGGAGCAGGCTGCGGGTTGGTCAATCCCCATCCCAGTTGTCCGTATTCGTGATTGGTGGCGAACAATCGAATTCGCTGTTATATAACTGTTATAATTGATTTATTAATTGATTATTATTATATATGTATGCATGATTATCTGTGATTTATTGCCTTAAATATAAGCATGCTAGATTGCGTATTATATTTGGTATATTATATGCATGTATGTTGGAGTGTTGATCAAGTCAACTTATTTTTGGCAATTTATTTCCTTATATATAACTGCTGTAATTGTTTTATTGGTCAATTATTGTTATATATTTGGAAGTATGAGCATGCTCGGTTGCGTATATTATTCTGAATATTATATGCATGTAAAAACCCTTGGTTTTAAATAACTAAGTGGGAGAGGGAATTGGTAAAAATTCCCACGTCCTCCATTATTTGTTTGTAAGTGATGCAAGTATACTTGCGTGTTGGCATAGACCTTCCTCCCCATCGGATGAGTATATTTGTGGATCACTGGTACAGACTTCATTAAATAATTATTATTTGTAATGTGATGCACATGAACTTGCGTGTTGGCATAGACCTTCCTCCCCATCGGATGAGTTCATTTGCGGATCACTGTACAAACTTATAATTGATGACTGTAGGAAGTTATCAGAGCGCGTGTATACTTCTCCATCTGTAAGGCACATAAGCTTGGGCCGTGGACTTGGGGTCAAATAATGGTGTACACTTAGGTGTAAATAATTAGTATCCTCCCCATCGGAGTCACTGCTTTTATTTGCATGGCTAAAGAGGAACCGACTATTAATTATTTTGTCATAAAGTTAGGTTGACAAATGAAATTAATGGGTAAAACCTTCTCTTGTAACTGTTCGGGTTTATAAACGTCCATACTATCGTGGCTTGCAGACTCACGGTGCTTGAGATGTCGGTGAATTTTATTTTTATATTATTTTAAGGGAATCAATATAAAAGGATAAAATTTGAAGATTTGATCGGTATATATATATATATTTATGATTCTCTGAATTTCAAATAGTTTTATTTCACTTATGGTTGACTAAAAGAAATTATATTTACTGAGATGATTAGAAAAGAATCTTGGATTCGAATTTTACTGTTTAAGAAATACATGTGTGTTCTCACAAAAGACTTATCAGGATGCATATTAAAGTCTCTAGTGAAGAGATAAGAGATTCATAGAAATATGATGGTCTCATGTAACTCTTCGGATACTTGAGTAAGTTAAAAGACGGTAGGTCATGATTGAATTTGATGAATGAATTGGAAATACATGGAATAGAAGTTGAAGGGGAAACCTAAGTCAATTTTATTCTTCATAATTGCCTAGATGTTTTGAGTAAGTTTCTCCTGAATTACAAGAGGTTGTATATGGTGGGAAACTTCTAACAAAACATGTGGTAAAGGAAATTCAATTTCATAAAAGGAGTGAACAAGGATAGAATCTTACTTGCTAGTTGTTTAAACATGATTAGTGATGGCATCTACTGACACGAAGTGTGTAGATACTGGAATCACTGAATGTTCATTACTAAGTGAGGATAAGATTGTTATGACATGGGTAAAACTACAAGAGTGGTGGCTATTGCAGTGGGAGTTGTTTATTTATCTAATGATATGAGTAGACATTTGATTTTGTGAAATTATCTTTACGTACATTTTCATAGAAAGAATTTGATTTCGGTTTCTATGCATTAATAGATGGATACTCCATTTCATTTAAATGACATGGTCATTATAATGAAGGATAGAGTTGTAATCTGTTATGGTACGTTGATGGACAATTTGTATACTCTTAAATCATGTATATTCCACAGATGCAACAAATAGTAATTAATAATGCATCTTCTGATCTTAGTAAGAGAAAGTAACCTTCGGAGATGAACTAAACATGCATTTGGCGTCTAAGACTAGATCATTTTACTTGAGTAGGATTCAAAAGTTGATAGCAGATGGACCGTAAGGTTTATCTGAAGTGGAAACTATCGGACTTGCGAGTCTTACTTGGAAGTAAAAATGATTAATTACCTTTTCAAGGTAAATGGGTGTAGAGCCAAAGATATATATGTTGGAATTGGTTCATTCTGATTCAAGCGGACCTAATATTATCCAGGCAAGAGGTGGTAATGAATAATCGAAGATTATTCTAGATACCAATATATTTATTTGATGCACTGCATGTCTAAGTTCTTTGATTTATTCAAGAATTGCAAGGTTGGTACAATAAAGCATCATGGAAAATATATCAAGTAATGACGATTTAATCATCATTACGAGTACCTCTTAGGATAATTAGGAGCTATTAATCAGAGGTTGAGATTAAATCTCAAGTGGTCTACACCGGGCATGCTCCAGCTGAATGGTATGGTGGATAGAAGGAATAAGACTCTTATGATAATGATTAGATAGATGATGAATTATTTGGAATTACTTAATTCATTTTATAGATAAGCCCTAGAAACAGTAATTCATTTGAATGTTTGTCTGTTTGTGGGATATGCTATAAAAATGAAGGTGATTTATTTAGTCTAAAAGATCGAAGGGTGATTGTTAACACAAACACTAGATTTTTGGAAAGGGACTATGTAATAAATCACAAACCCATGTATGAGTTGTTCTAAAGGATGTGAGAAGAAAACACAAAGTATTAGTACCAATTGTGCAAGATGATATACCACAAGGTAAACTGCAACGCATGTCATGTCTGATACATAATTGCATGTAATGCCTTGTCATAGTGGGAGGGATGTTCGACAACCTGTTTGATATATGTTTTGGAAGAGTCGTGAGACTTGGTCCCTAGCAAACATGAAATGGACCCACAGATACGACGAAGCACTACAAGTTAGAAATGCCAAATCCTAGCAAAGTGCAATGAATATTAAAATAGAATCGATGGATTTTAAATTAGGTCTGGATGCTTGTTGAACCGCTAAATGGCGTAAAAGCCATTGGAAGCTGGCATGCAAGAATAAAAGAGGATCATAGAATAAGGTGAAAACCTTGGAAGCAAGATTGTTGCAAAAAGGTATACTCAGAAAGAAAGAGTTCGATTATGAGAAAACCTGTTCGCCGGTAGCTATGCCTAAGTTGATCCGGACTCTTTTATTTGTTGCTACTCATATGAAATATGAGGAACAACAAATAGATGTCAAGACAGCTTTCCTGAATGGAAGTCTTGAGGAAAACATCTATGTGAAGCAACCAGAGTGATTCATTGCAAAGAGCTAAGAGCATTGTGATAGTGAGCTTAAAAGTGTCCATTCATGGACTAAAACAAGCTTCAAGATCATGGAACATCCGTTTTGATGAGGTAATCCAGTGACATGGATCTAATCAATGATCGGATGGGTCTTGTGTATTGAAAAGAGTGATGGAAACGTGGTGGTATTTCTTGTACTATACGTAGATAGTATCTTGCTCATTGGAGACAATGAAAGAGTATTGTCGGGCGTATGGGTATGGTTGATAAAACGGTATGAGATGAAGGACTTAAGAAGAGCAAAAATATCCTTTTGATCATGGTAATACGGATCACAAGAAAGGATGTTATGCTTATCTCAAGTTTCATATAATGATACGATCCTTACTCGTTTAGCATGTGAATTTATCTAAGTGAATGTGTCTTGTGACACAAAAGTAGATAAAGAAGATGAAAGCGGTTCCTTATGCTTCGGTAAATGAGGAAGCTTAATCTAAGGAATGCTATGCACGAGATTGGATATCTGTTTTGCCGATGACATGAACAGTGGGTATCAACGTAACCTAGAACAAGAATGATGGACTGTGGTAAGACATATACTTATGTACCTGAAAAGGACTAAAAACTATATGTGGGCTTACCGAACAGATTCACTGATTCTTATAGGTTACATAGATTCAGATTTTTCAAATCAGATAGGGACGACAGTAAATCCACCTCAAAGGTTATACGTTTAATTTTAGGAAGTAGAGTCATAATATGGAGGAGTGTTATATAGAAATATATTTCAGACTCCGGATTCCATCATGGAAAGATGATAAATTGGACCCATGAGGCAGCCAAAGTATCTGTATGACTCTAGAAACTTCATGATGGACTTTGGTGTGATTCTAAGTTTGCCCAAGGTTATCACAATTTATATTGATGATATTGGTGCAGTTGCAAACTTGAAGGAATCACAAGTCCATAAGAAAATTAAGCACATGGAGCGCGAGTACCACCTGTTACGAGAAATCGTATGATGAGGGGAAGGTTGTTGTCACCTAGATTGCATCGGATGATAACCTAGTAAATCCATTTACAAGGACCTTAAGGCGAGAGCTTTTGATGGTCGTGTAGTGGGAGTGGAAATCAGATGTATGGCAGAAGACATGACAGCATAGTCTTTTAGTATAAGTGGGAGATTGTTGGATTGTATACTAAAAGTCTAGTTTTTTTATGAACAATGTTATAACAATTAATTTGAAATGAGAATCATATGATCAAATGATTGCATCTTATAATTTATTTATATGTTCGATGTAATAGTCCACTTACTTTATACTGTAGATAATATGTTGTGCGACAACACGCAGAAGATCATATTATCAGTTTCCTTATAAAGTATAAACAGATGCTCACAACCGAGATAGACGGGGACTCTCTATCGGGATGGTTGTAGTATGGTTTGGTATTAGCTTGTCTTGGCTATAGAATCACATTAGTGCACTTGTGTGTATTGAGCAGGACCGCTTAAGATCGTTCGACTTATACTGACTTATTGGAAAACTTGATCTCAGTTATTATGGAAGTTCGTGCTCTTAATCCCTATACAATAACCTCGACACGTAGGGCAGTATGTATTTCTTTGATTCATCAATGGGTGAGATTTACATGTAATTAAATCAACAAACTCGATAAGTTGGGAAGTAGTGCTATCTCTATGGTGTGCTGTTGATTATAGAAGGAATCCATGTCCGTCATAGGTTGATGATGTCCCCTTGAGGAGCTCATAAGGATTATCATGTAAATTCTGCAGGTCGAATTTATTCCGGCATGATAATGAGGTTGAGTGGTACTACTCTTGGATGAGATATTAATTAATTGAGTTGTTAGTAACTTAAATTAATTAATGGACATTGTATATCTTAAACATGGGGAGACTAACGGGCTCATAATAAGAAGGAGCCCAAAAACGTAATTTTGGGATTGGAAAGACAGTGCAGTAATAATATTTTAGTGGAATATATTATTATTATTGGACTTAAGTATAAGCTTTGGGCTAAGCTTGGATACTTAAGCCCAATGGAGGCCCAACCCAATTTCTCCTCCTGGTCCCTGCTGTAGCCCATGTATATAAGTCACCTCAGCTTATCTGGAACCCTAATCTAATTCATTATTCACGTGTGATGAGGGTTGAGAGCAGATTGAGGAGGTCTCGTAGATCGTTGCCCACACGACGTCGAGATCGGACTTGGGACATACAGCAGAAGATCAGAAGGTAGTTTGCTGCTGCTGTCCGCGATCTTACGAAATTTGTATAAATTCGTACAGTGCTCAGAATTTGATGATCAATATACTGACGGAAATCCATTCAAGAGAGGATCATCTGAGTACAAAGATCATTCAATTCCGACATCAGACAAGGAAGTTTGGCTATTCTCGTGGGACTACGCAGGCTGCTTGCGAGAATCAATCTTCATCAACATACCCTAGTGAACGGTAATTGTTTCTATGATTTATTACTTCCGCTATGATAGAAACGTATAATATTCTAACGGGTCACGTTAACCAAACGATCAAACGCCAACAAGATCATGGTAGCAAAAGGGTTTAGGGTTTAGGGTTTAGGGTTTAGGATTTTAGGGTTTAGGGTTTTAGGGTTTTAGGGTTTAGGGTTTAGGGTTTAAGGTTTAGTGAAATTGGTAAATGTTATTTCACTTGGAATGGTTACATCAAGTACTTACGTACGATGCGAATACAAAGTCTAGTCACCCTATCCAACCTACTTAAGTAAAATGCTTAAGGTGAATAATAAAATACATCATGAATTCATATACAAAGACGCTATCTGAATCTTGATTCTATCAGCTATGTAGTGCGGAGACAGCATCCTTGTGCCATGCTGAAGGACATTCCTTTCCATCCATATGTGGTAGATCGTGGTAGCAAAAGTGATGAAAAGGAGTCTTCTTGCCTTTTTGTTGGTCCTTGTATCCTGGAGTATCTTCCTGAAGGCATCTGTGACTGAAGCTAGCCTTCGTCTTCTCCATCCAATCCATCTTCTGATTTGATCCCAAATATTTGTAGTGTACGGGCAGTGGAAGAAAATGTGCGATGTGGTCTCCTGATCGAAACAAAAACCACATCATTTGTCGTCTCCCGTGCACCATACTCTATCCTTTATAGCAACTCTGTCTCTATGTATCAGCCAAAGTCTGAAATTGTATTTCCTCACAATCCATTTGTGCCAAATCTGTTTGTAGACAAAGCTCGAGTCTACTGTGTATCTATTTCTCAAATGATCATACATACGACTAGCTTTGAATACTCCACTGTCACAACACTTTTCCATAATATCAATTACTCCTTCACCCCTTTCCGATTCATTCTCAATGGTATTCCTAATGGCAATGAGCACTCTCCATAAGTATGTAGAGTTATTACTGGGAGAGGTCACTGTCCATGAGGAAGATGAGAGATAGACACTATGAATCCATTTCACCCAAAGGGATGAAGCTTCCCTTTGTACATCCTACAGTGCTGAAGCCAAGAGCGCCTTATTCCAAGTGGTGATGTCCTTCAACCCTAGCCCCCCTGCATTCTTAGGTTGTAGGATGTCGTTCCAACTCACTGGGCTCACCTTCGTTCCCCACAAGAACCTGCGGATAACCGTCTCTACCTTCCTGACCACTATAGTTGGGATTTTAACAATGCCATACCAAAATGAGAGAATTCCATATATCCCAGAAGTGATCAATTCCAAACGTCTCGTGAATGACAAAAGTTTAGAAGACCAAGAATGTATCATGTTGTTAATGTCATTCAGAAGGGGTGTAAAATCCTCCACTCCTATTCTCTTGCTACAAATAGGGATGCCCAAGTATTTGAAAGGAATGGTACCTGTGTTGTAAGGAAGAATCTGAGCAATACGACGTCTGGCTCGAGTCGAGATTCCAGAGGTAATGAGATTAGATTTTTGAGGATTCGCATTTAACCCAAAAACTTCAGAAAACTCTTTCAAAATCCTGTCAATACACCTAGCTGTAGCCACATCTCCATAACCCACAATCAAGAGATCATCCGCAAATATCAAGTGTGAAACATCTACACGTTTGCAAATTCTAGAATGGAATCTGTATTCATGTAGATCTACTGCTCTACTCATAAGTCTACTAAGGTACTCCATGCAAATAACAAAAAGGAGCGAGGAAATTAGATCACCTTGTCGTAGACCCTTCTTGCCTTTGAAGAAACCCTCCGGTTTGCCATTGATGAGTAGTGAGTAAGAAGGAGTTGTAACACACTGCTCAATCCAAGTACGAAACCTAGTGGGGAAACCTAGGCCCGAAAGCAGGTTGAAGAGGTACTTCCAGCTAACAGAGTCATAAGCTTTGGAAATGTCCACTTTAACTGCCATTCTTGGTGAGATATTCCCTGCTCTCCGTCCATAACCCCTGAAGATCTCTTCCGCGAGCATCACACAGTCTCTCATTTTCCTTCCTTTAATAAATCCAAATTAGGATTGATTTATTAAGGAAGGTAGACAGCTTCTGAGTCGAGTCGCCAAGATTTTAGAGATTTTGTATACCGTGTTGCAACAAGAAATGGGTCTAAAATCTTGGACTCTCGGCTCATGGCTCTTTTTTGGGATCAGAGAGATGAATGTGACGTTCAACTGTTTGAGCAATTTTCCTTTTCTGAAGAACTCCTTCACCGCTGCCACTACATCCCCACGAACCACAGTCCATGCACTCTGAAAAAAAGTCGAGGTGTAGCCATCAGGTCCAGGTGATTTGTGTTTGTTGATTGACCACAGGGCATCTTTGATCTCTGTCTCCTCCACTGGAGCCTCCAGGCTACTAGCATCAACATAAGAAAGAATTGGTCCTCTATCCAACACCTCCTGTTCCACTGATTGAGAAGTCAAGTTCTCCGCTCCAAGGATTGATTGATAATAAGAGAGAAAAGTATCAATCATTTCTTGGTAAGAAGATGTGGGGCTGCTATCAGTATGAAGTGAATGAATACCATTCCTCGCTCCGTTACTTCGAATAAGAGAATAGAAGTACTTAGTAGCTCGGTCCTGGTTCTTAATGTGCTTGTGTTTGAGAACCTGCATAAGAAAGTTAGCCTCACAATCCTCCAAATGCCTCTGATTCTTTAGTGCCTGATTAATCTCCTGGTGTAGCTCTTGGTTATTTAAGCTCGACATGATAAGAGTTTGGAGATGATGCAAGTGCTCTTTTCCTCTAGCTACTCTTTCAAAAATGTGATGATAGTTCTGTTTGTGCAACTCTTTCAGTGGATTCTTTAGAGATTTCAACTTCTGGCGAAGAATGAATTGCTTTGTGCCTGCTATGTGTACCTGCCAATAAGAAGAAACAAGAGCAATAAAATAATCATGGTTAGTCCAAAAATTACAAAATCTGAAGGGTCGTATAAACTGGGGGCTCGAATTTTGGAAGGAAGTGATGGAGGGGCAATGATCAGAATGAGTGCCCTGTGGGAGAAAAATGGTTTGCAGAGCCCAACCCATACTTCTCCAGATCTTGCAAGTCATCACTCTATCAATTTTGGAACACAAAGTTCCATTCGACCAAGTATAAAAACATCATGTCGAATAAGAATCCTCCACTCCCAATATCGAACAGGTATCATTCATTTCTCTTGTCCCTGCATTCTGTGTGGTATTATTTCTCTCTCCTTCAAAACGTACACAGTTGAAATCCCCTCCTAGAATCCATGGCAGCGAATTGGAATGAAAGAGGGAGGTTAGATGGTGCCATAAATTCCTCCTAGCAACATACCGGTTGTGGGCATAGATGATTGAAATAGTGAACTCTTTAGATGTAGTAAGGCAATGAGCATTCATTGAAATGGATTGATCAGTAAGGACAAAGTTTTCCAATTCAAGACGCATCGGATTCCAAACAACAACAATCCTCCCACCATTACAAACTTCAAAATTGTGAATATAATTCCAACTAGGGTACACCTTCCTGAGAACATCATCAACTGTTTGAAGAGTTAATTTTGTTTCCAGTAACCCTGCAATTGCTACGTCATGATCTCGCACAAGTTTCCTTAATGCATTATGGGTTGGCGTGCGCCCCATCCCACGCACATTCCAGATAAGAAGACTCATGAAGAAGGTTCAATGGAGGCCATACCTGCCTCCGCTGTAGCCCTGCTAATCCAATCTCCGTGGTCTTCAGTTTCCTCATCCATCTCTTTATCTGTTGCTGTCTTACTTCCCAAGGATTTAGTTCTTGTATGCTTGAAGTTTCTAACAGTAGAACCTGAAGATTCTACACTGTAAGATGGAGCCTCGGCCTGATTAAATTTGCTTCCTGAAGGCCTTCCTTGGTCAGCTTGTGGAATTCCCTCAATGATTTCTTGGACAGATGGGATGGGGGGTGATATGTCTTCTGGAGTGTTGAATGAGTCAGGAGTAGAGAGGATGGCAAACTGATTATTGCAGAAAGTTTGCAGGTGGCTAGAGACGAAATTGGTTTTGGGCTTGTTTTTTTGGTTTGGGTTTGGACTTAAGGGTTTGGGAGGGATAGAAGTAGTGGGCTTATTGTTCACGAGGGAATTGGGCTTGTGTTTATAATATTGGTTGATGGGTTTTGTTTCTGGATTCGATTTTGGGTTAGATTTAGGAAGGTTGGCATTTGGGCTGGGGGAATTGGAAATGGGCTTTTGATTTTGGGCCGATTTGAGGTTAGGATTAAGGGGGTTGGTTCTGTGCCCTTTTGTTCTCGTTCTGTTTCTTCTTCTATTTCCTGGCAGGAACAGCACATCTCGATTTTCTATTTTCGTCTGGTGCCGAAGCTCAGAGAGATTGCATTCATGGGCGTGATGAGCCAGAGAATTGCAACTCGTATAAAGTTTAGGATAGAATTCGTATTCAACCCTCTGTCAAAAATCCCCGGCTCGATTTTTGATCCAAATTTCATCCGGCAAAATCTTGGTTGCATCGACATGGATTAGAGCTCGAGTAAAAGAGACACGTTCCTTGTTGGTGGTGTAGTAATCCATCATGATGGGTTCTCCTACCACTGAAGCTATAATGCTAAGACGTTCAGAGGCCCAATATTTGAGAGGAAGTGATGGAAATCTGATCCATACTGGCACGACAGAGAGACCAGACTCGTCGAATTAGAAATTTTCAGGCATCCTCCTCAACATTAGGTACTTAAGGTTTCCTTCATAGGGTCCATTTTGAATCACTTTCTGAGCGTCTTCTTCACAATTTAGTTTGAAGATAATCCACCCACTGTCGTGACTGTATACCTTAACTTCTACTTCCTATTTTTTAATGATATCTTTCACCGCTTGGAATCCTGGATACCTCCCTGCGAAGCAACCAATGAGTGTGTAGTTCCATTCATCATCTTCATTGTCCAATAATTCGTCTGGAATGAAAGCTATGCCCTGCTGTGTTGGGGGGATGAATTTAAGAGTATGAATCAGGTTTGGGGACCTATTGTGATGGGGGGATATTTTTGGGCAGGATTAGGAGGAGCAGAGGTGAAAGGGGAGGAGGGCTGAGGATTCTGATGTAGCTGATGAGTATGGAGAGCTTTAGGGTTGGATGGCGGATGTTGATTGGGTTGGATGGGATCGGGAACACAGTGCAAGAGGAGGAGGGGATTAGAAGATGGTGATGCATCCGGAGAGAGGTTGCTGTTCGGCCGAGAGGAGGAAGATGATGATGCATTTGGAGAGAGGTTGCTGATTGGCCAAGAGGAGGAAGGGGTGGCGAAGGATTTCTGAGGGTGAGATTGCACTGGTGTAGGCTGAATCGGATGGAATGGGGTGAGGGCTACAACTCTTGTTTCCAGAGGGGACAAGATCGTATTCTTGGCCGGAGATGGAGGAGGGTTGCCTGGATTCTTGGCTGGAGAGGATGGAGGGGGGTTGACCGAATGCATGGGTGATGGGAGAGGGTGGAAGTTTCGAGGTTGGGAGAGAGAGGGAGGAGAGAGAGAAGGGGGGGTGGACTCCAATAATTTATCCTTAAAAGTGGAAAAGGAAGAGGCACTTTCTGGAAGAGCAGTGGGACAGGTGGGAAAAGGTAAAAAGGATTTTGAATTATTGGGTAAAGGAGGGTACGTGTCATCTTCAGCTTTATCCAAAAGGGGTGGGTGGGAAAAGTAGCCTACACCATCACAAACTTTTGTACCAATAGTCACTGTCTCCAAGGAAGAAAGAAGCTGCAGATTCAAATTGCAATTTTGAATCAAGTGATTATCCAAGCTCTCATAGCCGTCCGACAGTGCAGCTCCGGCGGGAGGCTGCTAACCTGGTAGCTGTTCAACTGCCTTTACTACCTTCAGATTCTCAACTTCCTTCACTTTCTTCATATTCAGATCCTCCATTACCGTGAGGTCCTCATCCTGTAAGTTGAAGACTTTTTTTCCCCCTACCTCTTTTTATGTGGTGGCGATCGGAGCTAGATCCAGTATGGACATTTGGCCGTTGAAAGAACAATCCATGCATGAAGGAGATAAGGGATTCGCACGAGAAACACCTTTGATATTGACTTTTGAATATTTTGCTTTCTTCCCAAAACTCAACTTCCTACTGGAGGAGGAAGAATGGCCGACAGTGGTGCTCCGGAGCTTCATGGCTCACTTGAGCCTGGACAAAGAGACGCACAATAGGATGGTGGCTATACACAGGTAGCCGGAACACCGGTCATCATCCTATTTGCTGGAAAAGATACGAAAGGATTTTAGAGAGAAGGCAGAGCACAAGTTTTAGAGAGAGAATGGGTTTGGGGCTTTTTTGGTTTGGAGGGTTTAGGGTTTATGGTTTAAGGTTTATGGTTTAGGGTTTAGGGTTTAGGGTTTAGGGTTTAGTGAAATTGGTAAATATATTTCACTGGAAACGGTTGCATCGAGTACTTACGTACGATGCGAATACAAAGACAACCTTTCTATCCAACCTACTCAAGCAAGATGCTTGAGGTGAATAATAAAATACATCAAGAATTCATATACAAAGATGCTATCTGAATGCTGATTCTATCTGCAATGTAGTTCGGAGACATCATCCTTGTGCCATGCTGAAGAGCATTCCTTTCCATCCATATGTGGTAGATCGTGGTAGCAAAGGTGATGAAAAGGAGTCTTTTTGCCTTTTTGTTGGTCCTCGTATCCTTTTGTATCTTCCTGAAGGCATCTGTGACTGATGCTAGCCTTCGTCTTCGCCATCCAATCCATCCTCTGACCTGATCCCATATATGTGTGGTGTAAGGGCAATGGAAGAAGAGGTGCGATTTGGTCTCCTGAGCATAGCAAAAAGCACATCGTTTGTCTTCTTCCGTGCACCACACCCTATCATTTGTAGCAACTCTGTCTCTATGCACCAACCAAAGTCTGAAACTGTATTTCCTCACTATCCACTTGTACCATACCTGTTTGTAGACAAAACTCGAGTCGGCTATGTATCTACTTCTCAAATGATCATACATGCGGCTGGCTTTGAATACCCCATTCTCACAACACTTCTCCATAGCTCCAATTACTCCATCGTCCCCTTCTGATTCACTGTCAATGGAATTCCTAATAGCAATGAGAACTCTCCATAAGTATGTAGAATTATTACCAGGAGAGGTCACTGTCCATTGAGAAGACGAGAGGTAGACAGTGTGGATCCATTTCACCCATAAGGATGAGGCTTCCCTATGTACATCCCATAGTGCACTTGCCAAGAGAGCCTTATTCCAAGTGATAATATCCTTCAACCCTAGCCCCCCTGCATTCTTGGGTTGAAGGATGTCATTCCAGCTCACCGGGCTCACCTTCGTTCCCCACAAGAACCTGCGAATAATGGTCTCTATCTTTTTGACCACGACAATAGGAATTTTGACAATACCACACCAAAAAGATAGAATACCATAAACCTCAGAGGTGATCAATTCCAGTCTCCCCATGAATGATAACAGTTTAGAAGACCAAGTTTGTATCATGTTGGTAATGTCATTCAAAAGGGGTGTAAAATCTTCCACACCTATTCTCTTGCTACAAATAGGAATACCCAAGTATTTGAAGGGAATAGTACCTGGAGTAAAAGGAAGAATCTGAGCAATCCTTCTACGGACACGGGTCGAGACACCCGAACTGATGAGGTTTGATTTCTGAGGATTTGCAGTTAGCCCAGAGACTTCAGAGAACCCCTTCAAAATCCCCTCAACACATCTTGCAGTCGCTACATCTCCATAGCCCACTATCAAAAGATCATCCGCAAATATCAGATGTGAGACATCCACACGTTTACAGATTCTAGAGTGGAATCTGCATTCATGTAGATCTACTGCTCTACTAATCAATCTACTAAAATACTCCATGCATATAACAAAAAAGAGCGACGAAATCGGATCACCCTGTCGAAGACCCCTCTTCCCTCTGAAGAAGCCTTCCGGTTTGCCATTGATGAGTAACGAGTAAGAAGTAGTAGTAACACACTGCTCAATCCAATTGCAAAATTTTGGAGGAAATCCCAATCCCCTAAGCAATTCAAAAAGATATGTCCAGCTAACAGAGTCATAAGCCTTGGAAATATCCACTTTGACTGCCATCCTAGGGGAGATATTCCCCACTCTCCGTCCATAACCCCTGAAGATCTCCTCCGCTAACATCACACAATCTCTCATCTTCCTTCCTTTGATAAATCCAAACTGGGATTGATTTATTAAGGAAGGAAGGCAACCTCTGAGTCGGCCAGCCAAAATTTTAGATATGATTTTGTACACAGTGTTACAACAAGAAATAGGTCTAAAATCTTGGACTCTCGGTTCATGGTTCTTTTTTGGAATTAAAGAAATAAAAGTAGCGTTCAACTGTTTAACCAGTTTTCCTTTCCAAAAGAATTCCTTCACTGCCGCCACTACATCTCCACCCACCACATTCCAAGCACTCTGAAAGAAAGCAGAGGTGTAGCCATCAGGACCCGGGGATTTGTTCTTGTTGATTGACCACAGAGCCTCTTTTATCTCTGCTTCTTCAACTGGTTCAACCAGACTGCCTACCTCCATATCAGAGAGAATCGGACCTCTATCCAACACCTCCTGTTCCACTGACTGAGTAGTCAAGCCCTCTTCACCCAGAATTGATTGATAATAAGTGAGAAATTCATCTATCAATTCTTGGTTCGAAGTAGTGGGCCCACTATCTGTGTGGAGAGAGTGAATACCATTCCTCGCTCCATTGCTTCAAATAAGGGAATAGAAGTACTTTGTAGCTCGGTCCTGGTTCTTCATATGCTTGTGTTTGAGAACCTGCATAAGAAAGTTAGTCTCACAGTCCTCCAAATGCTTCTGCTTCCTTAGTTCTTCTTGTAACTCTTGCTGTAGATCATTATTATACGGGCTTGACATAAAGAGATTCTGGAGGTGATAAAGCTGCTCTTTTCCTCTAGCTACTCTCTCAGAGATATGATAGTAGTTTTGTCTGTGTAGCTCCTTTAGTGGTTTTTTAAGACTTTTCAGCTTCTAGCAAAGAATGAATTATTTTGTACCTGCAAAGCTAACCTGCCAATAAGAGGAAACGAGAGCAATGAAATTATCGTTGTTAGTCCAAAAATTACAAAATCTGAAAGGTTTTATCTGAAGGAACAAGGGGCTTTGGAAGGATGTGATGGATGGGTAATGATCAGAGTGAATGCCTTGGGGGAGGAATTTTGTGGTAGTCTCCCAACCCATACTTCTCCAAATCTTGCATGTCATAACTCTATCGATTTTTGAACACGAGGTACCATTTGACCAAGTAAAATAGCAACCTGAAGAGTGTGTATCCTCCACTCCCAAAATGGAGCACAATTCATGCATTTCTCTAGTCCCTGTGCTCTGTGAGGTGTTGTTTCTTTCACTTTCAAATCTCACAGTTGAAATCACCTCCAATGAGCCAAGGCAGAGAGTTCGAATGAAATAGAGAGAGGAGGTGATGCCACAAGGATCTTCTAGCCACGTAGCGATTATGAGCATAAATGATTGGTAGGGCGAATTCCTTGGTGGTAGTAAGACATTGGATGTTGACTGCAATAGCCTGATCGAAGATGACGAAGCTGCTTACCTGCACTCTGCTGGAGTTCCAAATGAGCAATATTCTCCCTCCATTACAACATTCAAAGTTATGAATACAACTCCACGAGGGAAAGATTCTAGCAACAACTTCATTCACTGTATTGGATTTCAATTTGGTTTCAACTAATCCAAGAATGGCAATATCATGATCAAGCACAAGTTTTTTAAGTGCTTTGCGAGATGGTGTGCGACTCAACCCATGCACGTTCCAAATAAGGAGGCTCATGATGGGTATGCGGAGGAGGGTCTGCCTTCCTCATCAATCATCTTACTGACCCAATCTTTATAGTGTTCAAACTCTCCATCATTACTGCCATAATTCTGGTCTGCACACACCGGGGATTTTCCTCTTTTGTGCTTAAAATTTTTGCTAGTGGAGCTCAAAACTTCCCCGCTTTGAGCCGACAAACTGATAGTTTTGGATGTAGTCCTGTTTTTGAGAGAAGTTGCTGGTGTTTCCTAAACATGTTCATCTGCAGAAGTGGAGATAGGAGAAGACTCCTCAGTAGCATAGGTGGAGTCCAGGATATTGAACTGGTTGGAAACAAAGGTCGGGGAAAGATAAGGGGATAAGGTCCTAGGAGCTGGTTGAGAAGAGTTCGGGTGGGAAGATGATGGGCCAGTGGGCTTCAGATTAGGAACAGGATTGGAATTGGTTTGGTTTCTGGACAAAATAGACTTGGGCTCTTGTTGTGGGTTTTTCGATGGGTTGGGCTCAGTTAATTTCAAAGAGTTAGAGGGATTGGGCTTTTGTTTAGGAGGGGGATTAGGAGGTGGCTGTTTAGGTCTATATATTGGATTGGGCTTGGGCCTTGGTTGGTAGAGATTGGGCCTACTGCTCCTCTTCCGATTTTATCATCGATGTGCAGCCTGGAAGCCTGCATTATCATTGGCAGGAGCTGCAGGGTCAATCCGATCATCCTGGTCATTCCGGTCATCCCGGCGATGACAATCTATGGCATGATGGCCTAGAGAGGAGCACTGGGAGCAAAATTTGGGATAGAATTCATACATCACCTGCTGTTTAAATCCACCATGCTTGTTTTTAATCCATATTGTTTCAGGCAATGGACTTGATGCATCAATATGAACAAGTACTCGAGCAAATAAAACACGTTCCTTATTAGTAGTGAAATAATCCATCATGATGGGCTCACCAACAGCAGAAGCTATGATGCTCAAATGTTCTGCTGCCCAGTATTTGAGAGGAAGGGATGGAAAACGAATCCATACCGGAACTATGGACAGACCCGCTTTGTCGAACTGGAAGTCAACCAGCATCCTTCTGAGCATAAGATAAGTGAAATTACCATCATAGGGACCATTCTGAAGGACTTTGAGGACATCCTCTTCGGAATGTAATTTGAAAATAATCCATCCGCTTGCATGGTGAAACACTTGGACAACTACTTTCCATTTATCTACGATCTCTTTGACCGCTTGGAAACCAGGATAACGACCAGCAAAACATCCAATGAGAGTGAATCGCCATTCATCTCTCTCTTCTTCCATCAGATCGTCCAGGATATCAGCAATACCTGGTTCGGAGGGGGGAATGAATTTGAGAAGGTGAAGTGGGTTGGGTTTTCGATTATGGGGCGAGGTATCAGAATGAGTATGCAGATTAGGGTTCGGGGATGAAGGAGCGGCCGGAAGGGTCATGGAAGGATTGACAGCGGATTGATTGAGATTGGATGAGGCATGAATGGAAGAGGTGTGGAGTAGTAACAATGGCCGAGAGGAGCGATCTCTGAGAGAGATCTGTAATGATTGATTATGCGAATGAGTAGAGGAGGAAGAGGGGTTATCCGGCGAAAGAGAGGGAAGGGCAACCGCCGGCGGAGGAGTGGTAGGAGAGGGAGAGATGATCGGAGAGGAGTTTTTAAGGAGGGAGGCAGTGTTGGATATAAGGTTGGCCGGATTTTGATTCACGCTCCTTATCTCCGGCGAAGAGGCCGGTGAGGATGGACAAGAAGGACCGGTGGATAATGACTTGTCTTTAGGAAAATAGGGGGTAGGTAAGAGAGAGGATGTAGACAAGGATTTGCCCAGTAGCTTGTCCTTGAAAGAGAATGAAGAGCTGTCACCTTTTTGGGAGTAGGTGGTACAGGTGGGAGAGAGAGATGGAAAAGGTGACTCAATACCTAATGAAGGAGGCGTGTCTATGTTTCTTTCCTCAATACCAGCTGCATGCCTAGAATACACACGTCCATTAGCATGTGCAATACCTTTTTTCACCGCTTCCAATGCAGACAGCACATTGAAATTCAAATCTGATCTCAGAAGTTGCAAACTCGACGAAAAATCCACCATATCATCACCAACAGATTGTGCTAAACATTCCAGATTTGCTGTCAACACTTTGTCCATCATCTGATTTTCCATCGAGAGCTGTTCTTCTCGAGCTTTCTGTTGCTTCTCATCTTCATGTTCGTCTTCTACCTCAACAATATTTCTATCATCAAAATTGAAGTCGTCCTCAACATCCACCATTGAAGAAAAATCAAGGATCGAAGAGTGAGTGTTGAGGGAACATTTCAACCTCGAAGGAGAGAGCGGATTCGCCTTGGAACAATTTTTATTTCTAACCTTGCATTTCAAGGACCTCTTCCCTGTGTTCTTATTCTTGTGTTTGCTAGAAGAAGGAAAGAAAACTGCTACAGCAGCTGCACGGTGGGTCCTCATCAGAAAATAAACTCCGGCAGCCGAACGCCAGAGATACCACCGGAGACACCAGTGAGGCAGCACCACTGGATGATGACTACACAAAGGTAGCCAGATCACTGGCCATCATCCAGTTCCTAGCGAGCTAAGGAATTTCTAGAGAGAAGTCAGAGCAAAATTTTAGAGAGAGAATGGGTTGGGGTTTTGGGTTTAGGGTTTAGGGTTTAGGGTTTTAGGGTTTAGGGTTTAGGGTTTAGGGTTTAGGGTTTAGTGAAATTGGTAAATGTATTTCACTGAAACGGTTGCATCGAGTACTTACGTACGATGCGAATACAAAGACAATCCTTCCTATCCAACCTACTCAAGCCAGATGCTTGAGGTGAATAAAATAAAATACATCAAGAGTTCATATACAAAGACGCAATCTGAATCTTAATTCTATCTGCAATGTAGTTAGGAGACAGCATCCTTGTGCCATGTTGAAGAGCATTCCTTTCCATCCATATGTGGTAGATCGTGGTGGCAAAAGTGATGAAAATGAGTCTTCTTGCCTTCCTGTTGGTCCTCGTATCCTGGTGTATTTTCCTGAAAGCATCTGTGACCGATGCTAGCCTTTGTCTTCGCCATCCAATCCAAGTTCTGACCTGATCCCATATATGTGTGGTGTAAGGGCAGTGGAAGAAGAGGTGCGATGTGGTCTCCTGATCAAAGCAAAAAGCACATCGTTTGTCTTCTTCTGTGCACCACACCCTATCCTTTGTAGCTACTCTGTCTCTGTGCACCAACCAAAGTCTGAAACTGTATTTCCTCACAATCCACTTGTGCCATACCTGTTTGTAAACAAAGCTCGAATCCACTATGTATCTACTCCTCAATCGATCGTACATGCGGCTGGCTTTGAATACACCATTCTCACAACACCTCTCCATTTCTCCAATCACTCCATCATCCCCTTCTGATTCTCTCTCGATGGCATTCCTAATGTCTATGAGAACCCTCCATATGTATGTAGAGTTATTACTGGGAGAGGTCACTGTCCACTGAGAGGATGAGAGGTAGACAGTGTGGATCCATTTCACCCATAGGGATGAGGCTTCCCTATGTACATCCCACTGTGCACTTGCCAGGAGAGCCTTGTTCCAAGTGATAATGTCCTTCAACCCTAACCCCCCTGCATTCTTAGGTTGAAGGATGTCATTCCAGCTCACCGGACTCACCTTCGTTCCCCACAAGAACCTGCGAATAATGGTTTCCACTTTTTTGACCACCACTATTGGGATTTTGACAATCCCACACCAAAAAGATAGAATACCATATATCCCAGAAGTGATCAACTCTAATCTCCCCGTGAATGACAACAGCTTGGAAGACCAAGTATGAATCATATTATTAACGTCATTTAACATGGGTGTGAAATCCTCCACACCTATTCTCTTGCTACATATGGGGATACCCAAGTATTTGAAAGGAATATTACCTGAGCTAAAAGGGAGAATCTGAGAAATCATACGACGCACTCGGGTCGACACACCCGATGTAATGAGGTTTGATTTTTGTGGATTTGCAGTTAGCCCAGAGACTTCAGAGAATCCTTTCAAAATCCCCTCAACACACCTTGCAGTTGCTACATCTCCATAGCCCACAATCAAAAGATCATCCGCAAATATCAGATGTGAGACATCCACACGTTTACAAATTCTAGAGTGGAATCTGTACTCATGTAGATCTACTGCTCTACTCATCAATCTACTAAGGTACTCCATGCAAATAACAAAAAGGAGGGATGAAACCGGATCTCCTTGTCGAAGACCCCTCTTTCCTCTAAAGAACCCTTCCGGTTTGCCATTGATGAGTAAGGAGTAGGAGGTAGTAGTAACACACTTCTCGATCCAAGTGCAGAAAGTAGGAGAAAATCCCAAACCCCTTAGCAACTCAAAAAGATATTTCCAGCTAACAGAGTCATAAGCCTTGGAAATGTCCACTTTGACTGCCATTCTAGGGGAGATATTCCCCACTCTCCGTCCATAACCCCTAAAGATCTCCTCCGCTAGCATCACACAATCTCTCATCTTCCTTCCTTTAATGAATCCAAACTGGGAATGATTAATTAAGGAAGGAAGACAACCTCTGAGTCGGGCGGCCAAGATTTTAGATATAATTTTATAAACAGTGTTGCAACAAGAAATGGGTCTAAAATCTTGGACTCTCGGCTCATGGTTCTTTTTTGGAATCAAGGAAACAAAAGTAGCATTCAATTGTTTAAGAAGTTTTCCTTTCCGAAAGAATTCCTTCACTGCCGCCACTACATCTCTACCCACCACACTCCAAGCACTCTGAAAGAAAGCAGATGTGTAGCCATCGGGACCCGGGGATTTGTTTTTGTTGATTGACCACAAGGCTTCCTTTATCTCCGCTTCTTCTATCGGTACAACTAGACTGTCAGCCTCCATAGTAGTAAGAATCGGACCTCTTCCCAACACCTCCTGCTCCACTGATTGAGTAGGCAAACCTTCTTCACCCAGAATTGATTGATAATAATTAAGGAGAGTATCAATCAGTTCTTCATAAGAAGAGGTGGGCCCACTATCAGTGTGAAGAGAATGAATACGATTCCTTGCTCCATTACTACGAATAAAGGAGTAGAAGTACTTAGTGGCACGATCCTGGTTCTTTATATGCTTGTGCTTGAGGACTTGCATAAGATAGTTATTCTCACAATCTTCCAAGTGCGTCTGTTTCTTTAGCTGCTCACTGATCTCCTGATGTAGGTCTTGATTATCCACTGTAGACATAAAAAGAGTCTGAAGGTGATGTAAGTGCTCTCTGCCTCTAGCTACTCTTTCAGAGATGTGATAGTAGTTCTGTTTGTGCAGCTCCTTCAGAGGATTTTTAAGAGTTTTCAACTTCTGGCAAAGTATGAATTGCTTTGTACCTGTTACCTCTACCTGCCAATAAGAAGAAACAAGAGCAATGAAATTATCATGGTTAGTCCAAAAATTTAAGAATCTGAAGGGTCTTATGAAGTGAGGGCTCAGGTTTTGGAAGGTAGTGATGGAGGGGCAGTGATCAGAGGTGGTTCCTTGCGGAAGAAATTTTGTGAGAAGATCCCAACCCATACTCCTCCAGATCTTGCAAGTCATGACCCTATCCAGTTTTGAGCATCTAGTACCATTAGTCCACGTGAAGAAGCAACCTGCTGAGCAGGTGTCATCTATTCCCATCAAGGAACAAGTATTCTGGAATTCCCTAATCCCAGAATTTCGAGTATTGCTCGTTCTTTCATCCTCAAACCGAACACAGTTAAAATCCCCTCCCAAAATCCATGGCAAGGAATTAGCAAAGAATAATGAATGGAGATGCTGCCACAATGATCTTCTTGCTACATATCTATTGTGAGCATAGATTATGGAGATAGCAAATTGTCTAGATGTAACATGGCAGTGTACAGTAGCTATGATAGATTGGTCAACAATGACAAACTCACCCAATGAAACTCTAGATGGATTCCACACTATCACTATTCTGCCTCCATTACTACTACCAAAATTATGTTGATAATTCCATGATGGAAATATCCTATTCATCATATCTTCTAATTTGGTAGCATTCAGTTTAGTCTCCAACATTCCTACAATCGAGCAGTCATTATCTCGCACCAACTTCTTGAGTGCATTGTGAGTTGGTGTGCGCCCCAACCCACGCACATTCCAGAGTAGGAGACTCATGATGAGTATTCAGAGGAGGGAATACCTTCCTCTTCTATTTTTTTACTGATCCAATCTCCATAGTCCTCCAAATTCTCAATATTCTCATTCACAGAAGCTTCTGGATCCCCACCCGATTTTGTCCTTCTGTGTTTATAATTTCTACCGGTTGATGAAGATGATTCACCACTATACACAGGTACCCAAGTTTGTTTTGGAATTCCTTTGAATTTACCTTGTACAGAGGGTGGTGTTTCTTCAATCCGTTGCTTATCAGTATGAAGGTGTGGAGATAGGTCCTCTGGTGTAGTAATAGAGTCCAATTGGGCTAGTATGGCAAATTGATTATCAGAGTTGGGCTGGTGATATGCAGACGGGTTGGGCTTAGGATTGGGCAGAGAATTATTTGGATGAGGAGGGATGGGAGGTTTGGGTTTTTGGTTAAATGAATTGGGCTGGGGATTTAATTGTGGATAGGTGGGCTTGTAGTTAGGATTGGTATTGGGCCTATTGTGCTGGGTGCGGTTGGGCCCAGGTTGAAAAGGATTGGGTTTGGGTTTGCGGCCCCTGTTTTTGTTGCGCTTTCGTTTACCTAGCTGAAAGGGCATCTGTTCTTCAATTCCCAAATCTTTTTGCTTCATCCGATCATCACGGCGGCATTCAGATGCATGATGTCCTAGGGAATTGCATTCGGTGCAATATTTGGGATAGTATTCATACTCAATTCGTTGTCGGAATCCACCATTTTGCTTCTTAATCCATATTTCCTCCGGCAAGCTCTCGGTAGCATTTACATGGATTAATACACGGGCGAAGGAGACTCGCTCCCTATTTGTTGTATAGTAATCCATCATTACTGGTTCGCCGACAGCAGAGGCGATTATACTCAGACGTTCAGAAGCCCAATATTTGAGTGGGAGAGAAGGTAGACGGATCCAAACTGGAATGATAGACAGTCCTGTCTCATCGAATTAGAAGTCGTCGGGCATTCTTCGCAGCATAAGGTATGTTAGATTCCCTTCGTAGGGGCCATTTTGGATTACCTTTTGAACATCCTCCTCATTGAACAGTTTGAAGATAATCCAGCCACTATCATGGCTGAACACTTTTACTTCGATAGCCCACTTTTTGATAATATCCTTGACTGCTTGAAAGCCTGGGTATCGACCAGCAAAGCATCCAATGAGAGAGTATTTCCATTCGTCATCCTCATTGTCAATGTCTTCCGGGATAAAAGCAACACCAGGTTCGTTTGGGGGAACAAATTTAAGAATGTGTTTTGGATTGGATGAACAGTTGTGAGGGATTGTGTGTTGATAGGAAGATTGGGGGATGTCTGAAGGAGAAGGGGGAGGGGCAGTGGTCTGAGCAGGTTGGAGGGTGGGGGTAGGAAGGAGCGGAAGGTTAGAGGGTGGCAATTCGGGCATAGAGTGTATAAGGAGAAGAGGAGGAGAGGTAGGACTTATCGGAGGATGGAGGTTCTGAGTCGGTTGAACAGAAGAAGGATTGGAGTGAGGAGGAACGAGAGAGTAGAGAGAGGATGGCGGTTTAGATATAGGTTTGGAGGGAGAGGTTGGTGGTGCAGTAACAGTTGCGAGTGGATGGGAATCGAGAGGAGAAGGGGCTACAGGGGACAGTTTAGTTACTGTTCCTTCCGAGGGCTGTTGGTTGGGAGGAAGAGAGGAAGAAGTTGGAGGCATAGGGCATGTGGGGCCTGGATTAGTATTGAACGGAGTGAGTGCTACCAACCTAGTTGCCGGAGAAGCCGGAGAAGCCGAAGAAGCCATTGCTGAAGTAGCAGCAGGTAGCTGTGGAGGATGAGGAACAGATTGGAGGGATGAAGGTTGGAGGGGGTGGGACCGAGGGGAGGAGAGAGGGAACTTGGGACCCAGCAATTTCTCTTTAAATGAAAAAGGTTTGGGTGTGCTTTTAGAAGTATCAGAATGAGCAGTAGATGAAAGAGGTAACAATTTTGACATTTTAGGAAGAGTGGGAAACGTGTTGGACTCTCCATCTATGAGAAAGGGAGCTAGTAGGGAGTTGTCTGTATTTCCATCAACTTTTGTACTATTCTTCACTCCTTCCAAAGTGGCTGTGCAGCTCAATTTTTAATTTTGGATGCAAGCATGGGAGGGCAACTTTTCCATCAGTACTGAAGAACCAGTATTAGGGCGTTGCTCAAAAGCCTCCATATCCGCCAGATCTGTCTCACTGTTCTCCATATCTACCAGATCTTTGGTAGCTAATTGCACTTCTTTTGCTTTTTGAATCTCATCTCCATCTCTAATCTGTGTTTCATCCTCCTCACCAGTAGGAGAATAATCCAAGATAGAGATCTGCATATTCAAGGAACAATCCATACTTGTATGTGACAAGGATTTACCTCGAGATAGCTCCTTTGCTGCGTCCTTCGAGTTCTTCACCTTAAAACCATGAGTCATCTTCCTAGATGGAGGAAGAGGTGGAGCAGAGGTTGCTCGCCGGAGTTTCATTCCTCTGGTCTCCATCTGGGTGAGAACACCCGAGCTAGGAAAGGCACAAGCGAATGGGGACTACACAAGTGCAGCCAGTACTCTGGACTCCATCCGAGTTGCCGGCGGGGGAGAGAAGGGAGAAGAGGGGGACGGCTGGGAGTTAGAGAGAGGTCAGAGAGAAATTCTAGAGAGAGGTTTTTGGGTTGGGTTGGGGTTTAGGGTTTGGTTTAGGGTTTAGGGTTTAGGGTTTTAGGGTTTTAGGGTTTTAGGGTTTAGGGTTTTAGGGTTTAGGGTTTAGGGTTTAGGGTTTAGGGTTTTAGGGTTTAGGTTTTAGGGTTTAGGGTTTTAGGGTTTAGGGTTTAGGGTTGAGGGTTTAGGGTTTAGGGTTTAGGGTTTAGGGTTTTAGGGTTTAGGGTTTAGGGTTTAGGGTTTAGGGTTTAGGGTTTAGGGTTTAGGGTTTAGGGTTTTAGGGTTTAGGGTTTAGGGTTTAGGGTTTTAGGGTTTTAGGGTTTAGGGTTTTGGGTTTAGGGTTTTGGGTTTAGGGTTTAGGGTTTAGGGTTTAGGGTTTAGGGTTTAGGGTTTAGGGTTTAGGGTTTAGGGTTTAGGGTTTAGGGTTTTAGGGTTTAGGGTTTAGGGTTTTAGGGTTTAGGGTTTAGGGTTTAGGGTTTAGGGTTTAGGGTTTAGGGTTTAGGGTTTAGGGTTTTAGGGTTTAGGGTTTAGGGTTTTAGGGTTTAGGGTTTAGGGTTTTAGGGTTTAGGGTTTAGGGTTTAGGGTTTAGGGTTTAGGGTTTAGGGTTTAGGGTTTAGGGTTTAGGGTTTAGGGTTTAGGGTTTAGGGTTTAGGGTTTAGGGTTTAGGGTTTAGGGTTTAGGGTTTTAGGGTTTAGGGTTTAGGGTTTAGGGTTTAGGGTTTAGGGTTTAGGGTTTAGGGTTTAGGGTTTAGGGTTTAGGGTTTAGGGTTTAGGGTTTAGGGTTTAGGGTTTAGGGTTTAGGGTTTAGGGTTTAGGGTTTAGGGTTTAGGGTTTAGGGTTTAGGGTTTAGGGTTTAGGGTTTAGGGTTTAGGGTTTAGGGTTTAGGGTTTAGGGTTTAGGGTTTAGGGTTTAGGGTTTAGGGTTTAGGGTTTAGGGTTTAGGGTTTAGGGTTTAGGGTTTAGGGTTTTAGGGTTTAGGGTTTAGGGTTTAGGGTTTAGGGTTTTAGGGTTTAGGGTTTAGGGTTTAGGGTTTAGGGTTTAGGGTTTAGGGTTTAGGGTTTAGGGTTTTAGGGTTTAGGGTTTAAGGGTTTAGGGTTTAGGGTTTAGGGTTTAGGGTTTAGGGTTTAGGGTTTAGGGTTTAGGGTTTAGGGTTTAGGGTTTAGGGTTTAGGGTTTAGGGTTTAGGGTTTAGGGTTTAGGGTTTAGGGTTTAGGGTTTAGGGTTTAGGGTTTAGGGTTTAGGGTTTAGGGTTTAGGGTTTAGGGTTTAGGGTTTAGGGTTTAGGGTTTAGGGTTTAGGGTTTAGGGTTTAGGGTTTAGGGTTTAGGGTTTAGGGTTTAGGGTTTAGGGTTTAGGGTTTAGGGTTTAGGGTTTAGGGTTTAGGGTTTAGGGTTTAGGGTTTAGGGTTTAGGGTTTAGGGTTTAGGGTTTAGGGTTTAGGGTTTAGGGTTTAGGGTTTAGGGTTTAGGGTTTAGGGTTTAGGGTTTAGGGTTTAGGGTTTAGGGTTTAGGGTTTAGGGTTTAGGGTTTAGGGTTTAGGGTTTAGGGTTTAGGGTTTAGGGTTTAGGGTTTAGGGTTTAGGGTTTAGGGTTTAGGGTTTAGGGTTTTAGGGTTTAGGGTTTAGGGTTTAGGGTTTAGGGTTTAGGGTTTAGGGTTTAGGGTTTAGGGTTTAGGGTTTAGGGTTTAGGGTTTAGGGTTTAGGGTTTAGGGTTTAGGGTTTAGGGTTTAGGGTTTAGGGTTTAGGGTTTAGGGTTTAGGGTTTAGGGTTTAGGGTTTAGGGTTTAGGGTTTAGGGTTTAGGGTTTAGGGTTTAGGGTTTAGGGTTTAGGGTTTAGGGTTTAGGGTTTAGGGTTTAGGGTTTAGGGTTTAGGGTTTAGGGTTTAGGGTTTAGGGTTTAGGGTTTAGGGTTTAGGGTTTAGGGTTTAGGGTTTAGGGTTTAGGGTTTAGGGTTTAGGGTTTAGGGTTTAGGGTTTAGGGTTTAGGGTTTAGGGTTTAGGGTTTAGGGTTTAGGGTTTAGGGTTTAGGGTTTAGGGTTTAGGGTTTAGGGTTTAGGGTTTAGGGTTTAGGGTTTAGGGTTTAGGGTTTAGGGTTTAGGGTTTAGGGTTTAGGGTTTAGGGTTTAGGGTTTAGGGTTTAGGGTTTTAGGGTTTAGGGTTTAGGGTT